>CM023487.1:3297829-3835329 GCA_013339685.2 Hyalomma asiaticum
TAATCTTGTACAGTAACGGAAAAGTAACGACGTTACTTTTAAGCAGTAACTGTAACTGTAACAAGTTACTTTTGGAAGCTGAGTAACTGTAACTGTAACATAGTTACTTTTCTGGCTTGGGTAACTGTAACTGTAACACTGTTACTTTTTACTGGTAACGTGCCCATGACTGCTCGGGTGGTCGGGCGGCTAGAAAATGGCCGAGCTGATTAAAACGCCGGCCCGCGCGCTGCCATAGCGCTGCTCACGTGCGACACATCATTCCACTGCTCCGACGGATGTGCGCAGCCTTCTTCAAAAGCTAGGGTATATTTCTCGCGTATGCCGGACACACCTGGCGGCGAGCGCTCGACGGGCATGCGAAAATATATCTCTGCTTTCCATATAGTGCACTATACGCATATGCACAAAGCCAAAACTGCCTCCCTCTCTGTACACTCATAACAGGCGCACGCCAGCGTCACTTATTAAAAAAAAAATGACCGGTATTTCCAGACAGTTGAACTACTCCTTCTCATAATTAAGAACACGTAAATGCTGACAAATCAACGTACACAGACAAATAAGAAGTGGGAAAGCAGCAAGGCGCCGCCACGGTAATTAATATTCCAGATCCACAACGATTACCTTACGCAGAAGTTTCGCTGTACATCTGTGTCGTTTGGCTTGTCCTGCGATTCTTTAAAACAAGGTAATTGTTTTAAATGCGTGGATGCGTGTGTTGCACGCACTGATACAAGATCAAACAGAGTAAAAGAGTGTGAAGACGAACAGACAGCAACAGCCTGGTTGGGCTGACTTCCCTATACAGACAGGGTACGCAAACAGCCACGCCTTAACCCCAGGTCGTCAAAATCCGGTGCCGCTCATGTCTCGCGTTCGCATACACTTGAAGACGTTAGAAGTTAGCACACGCGCGTGCGGCCTTATATTCCGGCGAGTCATAAAGAGAAAACGAATATTGCTCGCAAAACAGCAACCGGACCACTTCGTGCGCAAAACTCGCATCACCGAAGTGTATCGCACCTATAGATTCAGTCTCGCCTCATCGGAAGTAAAACACGAGAGCGCTTTTGCATGCCCGCATTCGATTTATTGGTGTGCACCCGATTCGGAGCACGCCCGAACAAACCGCGCTTCTTGCTTCTTCCTCGAACTAATTAATTGCAAATACGGTGGCCGATCAATCGTCCCCTTTGGGCGCGCGGCCGAGGAAAGAAGGTCACTTTCACGCGGCACGACGCAGCATCCCGCATGCACAGCAGAGCTCCCTGCAAGCACGAAGCAACGAGAGACGCACTCGAGACTCGCAAAAGGTCGAGGAGCGCCAGCAGCAGTGAAACCTATAGAAATGCGCGAGACGACCTCGTCCGTGCACTGCAAACGCTCGTGTCTATATATCCATGCGTTTGCCGAGACACGTGATCCTGCTATTCGCGTCCATACGGGACGAAGAACGTGAGCTGACGCCAGGGACGCGTGTTGGATTACACGCCGCATTTAGGGAAGAAAGTGAGATAAGTGCGCGACCTGGCATTAACCCCCGCCTCGCGCACCACCCACGGGCGATCGGCGGGGGCATGAGAGACCGAGCCGCTCAAACGGCATCGCTGATGCCATAGAGGAAGGTGGGAAATCATTATCGCGGCAAGGGCACAATAAAGTATACGCCGCAAAAGTCAAAACAGGAGGGGTATTAAGGAGCCGGCCCCTTCGCGAATTTCACGCGCGCCGTTCATGTTGCAGTGGTACGAAATAAGAGATTTCTCCATCAGGCACGCCTGTCGAACACGTCTACATAAGGAAAAAAAGAAAAGGGGGGAAGGGAATGCCGCCGTGCGGCTGTGGACACGCGACCAGCTAGCAACACAATAAAAAGGGACATTCAAAACAGGAGATCGAGGTACGTTGGCGCCCTTCGCCGCCTACCCAAGTTAATTATAGGAGTAAGTGGAAAATACTCTTTCGTGCGTCTCATGGGAAGGAAGCACCTCCGAATGCTTACAATGTCACGCTCTGTACTTTGCTTAGCATATAGAACACTCTACAGGTAAGATTTGTCTAAGGGTCCCTCAAAGCACTTTTAGAAAAACTGTAGTTGACCCCTCTGTCATAGGAATCGGTATAACACGAAAGTGCAACCTGTAGACAACTACCAAAGCATGTAACTCAGAGAGATTAAGACGCTTTTAGGAAACACGCAGCAGCAGAGCGAACGCGCAGTCGGCTAATCGGCTGCAGTTTCGGCTCCTTCCAATGCAGCAGCCGCGAAACGAAGGGCAGCTGAAAACACAGAGGACGAACCGCTCACTATAGCGAACTTGACCGAAATATACTCGAGCACTTTCGCGCAGCTATAACCGCGGAAATCACCCCCATCAAACTACAGCTAACCGAGCACAGCGCTCGGCTAGAAATGCTCGAAGCAGAAAGGCAGATCGCGGCGCTACAAATCGCGCCTTTCCCATGCAGCAATAATGGCTCTCACAACCAATCTCGTAATTTGGCAAAGGAATTGAATCACCTTCCCAAAGCGGAAGTCAGCCTTGCAACAATTTATTAAATCCAGCGCCGACCAACCTGCCGTAATTCTACTCCAAGAAACGCTTAACGCCGAACCCGCATTGCGTGCCTACCGCACCGAGCCGGACCATCGCACACGAGGTATATAGCCACACTCATTTCGAAGAAATACGCATACGTTCGCCACGAGATCCGCCCCGACCTCAAAGACGAACACATTTTGATCCAACTCAAACAGTCCATCTTTATCCTTAATGTGTGCATCACACCCAAGAACACTCGGACCACCTTCCAAGTCCTCTTTCAAAGAGCGAGCAAGATTGAGGGGATCACATGCTCATCATTGCAGGGAACTCAGCGTCAAGACTTCGGGTACAGAGGCGCCCCTCGTAGAGGGACTGTTTCGCAAATGAACCCACACAGACAACTCTCCCACCCGACTAGGCAACTCGGTGACAGCGCACCTGATCTAACGATGGTTAGAAATGCAGGCCAACCTACGTGGACCAATCTACGTGAGAATTTCGGCGGTGATCATTACATTATTCAAACAGTAATCAACGCCTCCACGAACAAAATCAGGAAATACCACATCACGCGTACTGGGACCGCCTTCAAAAACTCAGGAAACAAGACGATATACACATTACGACACACTAGCACAACTCCTCACTCGACTTAAACAGGACGTTGCTTAGTCTATACTAAGGACGTCGAAAGAGACCGAGAGGTCGAGCGTATGGACAGCCGGCACCTTCCCGAGGCTAAAAATGCACTTCACGCGAGATGGCGCACACGAAAGCTTAATCTTCGCAAAAAGTTAGCCGATCTCAGCGTGCAGATCGGGGACAGCACTGGGACGAAGTGTGCAACTCGATCAAATGAGAAACGGGGCCAAGTGGAACCTATTGAAACGCCTACTAGGCGACAAGCCATAGAAAGCATCTCAACAACTCACGACAGATAGACTGATACACAAACTCAAATTCTCAGGTAGCACAGACACTCAGATCACCGATGATATATATATATATATATATATATATATATATATATATATATATATATATAGTAGCGCTTTACTTATGCACCGACCCTAGCTCACTCGCCGACTACCCGCCCGCCCCGGACGCGATGAAGGACGATCTGGCTGAAAAACTGCCGTTCGGTCCCTGGCCCCGACGGCATACAGAACGAGCTTCTTTTCGCAGAGGCGGACATCGGACTCGACTCACGGAGCACATAAACAAAATCTGGGGAAAAACAGGCCACGTCCCACTCGAGTGGGGGGAGGCGTCTCTCACACTCATCCCAAAGATGGGCGAACCCCCCTTACGCTCACTTCGCCCATGCATCTCGCTCACGTCCTGAGCATGTCATCCTCAAACGAGTCACGAAATTCGTAGAAGAGCGACAAATATTACCGTTCAACCAAATCGGCTTCCGTCCGTCACACAGGACGTCATGCTGATTCTCAAACACGAGCTTCTTGAAAAACTTACCACAGACACGAGAGCCATCTGAGCGTTCGATCTCGAGAAAGCATTCGCCGAGTAAATCACTCACACATTCTTGCCTCTATTAAGGAGGCCGGACTAGGAACACGTTTCTATGACTATGTCAACTCGTTTCTTCGAGATAGGAAAGCTATCTTGCAACTATAGGCTCATTGCGGGCTCATGGCAATTCAACTTAGGACCGAGAGGCACACCCCAAGGGGCTGTAATCTCTCCGTTCCTATTCAACCTATCCATGCGCGAACTTTCACGGCAACTCTCACAAATCGACGGAATCGGGCACGCCTTTTACGCCGACGACATTGCAGTCTGCTGGTGTACGACGGCCGCATCGAAGGAAGACTGCAGGACGCAGTAGTCTACGGCAGGCTGGTCTCACCCTATCGGCAGAGAAATCGGAGCTACTATACTTTACCGCCCAAAATACAAGGCGCGTAAAGATGTTTACTCAGAAATCACCCTCCTTACAGCAGACGGCTCGCCCATCCCCACGGTAGGGCAATCTTGGGCATGATTATAGAAGCCAATGGCTGTAATGCCGTCAGCGTAACGCCCATCTCAAAAAAGGCCGAAGCACTGGCAAAACTCATCAGTAGAGTGGCCAACAAACGCCTGTCTGAGGAGAATCTCCGCAGACTTTTCCACGCGTTTCTCATGAGTCACATCAACTACGTAGCCCCCGCCGCCACCTGTGCCATAAAGGGAACGAGAACCGTCTCGACGTAATCATTCGCCGGTGTGTTAAACAGGTCCTCGGGTTACCAGGCAACACCCGCACGGTAAAGCTCAATGAGCTATAGGTATACACAACACTTTCTAGGAAATTGTTGAAGCGCAGGAATTATACCAACTTGTCAGGCTGTCTTCCCCTGAGGCTGGGCGACGATTATCGGCACACTTCGGGCTCAAATCTACCGTTACCCAACAAACACAGTGCCAGCTCCCCGAGGAGTTGCGCGCTAAATTCACAGTATATATCCCCGATGCCCCGAAACATGCACCCCACACACAATGTGGGGAGAATGCAGGCGAATGCAGGCACGAGCGCGAGCGCTGCTCAGTACCGCAGCCGCTATGGAGGATAACGTGGCCTTCGTAGACGCAGCACAGTATACGGTAACTCGGATCACTTTGTATCAGTAGTCACCACACGTAAAGGCGACCATTTGTCGTCACTGACTTTATTACACGCGAACGCAGATCGCGCTGAACAGGTTGCGGTATAGCACTCGCTCTTGCTACCACCAACCGTACAGCTATATATTTACACAGACTCGCGAGCAACCGCCCGAGCCTTCATGACAGGTTCGGTATGTGCCGGGAAGCCGCTCGAGTTCTCTCTGCTGCCAACTGGACGCACAAAAAGCACATCATCTGGTTCCCAGTACACGTTGGCCGACACGGAAACACCCTTAGTTGCCAACGAGTTAGCACACTCCCGAGCGCGAGGTATAACATTCCACGTCGGGGAGAACCACTCGGAGGCTGAGGACGCAAACCGGTACTACCGAGATCCCCTCGTAACCTTTCACGAAATTTGTAAGCACTATCAATTGGAACGGCGGAAGTTCCCCCTCCCGCATCCACATCTAAACAGAGCTCAGTCTACCACTTTACGTCTGTTACAAACGGAGGCATACGCTTCTTCTCTTAAATGTTCTAAATACATGGATGGCATAGAGCCGGGCTGCCCTCGCTGTGGTAATCCGCGTTGCACTTTGCAACACACGCTGTGGCAACGTCCTGCACTGCGCAAGAGTCTGCCTCTACGGGGGAGGACTTGCGAAAGAAGACCAGCTAAGGGCTATCCACAGAACCCATGACATCGCCGAAGAGACGCACCTCCCCGTCCCGTCGCGGGTCAAAATAAGGTTCCTTGCCTGCCTGCCTGCACATAAGCGCCATTCTGGCGAATTCAGGGGCGGGAGGATGCTCTGCACACGAGCGGCACCTCGACAGATGCACACAAGCGAAAGTCCTCGAACGACTCACACTTCTCCGTAGACAGTGCATTGAAGAAGAGCGGACAGTCGGGCCAGTTGGTAAGCATTCATGGTGATAAGTGCGCAAACTCAGCACAAGGACGCAGCAAGGAGACACAAACTGCGCTCGTTTGTGTCTCCTTGCTGCGTCCTTGTGCTGAGTTTGCGCACTTATCACCATGAGTGCATTGAACACGCCAGCGCCATGCACAAACCTGCCATAAACCAGGAGCGCCCACAGACGGTGAAACCTTGCAAGCGAAACCGAAGTCTTTGTCAGCGGATCGTTCTGTGAACGCGCACTTCGCTGCGCGAAAGGCGCGTCATTTGCAAGGAGGTTCCATTAAACTTCCGGAGTGGAAGTCCCTGCAGCTGCCTACGGGGCCAAGTGAAGCCGGCGGCACCCATGTTACTAGAGCAAAAAGTACGCGGGCGCGCCATAGACGGCAATGTATTAAGATAGGCGCTCGACTTGTTTTGCAACCTCACGATAAAACATTGAGACAGAAACGAACTTTATGCTTATGCCAATTACCAACGGTGTTTTCTAGTTGAGAAAAAAATTTTCCCGCGTCCGTACTCAGCTGCTGGCGTCGAGGAAAACAAAAGAACACCGCTGGCTGAGAGGTTCTATGCAAATCGTACTTGCCGGCTTACTCTGTCTGTTAGTAGAAACTAGGTTTTTGTGATGTGGTGATGCGATATAGCGCAAATATGCGGCATTGTGCGACTGCCAGCTGACGTGAAATGCATTCGTGCCCTTTATTTAAGCATGTATCCAACCCATTGAGTACAGCGCATGTTTTCTGCATGTTGCCTTAACTAACCGCGCACGCTCTATTTTTTTCTTTTTTCTCGTATTTCACGTACATTTTTCCAAATGGTTCGTTGCTCTTAGCGTTTGCGAAGTCTTCTCAGATCCGTGTCTGTCAAGACCCGATGGGTGCGTTCGGAAAACTTTCTCATTTAGTTCTGACTGTAAACGTACATAGGAGATTTCTTACACGGGATACGCGCCGAAAAGCATGCACTTGAAGACAGAGGTTGGGTTGTTCGGTATCACTAGAGCAGAGGTGATCGAGCGGCTGTTTTAAGCTTTCCATCCACCCCTCCGAGCACCACATGTTCTCAGTCAGAAGGCTACGCACAGTTTTTTTTCCCTTCATTTTCGAAACCAGTAGCACAGAGAAACACGCCATACGTACGTGCTCGCTGCATTTGCGCATTCGTCAACACGTACGCGTAACAAATCTGCGTCTATGCTCCGGAAAGATGCCCTTCCTCTAAAGTTCGCATACAAACACTGCAGTGACTATCCAATATGTGCATCAGACGTGTATTTTAGCAGAGCACGAGCCCGTAGCAAATCCTGTATGCACGCATCTGAAAACGAAGCACTAGCAAGTATTTAAAGCTTACAGTTATCTTTCATACAGGCGTAGGGAGGTAATATATGGATGCGAATGTTTAAAATTGCCCTCTATTTAGCAAAATGCACTGAAAACGGGCAGCCGTACGTGAAGAAAGTGAGAAAAACCTACACGTGAAATGTCCTTCCAGGCTTCTTCTCAACGCGATTTGTGCAGCCGAAAGTGACGCGCGAAGTCACCGTTGCCTTCTCAGATATTTAGATGCTTAGGAAAAACAGGACACAGTGTTTAAACACCACGAAACAGCGTCGCGTTGTCTACGCGCTCCGCCGTCTGCGTGGTCGTCTGCTACTGTTTCCTTGAGCAAGATGGCGGCGACGGCTTCACTTTCGGCGGCACGCTTCCACTCCAGAAAAGTAATGTATAACCTCCTTGGTCATTTGCTTGTCGGCGGCCATCTTTGCGTTCCTGGAGTAGAGCGCGTCGAAACGCAACTGGCGATCATAGACGTCACACAAGACAAATTACGCAGCGGCCGCGGCTGAAGCAACGCACCGCCAGGACGCCGAAGCCTGCGCGGCGACAGAGGCGTCGAGACTACTAAAGCGCTAACTGCCGGCGCGCATGATAACGAAACTTCGCTCCATCGTTGTGGAGGTACACCACCGCTGGGAAGCAAGAGTGCAGTGAAAGGGAGACGACGTTAATTTAAGAGCAATTTTGCTCGCTAAATACCTTTGCTTTAACCGGACACCAAGCAGCTGCAAATTGTACAGCGGTGTAGTAAAGGTATAAGGCCCGTTTTTTCCCTCCGTTATTAGAGAGTTTTAGCAGTGCTGGTTACCGTACGGTAATGCCGTACCGTCGTGGTCCGCACGCAGAAAATTGAGCTTGTGAGAACTTTACCAGCAAGTTTTATCATCTGATGACGTTACGGTACTCCCCTAGCAACTAGTGCAGGCGTTTCAGACTAAAATAGCGACGCGCCGACCACGACCGTACGGCATTACCGTACGGTAACCAGCACTGCTAAAACTCTCTATTGTAAGTCTGGCGGTGGTGTGGTCGGTACACTCTTAAAAAAAAAAAAGGTAGTAGAAAAGCTAGTAACGAGACCAGTTACTACCGTTTTGGCACCATTACTACATTTTTTGTCACTTACTAGCTTAAATGTATGCTAGATGTAGTAAACGTCAGGGGTAGTAACTGTCACTACATGCGTACGTAACAGGTTAGTAAATGTACGAACTGCACTGGCAGTAGTATATTATGCTGTAATTGTGATAGACGTACGCGGAATTCAGATAAACTATAAGTGATTTGATTATGTTTGAATAAGAGTCCCATGCAGCGTGGTTGCATACATATATGGAAACAGAAAAATAGAGTAATCTCAATCCAAAACGTCGAATACTTCTCCGAATCCACTTCTGCTTACTGGAACAACGTGAGCGTCCTTAAGTAAGGACATATATCGAGTAGAAGCTCTGAACTTCCGCGTGCGTGCTGTCGTTTCTGGTTCGAACATGTTTCTAAGCTGTCACCTAAATATTTCTATGTGCAGCGTATTCGGAGGGTTAATCACATGAATTAATTAGCAATCGTTAATTGATGTAACACGATGTAAGTAGTCAGCACCAATCAGCGTGACCGGACAATGCCTTACCGCGCTCATTTTTATTTGATATTAATCTTCTGCAATACAGTCGACCTGATATGGCAACGTAAAAAGCAAACATAAATCGAATCATAATAAGCCCGATAAAATATTGCCATGGTAGTAAAGTTACTACCTTTGGTTACTACCAATACCTAGAGCTAGTAACTGCAGGTAGTAAATGACATGGTACTAAAGTTACTACCTTTCCGTATACTACCTGCAGTTACGAAGGTAGTCTATGTTGTGACAAGGATTTACTACTTCAACGTTAGTAAGTAGCGCTACCTTTTTTTTTAAGAGTGTAGGGCTTTCAGCTCAAAAAGCTGAGTTGGTCGATGAGTTGAGAAAACTTGCAAGCATGTTGCTGCACGACAATTTGCTTAAACTGCTGATAAGGCGCCAAGTAACGAGCAGTGGGCTGCGAAGCTAATGCCAAAAAGTAGGAGGCCTAGATGAGACAGCTCGCGGAAAATTAGAACAAAACGCCACCGCAACAACGCGGTAGCGACATTTTTAGGCGCATCGTTGGTAGTTAAGAATATACGTAGATAAAAAAAAAGCACTAAATCAAATTTTCGCTGATACGTCATTATTTCACAACTCCGTAGTTAATTTAGCGATTATACGTTCGTTAACTAAAGAGAAAGTGAAAGTGAATGTTTCGCATACAAATTTCCAGTCAAAGAGCTTGAGCATCTGAACGCGAGTGCGGCGTCGTGGATTTCAACGGATCGATATTGTCTTACACTGCCCGCTCCATTGGTCCAACAAAATATGTTTCTTGTTCGCTTAGAACCCAACGCATCTACTTTTTTACAGATAAGAAGCTACGTAGGCATAAAAACGTGCAGTGAAAAATTTATGACTTCACGACGAGTTAGCGGGAAGCCCAAGGACGGCGTCAGCACGTGTGTTCTCAAAAGGACAGAAAGCTGAGCGAATTGGTTAGGGTCCATAGTGAAAAAGGAGGCGTGCAGAAGATGGACACAATAGTGGACAACGCGAACGCCGCCTATCAACTGAAGCAGAGCACAGAGGCGAAAAAGAAAGAAGACACACAACTTCCTTTTGCGCCTTCTATCGCTTATACGAAGCGCCTCGTGCTCAGAGGAACACTGTTTGGGTATTGTGAATGAGGCAGTTTACAAAACATTCTCTCTTCAACGTTGGGCCCCTTGAAGGCTGCAACGAAATGCCTATGTTAACATCACTGAAACGGTTACGCAATAAAGTCGATCAATAAGACTCGGATGCCTCCGGGAGTAAACAGATCGACCGAGTCATAGGACACGTTGCCGTGTCCGTCTTTCTCCCTTCTCGAAATCTCCTGAACAGTTCTCATGGTCTTCCGAGCGACCTTATCTACAACAGTCTTATCCCAGTGCAATGGGCGGCCATTTTATAGCGCCTCGAGCTGAAAACGCCGGAAGTGCCGACCATTCGAAACAATAAACGCATTATTGGCTAAGCTCGACGCACATTCACACTGCTGTAAGTTTCGGCCGCTGAGCAAAGATATAGCTGCGGACTTTCCATTTTTCTCTTTCTGCGAGGACACAAAGGAGTCGTATATGTGCTCTACCTTGTACAAGGCCAGTGTTGTGGAATGTCCCGTGGGAACAAGAAAGGAGCATCAACGAGTGGGATCACTTCTTCTGGCTTCATTTTATTTGTGACTGTGAAAAGTAGAACCTGCTTAAGTATGCGCTAGAACAGCTGCTTTCGTTATACCCTGCCTTCACGTAAGCACCCATCAAACAACAAAGGAGGCACAGCGTATCCGTTGCGCCTCACCAAACTATAACGGAGAAGTTCGGCGGTTGCAATTACCGTGCACTCATGCGCAGATATATGTTCACGTAGAAAGACGCAGTGTTCTTTTTTTTCCACATCACGCAATGCACAAGATACAGCTCCACTGACGTTGAAGCCTGGGAAGGTGCGAGGCATGCGGTGTATGCGCCGGTGTTTCCCACAGGAACACGCCAGTCGCTGCTAATCAGGCTGGCTTCATACCGTGCAGCCACGACGACGACGCACGCTGTCCTGTGTTATACTGTTATACTCACGAAGATACGCATTACCAACTATAGCCTTCCGACAATCCCTATTGAAGTGCTGTGCCACCACGGGACGTAGTACATACCATCGCCTCGTTAAGTCCTGCCGAGCCGATAGCTCCCCTTTCCTTATATGGTGAACGGGAAGCCTCGCTCTCCACGTATACCTTCTGCTTTGAATAGAATTTACTTTTCCCCTGCAGTGAACCGTTGTTCCATGGAGACGAGTGCGAGTTGCCACGGTGGCTGACCGTGACGAACTTAAGAGGGCCTTGCTTTCATTATACTTTTTTCCTCGGTAGAACAATCGTCTTTCATCTCCGTAATGGCCGACATATTTCTTCGTATGGCAGTCAGTGGGATGCTCAAAACTACTTCCGACACCTCCAGATAAATCTAGCTCTGATCACCCTCACGTTCTTTTTACCTGGGATCGTCTCCTCAAAATCCACCAGAGCCGCATCAATACATTACCACGAGAGGGACAAGAATGTCACGGACAAGAATGTCACCAGACAAACGTTGACTATTAGTTTTAAGGCCGGCATCTTTTGCAATACCTGAAAGCCCATCAAGAGCTCTCGCTGATGTTATTATCATTCGATGCATTTATTTGTGTATAGATTACGACTGATCGGACCTTAGTGAAACGCAATTTTATAGAACATATACCCCGTCGTTTGTTCCATTACATGAAGGATGCGGTTCCATGAGCGCGTTGCTGTTCCTAGTGTCGACTGCATATCGTACTTTGGGTACTATCTGTTGATGTAGTTTTTCCCTCCAGCGTCCCACTCTACGTGATCACAGTTTCTGAATGTATACCCACATCCACCGTGTAAGTTTTATAACCATGGATAAAAAAATGAGAGCCTTCCAACTCGGTTGCACAAAACGATAACGCTTCTTGCCCTAGCATACACATGTACACTTTTGCAGAGCTATAAGGTGTTTGAAAATACCTATTTTCCTGAGATAAACCTAGAGCTTGCAGTGGTCAACAGAGTCGAAAGCACTGCTATAACTGACGAGATACAAAGGAGTTTGGTATTCCTGACATGTTTCAATGTATTCTCCGTGCGGCCTCCCGTATCTCCCATTTCCACCCTCCCTCTGCAAGCGGCCCTCTACACCGCTGTCACCATGCGCACTCAAAGGGATATATATCAGCTAAGCACTCTCGCATATACTCACAGATAAGCGTCGTCAAAAGAGACAGGCGGCGTGACACTTGCAGATAAGAGACGATAGGAATCTGCTTAAATTCGAGGCGCATATACAAGCACATTTTCCAGAACAACTTCCTCAATGTCGGAAGAAAAAAAGAAAGAAAGACAGTGGTTAAAGCAAGCTCGGAATTTTCCGAACAGCGCGAGAAGCTTCCAAAAGAACGCCGCAAAGAATGAAAGGAAGAAAAATGGCATGACAAACGGAATCCAGGGGCAACGCCTGACTCGACGATAAAGGCCACGCCGGAATACCTGCGCGCCAGTCGAGAGCCATCTGGGCGCGCAGTGGCGTCAATAAAAGCGTGAGGCGTAATTAATCGCGAAACGACGAAGCGCGCGCATACAGAATACGCGCACAAAGTGATCACGCTCAGCGATTGGACACGCTCGAGCGCGCCAAATGATAGTTACGAGAAGAAAAAAAAAAAAAAAAAGGCGCGCACCATGCATGAACACCTGTAGGTCGCCGCTGCTCGCTTCTTGACGACGTGCGGTATAATTACGCAGCAGAGTGCGTGGGGACACCGTGCTGGCGCAACTGTTACTGCAACACAGCTGCACCAAACTGCGCATACGCCGACGTGACCAAATGAGTTCGGAAGTCGACTGGCAAAATGTGGCTCGCCTTCTCTTTTTTTTCTTTAAGGGCAAAAAGAAATAGGAAATAAAATGTCGGGCGATGATTTCATGTTGGGACGTCTGTGTCCGCTGCTAAGGGCGCCAACTACGGGGAACAGTAATAACTTTCCGACAGATTCAACAAGAGATCGCAACATATAAGCACGTATGTAAGAGCAAGTGAACCTTAACTCAGGGACCATATAGTTCGTTTCGAAACTTGTACGCGAGTAGAGAATCGTGAAGCACTAGCACGTGTGTCACCGTGTCTTGAGAAAGCTCGTTTGCCGTACAGCGAACAAACAGCATTCTATTGATGATATGTAAGGAAATAGCCGACCGCCTGCCCAAGAACCAGTAATATTGTCTGTTTCTTAGATCATCTGGTCCGTATGATATTGTAACGAAGATGCCAAGAGGTCCAACGAGAAAGACCAGAACCTTCTTTAATGGCGGCGAACCGTTCCCAAAAACCACGCGCCCCAGAGCGTTCTTCGTCGTCATCTCCCTGGCTATCGGTGCCCATAGTGGGCAGGCAGCTTACTGCGCGTCAATATAATGACAGGCTGTACGTGTTCGTGCTTTATACATTGTCGCGAAGACAGCGTCGCGTAGAATGTTTTCTTGTTCTTTTTTCTTTTTCGACTGCTTTTGTAGAAGGGTACTCCAGCAAACGAGCCGGCGCACCGCGGGGAGTCTTCTTGACGACGTGGTACAGAGAACGAAGACCGCCGTGTGTGCGTCGCGGCCAGTTTCCGGAAAGCGTTGTTTGTATTAGTTTTGTGGCAAGGCCGGATGCACGCGATCATAAAAGCTCGTAGAGCATCGTTACCTTCGACCTGCCTGACTGGTCCCTGTAAGCCGTTTTCCTATTGGTGGGAGGCAGTGGTGTTCCGAGACGTTCGTGTTGCCGTGGAGGCTGAAAAATGATATTTAAGCGGCGACACTGGCCTTTTTTAGAGGGAGCGGACTCGGGGACCATGACGCTCGGCACCACCGGGGAGCAGTCCGGCAGGCAGACGGGGTATGATACCATTTTCTATGTTGTATAATTTTTGCCCTGTGTGTTTTCTAAATTCAAGATGTCTTAGCTAAATAAACCACCCAATGAGTGCTCTCCCAATTCACTGTGTCGACTCCTCATCGCTTGCCTGCGCGGAGTGGCTCCCACGCCTCTTCGTATTCCTGACCTTCCGATGCGTCTAACATTAACGGCCCCGACGTTTCGCTACAAAGTGGTGGAGGTTGCTCGGTAGCGATATTCCCGCTCTAAAGCTATGCCCCGAGTCAACAAGCATCAGGAAACTACTTCGGACTGCTTCACTATGACGGAACCCCCTTCCTTTCTCTCTGCTATGGCTACCCCCCAAGCAATACCTTTCGTCGGACCGCCAGTCTTTAGAGGCGCGCCAGAGGAATCTATTTCAGAGTGCCTACTTTGCTACGAACATGTCGCGTCGCTGAATAATTGGGACCAAGCCACGAAAGTTAAATTTTTATATTTGGCTATAGACGGCGATGCCAAGAAGTGGCACACTACTCAGATTCTAACCGGTTCCCCTAATTCATGGGAGGAATGGGCGACGCTATTGAAGACATCCTTCACTAGCCGTCACTCAGTCGAGATCGCCCATTTGCGGCTACAAAACCGGACACAGCTGCCGTCCGAAACTCCAGAGCAGTACTACTATGACGTCGTACAACTTTGTGCAAGAGTCAACTCGTCTATGTCAGAAGATGACCGGTTGCGGCACCTTATGCGCGGTCTGCGTCCGGATGTGCAAGAAAAAGTGATAATCGCAAACCCGGAAACTTGCGCCGAATTCCTCCGAATTTTACAGCGCATAAATTACGCAGTCTTGATGAGCCGTATGTCGGGGTCGCGGCCGATTGACTACCACTATCCTACTGGATTGCAGTCGTGGATGCAAAACACCGCGCCTCCGGTAGGGATGGCATCCGCCGCCGCGGCAGTGCAGCCTACTCCTACATGTGTCGCCACGTGCGCCGCAGCTGAACTGCGTTGCCCGCGGGAGGCTGCCGACCGCGAGAGAAACTTGAAGGCGATTGCAGACTCCATCGCCTTACTGTCGGACCGGATAAAAAACATCGAAGACGAGATGCGTCGCCCCCCAGTGCCTTGGCCACCGAGAACATCCTGTGCGAACGACGGGCGTCCCCGATGCCAGATTTGCAGCCGCATCGGCCACGAAGCACGACAGTGCTGGCAGCGATTCCGGGACGACAGAAATGGTCATGCGGAGCCCCTCGGCAATCAGAACGGGCAGCATAACCCTTCGGGAAACGAGAACGGCCGGGCCTAAGGGGCCAGCCCGGCCGTCCCATCGGCAAATTGTCGGAAAGTCAGCTTGACGCAGTCCCCACACGAGCCAATGGTACAATAACGTTGCGACACCGCCCTGATCTCAAGAATGGAAATGCCGACACGCTTTCCCGCCTTCCTCACGACCCTGCACCAGTAAGCGAAGAAAACCTTTTACCGTTGCTGGTTTTGGATCAGGCGGATGTTGGAAAAAAGCAGAGGGCAGACCCATGGATTAGAGCCATTGTACAGCACCTCGAGGACCCGAGTGCGCCCGTTGTCAGGAATACCAAAAGAACGGCACGGAGTTTTCGGTTAATCGACGGTGTACTGTATCGGAGGGCGAAAGGCTTTGAGGAAGATCGCGCGGCTCTCGTTGTCCCCAAGTGCTTGAGGTCTGAGATATTAAGGCACTGCCATGACGACTGTACGGCAGGCCACTTGGGTGTCAAGCGTACATGGGAGAAGTTGCGTTACCGATATTTCTGGCCGAAGATGTTCTCATACGTCAGCAAGTACGTTCTCTCCTGCCCTGACTGCCAGACGAGAAAGCAACCGCCGGGGAAACCGGCCGGTTTCCTCCAACCAATCCCGCCTGTAGGTCGACCGTTTCAGCAGACGCTACCGGTAGATGTCGGGTCGGGCGCACAACGTGGATTCGACTACACCCTGGATGCGATGAAAGTGGCTCGCCGGCTGCGGCAGGCTCGAAAGTTAGTGAATGAACGGGAAAGGCGCCAGCAAGAAAAGAACAAGCGCAGCTACGATGCCGACGACGCAGACGATGAGTCCGGTGCCGATCACGAGGTGCGAGATCCAAGTGGTGATGTGCGCGAGTGCAGTGATGACCGCGAATTCCATCAAAGTGAAGTGCGCGAGCGCAGTGCCGGGAGTGATGTCCACGAATTACACCCCAGTGTTGTGCGCGAGTGCGACGTCAATGGTGATGTGCGTGAGTGTGGTTCGCGAGCGGACCGAGAACTTCGTTTGCATCATGGTGTGCGCGAGTCAGGGACCAGTGATGCAGTACGGCAGCGCGAGAGCTCTGACTCTGAAACTGAACTTTACAGCGATTGGAAGACATTGTCAAACGGCAACAACGGACAACGAAATGTCGCCGCTTACGATACTGATACTGACTTGTATTACAGTGCCAGCGAGTGAACTTTAGTGACTTTTGTGTCTCGCAGTTTTCCATTTGTTGTTTTAAGTTTTTCACCTTTTAGATAGATGTATAACTTTTCTGAAACGAGCACCTCACATAATTGTTGTATGTATAATTGTTTTTCGTACTTCTTTTCCTGTCTTGAAAGTAAAACGAGTGGGTCACTCTTTTTCGTAGGGGGGAGGTGTCGCGAAGACCGCGTCGCGTAGAATGTTTTCTTGTTCTTTTTTCTTTTTCGACTGCTTTTGTAGAAGGGTGCTCCAGCAAACGAGCCGGCGCACCGCGGGGAGTCTTCTTGACGACGTGGTACAGAGAACGAAGACCACGTGTGTGCGTCGCGGCCAGTTTCCGGAAAGCGTTGTTTGTATTAGTTTTGTGGCAAGGCCGGATGCACGCGATCATAAAAGCTCGTAGAGCATCGTTACCTTCGACCTGCCTGACTGGTCCCTGTAAGCCGTTTTCCTATTGGTGGGAGGCGGTGGTGTTCCGAGACGTTCATGTTGCCGTGGGTGCTGAAAAGTGCTATTTAAGCGGCGACACTGGCCTTTTTTAGAGGGAGCGGACTCGGGGACCATGACGCTCGGCACCACCGGGGAGCAGTCCGGCAGGCAGACGGGGTATGATACCATTTTCTATGTTGTATAATTTTTGCCCTGTGTGTTTTCTAAATTCAAGATGTCTTAGCTAAATAAACCCCCCAATGAGTGCTCTCCCAATTCACTGTGTCGACTCCTCATCGCTTGCCTGCGCGGAGTGGCTCCCACGTCTCTTCGTATTCCTGACCTTCCGATGCGTCTAAGATTAACGGCCCCGACGTTTCGCTACAATATAGCGAGCCATACAAACTCTACAAATTGAATTTGAATATTACGCAACTATCCGTACGATTCAATGGCAACCGATAGGTCGCTTAAAAAATTACGCGAATAAACGGACATAGCGAACACCGAAGAAATGTCTGGCGCCCCGCCACGGTGGTCTAGTGGCTAAGGTACTCGGCTGCAGATCCGAGGATCGCGGGATCGAATCCCGGCTGTGGCGGCTGCATTTCGATGGAGGCGAAATGTTGAGGCCCGTGTGCTGTGCGATGTCAGCGCACGTTAAAGAACCCCAGGTGGTCAAAAATTTCCGGAGCCCTCCACTACGGCGTCTCTCATAATCAGAGCTGGTTTTGGGACGTTAAACCCCACGTAACAACAGAAATTTCTGGCGCACAGAATATAGGCTATGATTGGCGTAAATGATGCACTACAGAGGGAGGGGTATGTAGGCAGATAAGCAATCACTCTTGTCCGTTTTTTGTGCGTGCGCGCACACACAAAACGGAAACAGGCCTTGTAACACTTAGTGTGCAGGGTCCGTGCACCAACCCCCCCCCCCCCCGCTCGCTTATTATTTTTTTTTTCTGTTGTTTCACGATTGTTCGTCTACGTACACGCCGCTGCAGCGCATCACCAGACCTTTATTATAACCCACAGTGACTAACTCCAGCTGAAGCATTTTTGAAGGTTACTGGGACGACGGCACGCCGTACAGTTGGTTCATGCTTCACACACACACACACACACACACACACACACACACACACACACACACACACACACACATATATATATATATATATATATATATATATATATATATATATATATACGGGGCGCTCCCAACAGCCACGTAGCTGCTGCGGCTGGCACATGACCATGCACGTACGAAAGAGCGTGGGAGCACGTTTGCCTGCTTGCATTTTACGAGCCCGAAAGCAGTCGATCCTCTGTGCCATTCGTGCCCAAGAAAAACGAGCCAGCTGATGGCGACGAAACAGGCGACGCAAGAAGCGGGACGCACCAAGGCGGCGATCGGAAGAGCGATCAGCGCGCACGCGGGGATCGGCTGCGCACGAATACGGTGATGCCCCGAGAGCGCCACCATCACAAAGCGTCGGGCTTCATTCGAGGAGTCACGGAATTGTATCGCAGAAGGCACCGGTCAATTAATGACCGCTCCCTCGGGAAGGCGTGGTGGCCGTCCCTCCAGCGGAAGTGCGCGGCCTACTTCGCGAAGCAGCAGAGGCGTGCGCACACATCCTCCGGCGACTGCGATGGCTGCCTGCTACCACGCATACGCACGGCAGCCGCCCCGCCGGTCAAACATTGCGCGCGGCACCGCCAATGCGCGAGCACCGAAGGAAGCGCACGCGGAGGCCCACCAAATGGGTTGCACAGTCGAACGCGCCGCAGGGCAACGAGGACCGACTTGCCCCCCCCCCCCCCCCCCCGAGACATTCCCCAGGTGAGAGGCCGTGTCCGCTGACCGGCAGCAGCGCCTTGGGACGAAGGGGGGGGGTCCACCTTTGTGACGCTGTTGCGCCCCTTTACTACAGCGCTGCCAGAGAGCGCTTTGGGGCTGCAGCCGAGGCTTATAAGGACACAGACGAGGCAGGGAAGCGCCAAAGAAAGCACTTGTGGATGGCCTCGGAAGCCGCGGGCTTCTCCGGACGCGCGCGTGATCGGGGCCACGCGCTTTGGCCCCGAAAAGATATTACTGTGCGTCACTTCGCGAGAACAACCTTCCGGCATGGACATCTTCGTGGAATTTAATCGAAGACTGAGGTAAGGGTGGGAGCTGTCTCGATTGTTGCTTACGCTTTACGCTAATAGCACAGAACGACGGACAGGATACCCGAACCGACGTACGCTGACGACACGTATAGCCGACAATGCGAGTGACTTGCAGGAACACGCAGGAGTATCGATAATATATCAATGTCACAGAAAGCCATTGCAAAAGCCAGGCATTACAAACACAAGATGTGCCCTTTAATGAAGTTAAACGTGTATACCGAGACGCCCGCAGTCACAATGTTGGAATGCAAGAAAAAACGATATACAGCAATAATGAAAGACAAAGCACTTTAGTATTACGATAGATATAAGGTAATGAGCGGAATTCACACACGAAAACAAACTGACCAATGTTCGCGAATGCAGAGAGAGACAGCCACGAGGCAGGGTAATGATATACATCCATGCGTGGACTTCAGAAGAACAGGTCCGTATCCCGAAATCCACCTTATCTCAAGTTCTAAGAGCACAGGGACAATGAGGGACACGTGTTAAAAACGCCCAAACGGAGGGCTGTTCGTATACGTATCGTAATATTCTGATATGCAAGCTTTTATGGGCACAGGAACAACGAGGAAAAGATAAGGTTAAGCTAGGTTTGTGAATACGGACCCCAACTTTCAACAAAGACCTAACGGTATAGATATACAAGCGTATGTAACAGTGCATTACGAAAACAGGAAATATGAAGAAAAAATCGCAGGTGCCTTCAGCGATCATCACCTAAGGGTCGCGAAGGAGAAAGCCTCATGAAAGGTCCGGGCTTCCTACATACCGTCAAGGTCTTGGGTTCGAGTGCCGCGAGGTACTTAACCCATGCATACAGTACCTTCCGATCATTTTCTTTATGCTGGTTGTGAATTATCAGTTTAACCATCATTTTATCCATTTTATTAATACACCAATCACTAATCATTCACTCATTAACTTCGATAATCACTAGTCCGCTCTTACTGGCACGATTTGGATCCCTTCTCGTTTTCCTCGGGTAACGTGATATTTCAGTACAACTTGTACCGTTCGCGTCGACGCCAATGTGGGCGCCTGAGACATGTAAGGCTTTAAAGACCGCCAGGATGCAAGACTGCGTAATACATGTGAACAGGCTAGCTCACTTGGCCGCCGCCCCATTCCAAAGATCATTGTAATGACCATCAGCCATGGAGTCTGTGTCACGGATAGCACACCGGCCCTGATATAAACCGTTTGAGTAACGCCGTCTGAGACAGAACATAGATGCGGAGAAGGGAACGACGACGTCTGACATCGCGGTGCAACACCACGAGGGAACCCTCTGCAAAGGTGCCGAGTTTTGCCCGGACGATCCCGCAGAAACGAATTCTAGCTGCAACGTGCCGACATTACGAAGTGAATGGACCTCTGCCAATATAGAAAATACACGTTCAATCGCAACACAATGTGCGTGCCATTACGGCAGCGGTGTGGACGGCTGTGGATTACACTTTCGACCAACTCGAGGTCCCTGAAAACACGCGCTGAAGAGGACTCGAACGCTTTCTTTGTTTCCCTTTCCTCCTTCCTTTTTTTTTTTTTTTTCGCCTCTGCAGCAACGAGGCCACCTTGAGCGAGAATCGAACGTATAGTGTTCGGCAGCAGAAGATCGCGCCCACTGGCCCACAGCGGCGGCAGCCCGAGTGAATGATGCTGCTCCGCAATAGACAGAACTTAAAAGGAGAAAGAAACCTTCCCAACGAGCGATGTACGATCGAGTCGTGAAAGACCGTCGGCGTTGCAGATGGGGCAGGCGTCAGCCCGCGGTTCAGCGGCGGGCGCCCGAACACCACGAGGGGCCTTCGGCCGCGCCTTTGTTAATCCTCGCCACGTTGAAACGGGTCATCGCGCGTGCGGAGCCGATATAAGGACCGACTGATCGGCCCACTGCGCGGCGCCCGTTCGCCCAAATACCGAGTCTCCCAGTGGGGGAAAAAAAAATAAAGAAAAAGAAAAAGGCGCCACACGCTAACCTACTGCGCTTCTCAGGCCAACGAGCAAATGTGTCTGCGGGAGGGAGGCTGCCCTACACGCAGACAGTTGGGCTTATCGCGAGAAAAAAAAAAATAATAAAAGTGCGACATATTGGCACACAACTCCCCACCGATCGCCGAATCCGCGCTCCAGCCCAAACTATAACTTCCATTGTACACACACCTTACGGGGCCGGTTAAGTCGCACCAAAGGCGTTCAACCTGTACACATAGCGAGCAGGCCGACTTTGTTGTTCACCACGACAAAACGTGGTCGACTTACCGGTCACCCGTGGGCCACTAAATATGAACACGTTAACTTGAGCCACAATCCACAAATGCTTGAAAATCGCACTTACACTCAGCGGGTACAGGAAGGTCTAGCTTCACTATTTAAAGTTAAAGCATCTCGTGCCTGGCTGAGAAATGTTTCCTGAAGTTTCGTCCGCCGGCGTCAATAAAAAGACCCACGGGCACAGGGCACTTGCCTACTCGACGCGTTCAGTAATCATCAACGATCGCGGACACACCCTGATTAACTCGGAATAGTGGTGCGAGTTCCTGACACACACGCACACACACACACACACACGTGTGTGTGTGTGTGTGTGTGTGTGTGTGTGTGTGTGTGTGTGTGTGTGTGTGTGTGTGTGTGTGTGTGTGTGTGTGTGTGTGTGTGTGTGCGCGCATTGCGGCGCAACACTGCAATGCAAATTGGAGCCACACGAGGCAGCACCACGGCGGTGGGTAAGGGCAGTGTTGACCACCTAAAGGTCGGTATACCGCCATCGGGCATTTCATCACTTATACCAAACAACTGCATCGCGCAGAACCTGAGAAAAAAAGACCTGACAAGTAATCAGAAAGGCGGAAGAAGGTTAATAACTAGACAACACTCACTGCCTTGCTCCTCGCAGACTGGACAACCGACGAACTGGAGCCGCGGCGGTCACCATTCAGGCTCGAAGAGCTCGGGACGTCCTGCACCGTGCTGCGGCACAACCTAGGACTCGTCCAACGGACCATGCCTCGGGTGGTGCGTGCTCGTGGGCGCGTATTTTATCGCACGCTCCCACGCCAGCACGAGGGAAGCTTTCCACACATACACAGCAGCAGCAGCCGGTGAACGGGTGTCATGACGGTTCGCAGGTTATCCCATGGCTTCTGCAGCGTGGCTGACGCCGGCGTAGGGCAGCAATGATGTTCCCTCGTCAGTGGAGGTGCAAACGACCGTCGATCAAAACACCCGCAGTCGGCGTCTTCCGCCACCGCGAACACGCCCCACGGGCGGTTATGCTTGAGGAGCTTCTCTGAGCCGGTCTCCGCAGGCTTCGCTTTTCGAAGAACTAGAGCAACCGCTTCCTAATTTTGTTGCCTCGCAACTCTCAACACTGTCTTCTACAATCCAGAGACTTTGACGTCTGTCAGCGGCGGTTCTATCAGTCACTATGGTTTCCACTATCCGAGGAAGTCAACCGTTGAAGCGCCGCGAGTCGAACTACAGGGGGCAAACACAGAATAAACGAAAACGCATCGACAACCCCGCTCACGATGATGACAGGGCCACACGCCTCAAGAAGAAACAAACACGGATTAGGCCCTATACGCACACTTCTTAAAATGCACAGCAGAGGCGGAAGGACTCCGATCACGTACAGTCGAAGCCGATCGTAGCTGACGCTGCGGCTGCTCTCTCGGCACACACACGCCACGCGAACATCCACCAATCGTGACAGCCAGCCAGCTCGGACGCAGTGCCCGCGGGTAGAAACGAATCCGCCGCGCCGTCACAACGACACACACACACACTAGTGCCGTGGTCAAAAGAAACAACAGGGGAGCGATCGCGCAGTGCGGCACTTTCTCACGACGATGACGCCGGTTTGACGCCGCACGCTGCCGCCGCCACAAGAGGACCGCTTCGGAGGAGCGCTGCGCGGTCTACCCGCTGGCGAGACTTGGCACCCTTGTGGTCCACCGAAGACATCGAGCAGCGGCGGGCGAACGAGCGCTGGCCGCCGTGCCCTTTTCGAAGGCACCTCCACCGGTGGTGGCCTCCGTGCCTTTCTTCTCTCCCGCGATCAAAGGGGGCGGCGAGAAGAGGAGCGCGCGCGCCACTTCGGCAACGTGGACCAGAAGACGCGGGTAATGCGTGTTCACGCGGCGAGTCGCTCGTATATGTCCCTGCTCCGGACGAGAAATGTGAGAGTTTTATCTCAGTCTGACTGTCGCAAGCTACGCGATAAGACAGCATAAGATGGAAGTCCTACGCGGCGAGTCCACTGGTCGACGATGAGAGATTGGCAGAGTCATAGAACAACTCCCATTGAAGTCGTCGCGGTGGCCGACTCCGTTTGAGCGAGGGCGATCTTCAACAAGTGCCGAGCCTGAATTTCGCGTAACCGTATTATGAAAGACAACCACGCCACGAAGAACTGCACAGAGTGTTAATGGAAATCAAATCCTGGGGTTCATCCAGAATTACGAGGGCTTCCTTCTTTTTTTCTTTTTATATGATTTTTTTTTGGGGGGGGGAGGGGGGGTGCAGAATTCCTGATCAAATCCGCCGCTACCGCATCCGCTGACTACATCTTCAGAAGCCAATCTGTTAACTGATGGAAACCGACTTGTTTTTGCTTAATTGTTACAAGCGCAGCAATGTCCAAGGTGCGACAGGAGAAAGTTGTTTCACCTCGGAATATACGGTGCCAAGTGTACATCCACGTTTAGGGGAAACGCCTCATTAGTATCGAAGACGACATAACTTGAACATCTAGACATGGACCTCACGATGACGTCAATAAATGAAAGGATGTACTTATCTTGCACTAAGCGTCAGCGCCTATGGGATCTCGAATGTGTACTGTTTCCCTTACACAGCTGACCGACAATGTGGCATCGTTCCGCCGTCATCAACCCAAACTAAACTCGTAACGCGAGTTTCGTAAACGTGTGTGTCCCTTCGTGTCCGTGTTTCCTTCGCTCTGCACAACAGCTCAGAACTTATCATCGCGCAAAGCGTCGGCGACGTTCCTTGATCATGCAGACCAAGATCGATGCTCTCGTTTGCGACTATTTAGGAAATATTCCTATTAAAATACAAACTGCGCTGCCCGTTTTTGTTGAACGAGACTGGCGGAAAGGGCCCATCCTTATCGGCTGAAAGAAGGAAACGGAGATAACGCGCGACGTTGCCAAGAAGACACGTTCGAAACTTGAGAAGGCGCTAGTGAACGGCATACAATTCGAACTCCCATGTCCTTCTGCTACTGTTTTTCTAAGCAATATACAAGCGCCGGTGTACACCCGCCCATTTTTTTAACCTGAACACGCGAGCGTCGACCGCCGAGCTGTTCAGTGCCACAGAGTGGAGCGCGGCGTTGAAATGAACGAGAATATGCGCATGCGCGCTTTGAGCAGTTCTGGGCGGCTGTCGTCTGCTAGGCTTTTCCGGGAACCATACACCACGCCCGCTTTTTTTGAGCACCGGTATCGTCATTGTTTTTTTTTTTTTTTTGTATTCCGAGCGCTGCTATTCAGTTGTAACGGAAAGGTCAAGTGGTCGGGTGCTTCCGATGGATGAGATATGATTACACCCGCCAACTACACTGCGTCCGCATCAGCATTTTACACCGGAGTGGTTGAGCTTTTATGTCATGCGGAGTCGAAAAGAGACTCATCAGCGGCCGGCACGCGATCTGGCTCTCTTCAAGCCAATTAAGCCTACCCGTTCTAATTCAGCAGTTGATGTCATATACACGCTAACTAAAACCAGGGTAAGGAAGTCATGCTAATTAGATCATTGTTAATCATAATCAAGTTAATTACGACCCTAGTGTTAGATTCTTGCTAATTAGCCATTGGTTAATGAGAACCACCCTAATTAGGTCCTTGCTATCGAGGAACTTGCTATTTCAAAACTTTTCAATTAAGATCACTGTAATTAAATTATTCTAATTGGTATCATGTGAATTAAAAGCTCGCTAATAAGCTAGGCGAGCCATATGCCGCGTGGTTAATCCTGTCTTACCAGCACTAGTGCACGCTGCTTACATTTTTTTTCATCCGTTATCGTGTTTTGCTGTCTTCGAAATACCGCTGGAAAAAGAATGGAAAGTGCACATGATACGACCTTCCTTTGCTTTGTTTGCTGAAAGGCGTGAGCTTATCTGATAAGCGAGATATTCCGATCAGACGTCACTGGTATGTTGCACATCGCGGTTATAACGCCCTTCACCTTCCTTCTCGAGAATGCGGTTTGCGTAGTTTTAGTAATGCCAGCTCGGGTCCCTGAGGAAAAGAGAGTAGCTGCAATACGGATGTCGTTGAGGCGCACATCCCAAATAAATATCGGGCGTGGTGTCCGGTTCCCGGAAAAGCCTAGCAGACGACAGCTGCCCAGGACTGCTCAAAGCACGCATGCGCATATTCTCGTTCATTTCAACGCCGCGCTCCGCACTGTGGCGCTGATCAGCTCGGCGGTCGACGCTCGCGTGTTCAGGTTAAAAAAATGGGCGGCTGTACATACTGACGGGTCTTCGGCCCTTCCCAAGAGCGAGACAACGTCTCGCTTTCACCAGAATGTACACTACATACTCCACAAGGTCGAACACACACGCACCATAGACGATGGGCCGCCGTGCACTGATCAGGACGGCGCCGTTCTCGCTCTGCATCGCGCGGTGAAAGGCCAGCGTGCGGCACACTCCACGCCTGGCACGTATATATATAACGCACCCGCCCAGTTCCCGCGCTCCCCTAACTAGCACTAATAACCCGTTACAACGGCGCGACGCGCTGTGACTAATCATAACGGACGAGGTTCGCAGGGCGGTGTCCCGGCGCTCCAGCTAACGAGCTATTTGGGAAGGCCTTATCAGCTATTATCGTCGACCGGCTCGTCTATAGCTGTCCGGCGTTTTCTCCTCCTCCCACCGCTTTCTCAGATGTCATTGAACGACGTTTGCTCGAGTCCCTTTCGGCATGAGGAGGGCCATCGCGTTTTCTATACAACGAGCGCCGCCTGAGCGTATCTTCGATGGCGAACATCGTTCGCACGGCCTGCTGACACTAATTACTGGCGCGATTTGACGCCACATAGTAGCGCACAACGCTCCGTACGTTCGGTGTACGCCTAATTTCACTACAAGTAGTGCGCCCGCGTAGTCCCGTCACCTGTTGTGCGCTGCCTCTCGTCACTCTGACGTGCGCCTCAAGAGTGTCGCGTCAATCGTTCGATTAGCAGAGCATGAAACCTCGTGTTTTTCTATCGGAATGTTACACGATCGTAACACGACTGCCGCTGAACGTGTGAATGAATATTTACCACAAAACGGTCGGGTACATAGGCGGAGAGTACGGGGGGGCTCGGGGGCTCGAGCCCCCCCCCCCCTCCCCGAACTTTCCAACGGGGGCATAGCCCCCGCCGGAGCCCGTAGAGGAGGATCGTTATGTGTAGTGCAGAAGTATAATCGTAACGGGCTGAACGCTCTCGGCAAAGCGTTATGGATAAATGATACGCCAATACACGCGATGATGAACTCACATGGGTAGGAAAGCATGCATTGCTTTCCTCCCCATGTGAGTTGCGCGTAGGTCCGGCTGGAAACCACAGCTTGCGGCGAGGCCACACTCGCCTGTTCACGTGCCTGGCTTGTCAACGAGCGGGGATGAAAGAAGTTACACCTCCTTTCGGGATTGTACCACGGGAGTACAAAGGCCAACTGCACAGACTCGACAGCGGATTTTTGGGGGGTTACGCCTTTTAAGGGGATAATGGCGGCGCCAAGGGAGGCCTCTTGTTAAAGCGGTTCGCTACAGCGGCGGCGGAAGTCCAATAATTGGCCTATACGAAAAAACAAACTCTATAGCCACTTTCCGTAATCTAAGTTTTTAATATTGAAATTAAAAACTGGCCCAACGTTTCGAGGCCCATTCGGTCTCTTCATCATGGGGTGACTGTCCGGCCGGCTCCGAAGCTAGCGACTTTTCTTAGTGATTGTCCCTCTCTCCACCGTCGTTCCTTCGCGTGTCGGTGTTGTTTTCTCCATTGGTTCCGACAGGGTCCCAGTTGAGCCGTTGATATTTCCATGTGTTGTTTGGACGCGCCACGGCTCTAAGAACTGCTTTTTGGTGCGGTTACCTTCCGTGTCGAGGACCCGGGCGTCGTCGAAGTTGATGTGATGGTCTTTCTTTTCGCTGTGTTCTGCGAGCGCGTTCCGCGTAGCGCTGAAGCTGCGTACGTGATTTTTGTGTTGCGTATCCTTTCCGGAAAGCTTTTTGTCTCACCGATGTAAGTGCCGTGGCAATCGGCGCACGGATCCTCGTACACTAGCCCGGGGAATCGTTTTTTTGGCAGCCGGTGTTTTGTAAATCATTTTTCAATTACGTTGATACGTTGTATGAGTACTGACACAAAAATTCTGCATCTTGTCTTTTCTTTTCCAATAAATAGATAATGACCCACTTACTCCGGCTGTAAACCTCGAGGGCTCGAGCGCGCGATTATTAATATTTTGTGTACGGTTTTGTGGAGCCCAGACGCATTTTCCGTTTGAAAGAGCGATGAGTGAGGCTGCACCCAGGATGGTATTCATGTAAACACAGCTGACTACATGTGCACACAAAACCGCGTTCACATGAGTACCGCGCGGACAACTCTTTTGAGTGAAGGCTCCCTGGGTGCTGCTGTAATGCCCTCTGGGAAGTTTCAGACATGCGTGATCCCTCAACAATGCGCTGCCGAGGCGAGGACGTCGGTTTGTACTCCGGTGCAATTCTGCCCCCTCTTTCCGTCGGAAACGTCTGCTAGGATGAGCGCTCTCCCAATAATCATGACAGCAACACAAACTCGTCACGCAACTGGTGACTGGTTGTTTACATTAAACAGAAAAGCGCGTTTCGCATGCAGTGGCGCAACACGCACGTTAAAATTGATATTAAATATGTTCTAAGCTATATCAGCCGTTGATATTTTGTAGACGATGCGTGTGTGTCGACACAAATATATCCCGCAAGTTATCTCGATCGCCTTAAATTTTGTGTCAGTACTCCTTTAACTGGTGTTTAATTCACTGGGTTACGATTGCATGACAATGTTACAAATGTGAAGTGCAAATAATCGTGTAAAGTTCAAAACTATTTGCACGAAAGTGACTTGCTGTGACATTTTCTCTTCTCTTGTGCTTTCTGTGTCATTTGGGAATACATTGCTCCATTTATTGTAAAATAAATATTTCTTGGAAAAAATAATGTCAGATGTGAATTTACAGCGATGTTGATGCGTTCCCGGCCGGACTGGGAAAGCGACGCGCGCAAATGCGCGCGCATCGCTCCTCCAGTCCGGCCGTGTGGCAGTTTGCCAGTTTTCATTATCAGAAAAAAAAAAAAAAAAAGATTAAAATTGCCTGAGCTCCCCCGCGTTTTTGAAAAATATGGGAGAGAGTGAGGAGGAAAATTAGAGAAAGAAGGACGAGAAAGGGTAGTTGGAGAATGAGGATAGAAGACCGCAGGGAAGATCCCGGCGCCCCCCCCCCCCCCCCGTGAAATGAAAAAGTCTCCGCCTATGGTCGGGTATATCGTGGCCCATTTCGCGATTGAAGCTATGGCGCCTTGTACTATCCGTGGGATCCTCGAGAACCACAGGATGAATATGGGACAAGCCAAGGTGGGGTACTACGGAGTAATTTTGACCACCTGGGGGTTTCAAAACGTGCTCAAAAATCCTATAGGTGCGTGTATTTCTCATTCTGCATGCAGTTGCAATACCTGAAGCATGATAGTACCAATGCTGTCAGGAAAAAAAAAAAAGCTACAGACACCATTAATGACGTATATCAGTAGAAAAAAAAAATGTTTATGGAAACGGCATGTGATGAGAAGATAACCGCGGCGCTCGCTAACGACGACGGACTGGATCGAGAAGGCACGCGTGGAAAGGGGCGGCGAGAACATTGGTACATACAGGCAAATGAGATCAAAAAGCATGCGGTAAGAACGAGGTGGTCGCAGTTGGCAGCGGACCGGGTTTATTGGAGAAATATGAGAGAGCCCTTTTCTCTGCAGTGGAAGCGGGCATTGATGGCGTAGCAGATTCGAGACAAATGCGGTACGAATTGCACAGTATGAGAACCGCACGCCACGTAGACATGGATTTTTGTCGTGTATACACGCCCGCCGGATACACAAGGCTGATTCCCACGTTTTCGTGCGAGCTTAACATGCAGCTCCTGTAGCACCGGCAATGCACTGAAGGAAATTGCAGAGCATACTCGAGAAGGCCACAGGAAACGCATGCATGCCGGCGCGCCTACAGCACGACCAGTATATACGTTTCCTTCGTGTAAATAACCATCGCCGAGCACAGTGTCAGCGTTTTCACTATTGAGGACAATACGATCACGCGAGAAATCGTTTCAAACTCGAAAACGGCTAATTTAAAGCACGAGCCCCTCGAGAAAGCCCGGCCACTGACTGACTACGACCACAACCAGTCGGCCCTCGGAGCCCCTCGCTGTGCAGGCGCGAACCACGCATCCGACGCAGACAGATGACCACGGAAGCGTTCTCCGTTGTTTCTCGAAACTCCGCGGCCACGAAAAATAGCGGGAGATTTGAGCCCTCAACCCGCAGGCGACCTTCGCACTGGCGCGTGCAGAAAAAGGGGCGAACTTCGGGGGAAGCAAGTCTCGCCGGTTTCCGTGTGGAAGCTGACCGGAGAACAGCCATCGACAGAATAAGCGACACCGTGGAGCCACGGAAACTGCCTCCACGGCGTCGTCGGGTGCGTCATCGCGAGTGGATATACATCCTTTCAAGACCGAAGGTCACGAGCAGGCTTTGCCAAGATAGGCCAAGAGCACGCGCGTGTGTGTTTTAGCCGGTCAAATAACAAAGCCACAGGAGATATGGGCCGAAAAGCGATGACCTCTTTATCGCGCCCTGCGCGGCGTGCAGCAAAAACATGCCGGGACACCTCAAAAGCGATGGGCGAGTCCAGTCCGCACGAAATCATACGAAGCGCTACACAACCGGCTAAGGATCCAGATGCGTGACCATAATGTACCATTTCTTTGGCAATGAAACCATTTTTAATTTTCTTTCATAGTGGCACGTGCCCAGAAGCGTCCTAAAATACAGCTGTTGCTGACTGCAGTGTTTTTAGGTCTGCACTACAGTGCTCATCGTCGGGCATATATCACTTAAAATTTGCATTTATTGTTATCGCCTCACGGAGCGATTTGTGCAGCGCGCTCGCGTGTGCAACAAACTCTGATAACTTTGTTCACCAATCCGCCATACGTGTGCCTTTCGGCTGACAGTAGGTAAATAAAACTCTAGTAAAACACGTTCTTGGCCTATAGTGTGCACGACACATTTGATACAAAAGGTTGCGCGAAGAAACACATTCACAAGGACTCCCTGCGCCCTCCCTCGTGAATGTGTTTCTCCGCGCAACATTTTGTATCAAATAGGTAATAAACTTTACTACAGGGGTTCTGAAGAAGCCACTCCGCCCCCCTTTCTTTACTGAGGGAGGACAGCGGGCTGCTCCCACGTGTGAACGGAAATGTCAAGCCCCAGCGCAGCATCGGGGGCCTACTGGACTGCCTGGAGTTGATGGACCCGGTCGTGACTCTTGACCAGTGATTGAAAGGTGTAATAAACAAATAAATAAATAAATAAATAAAAATCTCGACGAAGAAGAAGGCGGCGTTCGAAGGCAATCAGATGAGACCATGCCAGGCGGGCACACAGCCAAATCAAGACCGGTCAGGCAGAGTGGCGAATGCGACGTCCTCAACAATGTGAGTGAGTGAAACAACTTCATTTCGAGATCCGGGCCAGACCGCTGATGGAGGGCGGAAGACCCCGTCTTCCTGTAGCCTCCCTGGCCTGCTGGAGTTTGGTCCTGGAGAGGTTCTGGGGAGTCTGTCTGCCGATTGGGGCAGCCCCATAGTATATGACTTAGGGAGGCCTCTTCTGTTTTACAGACTTTACATATACAGTATGGGTAGAGTTCTGGGAGCATCCTGTTTAGCTGGACAGGGCTGGGATAATTAGACAGGAAACAGACGACGCAAATTGCAAACAAAGTCTTATCTCCGCAACAATAATTAAAGGCAGTTATTCGCAAGAATCAATGGCACGGTGTCGAAGCTCCAACCAAAACGCGCGAACAAGTATAGACTCACATCAAACTGTACAAGGCCTGTGCTGCGATTCGGCACTGAGACATGGTCCAGGAGCGATCATGGCAAAGTGGCGGAGATGCGCGTGCTGCCACCACACATCCGCCGCGCACAATTTACGTGACGGAGGCTAAACATCGACAAACGCTGTGGACGACGCCCGACGGCACACTCAGCGGGGCTCGAACACGATGCGTGGGAAGGCGAATCCGAGGGCGACCTCGGCGGCGTTGACTGATCGAGTCCACCGATGAGGACGTCCCAGGAAAGGAAGCAAAGATGATCCGAACGTTTCTACTATAGCCAATGGTTCGTACATCATCAGCTGACGATTTGCGTCGCAGGGCCTCTTGACGAGACGGGTAGGGAGTTTCGTCCACGTTTCAGCGACAGATCCCTACACCGTGGCCGGACGTCACCAGGGAGACTCCGCTACCAGTCACCCCTCGTCGTGTATGTGAATTTCGGCGCGTGAGCACATCATTCCAGGCCCTCCATTCGGTGTCATCGATTCAAGTTCTCCCCTTAAGCGGACGGCGCGGTCTCATATACTACACCACATACACTGCTCTTCCATGTCACAGGAAACCGCACGTGTATGCCATTTACAGTACACAGGCACAAAATATTTGCGTCACAAGTTTTCGAATGACTACAACTGGATTGCTGCATGCAGTTTGGCTGCACATGTCAGCACAATGCATAGCGCTTTTCTTCGAGCGAGTATCGCCTGTAAACGGTATTATAGGAAAGGCAGTGCGCTCAAACGCGCACACAAAGAGGAGAGAAGCAGAAAATGCGGACGTCGACTATCAACTGAAAGGAAGACAGGAGAAAAAGCAGACACAAAACTTATCTATGCGCACTCGATCGTCGCAGTCAGGCACAAGTGCCGGTCTACGTGAAAGATAACCGCCTATCGGAATTTAATTTCCTCTTTATGCAAGTTAATCGAAGGCATTGTCGAGACTGCAAGCAGAGGCCAACCTTCGATGAATCCGCAGTTCTGTACAAGAACGGAGGACGCAACCATATACCTGAGCATGATATATAAGGTTTGTTGTCTTTCTTTCTTTTCTTTCTTTCTTTCGCCGCAGCGCACCCTTTTGGTTGTGATCAGCGCTTGTGCCGTATGCATGCTTCGTGTCCGTATTTGCATGCCTTACATTCTTTCATGTTGAATGTACTAGCTCAGATTTCTGTCATCGCAGCATATACTCCGAGCCTTTGTCCGTGTTCTCGCACAATTCTGCATCTATACCTTGTTTAATTGTCGTTTGCATATTCCACGCTCCAGGACCGTCGTGGTTTAAAGCTACCAGTATTACTTTCTGCAGAATACATGGCGTTCATCAGGAGTGCCTAGAGGTCCGCTACACAGCCCCGGCAGACGACCGGCCGCCGCCAGAGTGTACTACCTGCGCGCCGACTGAACGACGACAGACGAACAACGAGCGTAATTTTCGTGGACGACGATACCTCTATCAACTGCAACAAAGTAAGAGCTACAGGGAAACGTTTTCTGTTGATCGATGGAAAGCGCTCGCGTTGTATTTCACACGGCACTATATAGCTGCTAGCTATGCATCATACGCGCAGGCCAATGCGACAAGAAGTGCCGCCTTTCCATGGAGGCGAAATGCCGTGCGATGCCAGCGCGCACGCTGAAGAAACCCGAGTGGCCTTAATTAATCCGGCGCCCTCCACTATACGGCGTGCCTCATCATCACATCGTGGTTACTATACTGGAACGCGAAGCATTTGCTAGCTTAGCCGCGTAGATAAGGAAGACAACTCTGTTATTACGCCAGTCAGCGTATTTTCAGAACAACTTTCGTCAGCAATCGAAAAGAAGTTGCAGACTGTGGAACTCAAGGCACATTTATGTTGTGTATACAGCTGTGGTAACGATGCCATTTTATATAGCCTTGAGGCTACGAAGGCTCGGGTCCATGCCCAAAGCACAAATAGACAACAACTCACAACAGATAATGAAGAAAAGCCTATATAGGTGATGATGATTGGAACGCGTGTGTGGTGGAGCGTAAAACGGTGTGCTTTGCTTCTCTTCAGTGGAAGAAATATATCAGCGTCGGCGACCGCCACAAGCCCAATGAATCGCCACGGTGGCCTCGTGGCTATGGTACTTGGCTGCTGATCCGAGGGTCACGGGATCGAATCCCGGCTGCGGCGGCTGCATTCCGACGGAGGCGAGATGTTGAGGCCCGTCCGTGTGCTGTGCGATGTCAGTGCACGTTAAAGAGCCCCAGGTGGTCGAAATTTCCGGAGCCCTCCACTACGGCGTTTCTCACAATCAGAACTGGTTTTGGGACGTTAAACCCCACATAACAACAAGCCCAATGAATGCCCACAGTATAGCTAAAAACGAGCTGTCGATATCCTGTTAAGACGTAATTTCGATAAAATCTTTCGAGCAGTAAGCACAGCTCAGAACGAGCAATAAGAAGTTGCAAGGACGTGAGCACACGACGACAGTTGAGAGCACCAACACGAGCTGTCGTCCCGCCCTCTTGACAAGCCTTTTCTTCTTGCTGCGCTGCGCTATAGAAGTCACCAATCACCCAAACGCTCGACAGTATACCGCCGTCAAAGTCCAGAAGCGTCCCATTTACTTGCGTAAAGTGCCTCGCGAAAACACACACGTGCGCGTGACCAACAGTCGCCGCTAACATTATACCGAGAACTATTTCCTTGTCGGCCACAGCGTGCCCTTCGATTCTGTAGTGCCGGTGTTTGCACGCCTCATAGCCTTTCTTTCGCGATGAATCCCTACGAGGTGACACTGGCAACTGGGCCAGTTGGTAAGCGTGTATCCACACGACGGACAGCTCCGCGGATATTTCAACCGCGGACGATCGTTCCGCCGCCCGTCCGGCTGCGAAGCGCATCCACACGGCGGACGAAGCGAGTAGACGGACGCGCCGGAGAAAAATAAACATGGCGGCACTGTCTGAAGCGAGAGCTGCCCGCTTGGAATCTTTAAGCTCTTCGTCGCGCATTCCGCGGGGTGTTAGTCCCAAACTGACGCTTGTATTTGCTTTAGGTTTGTGTCCGAAAGCTTCGCCAGCAACGTATTCATGACGATTCGGCACCGTTTCCGAGAACCGTACTAGTTTTGTCAAAGCTGTAGGCTTAGCGAGTGCCTGTATTCATAGAGTTAATATACTGACTCTAGAGGCAAAGCTGGGCCGCGGAGGGGGTGTCCCTCCCGCGCGCCGCCATCTTGCAATTGCGTCAATGTGGCCAGCCTAAGTATTACTGAAAGTGCTAAAAACAAGTGTAGGTCGTCTTATGCTGATTCCTTAAAAAACGAATAATCTTGCGAAGATTAAGTGTGAATATTAAGCATACTGAATACACTTCCTAAAAATGTAATTATTACATTTCACGATGCACGCATTCGCTCAGTAAAGCGTGGTTTCGGATCTCTTTATTTCTGTTTTCGGATTCTCCCTCTGCTTGGGTGTCCGATATGACATACATGTGATCGCGCGGTGACATCGGTTGACGCGATAGCGCATTCGTGCGGTTACGTTGTTACTGTTACGACCGGCCCCTCTCTTTGTGACCGTAGCGGAGCAGCGACGGACAGGTTGATGCGGTGTTGTTCGAGGGCACCGGCTTGGCAGCCGGGCTGTTCATGCCTCAGCCCGCCTCAGCTGCAATGTACAGGCAAAGAAACTCAAACTAGTAGGTCGTGCCTCGAAAGAGCTTTCTGCACCAGAGAGAATAAACCATGCTTAACACGTACGTACGGTTATATAGGTGTTCTCTGTACGCACGTTGAACATCGCGCACGGACCGCTCGGACACGGCGATAATCGACAAGCTTGCACTGACACAACGCCGGGTGCACCGCGTCGACTGACAACGACGCGTGTCGTGTCTCGATTTCTTGCTGAGACTGAGCTTCCCAGCTCCACGGACGGCCACCGTTCCACATTCTAAGGTTCCATCGCCGGGGATAACGAAACGTGTTCTCTGAAGGCCTTGATTTACCAGCGCTGATCGTAAACAAGATAGGTGCTGCCATCTATCGACGCTGATTATTTTCCGCATAGCTTTCGAGATTGGCGCGCCTAAGCGCCATTTCGGAGGCTATGTGTTTACATACTCTGTTGCCAGATTAATACCGGCTACTGTCCCTAATGATAGCGTGAGCGTTGCAAGATGGCGTCGACCACGGGGGACCCCCCCCTCCCGTACACGGGCCCTATGGGGAGCTTTGCCTCTAGAGTCAGTATATTAACTCTATGCCTGTATTGGCAGAACATGAGCTCGGTGATCTACGGTAGCCCGAGGGCAACCAAATCTCAGAGGCCATAATAGTGTACGAATGTTTGCTTGTTTCTTTTCTCTATAGATGGCGCGAACAGTATGAAAGTCGATAACATATTCATTGTTAGCAAATGTATCGGAGGATTTTATGTTTTCGTCATTGTGGCAAAGTTATTTTAAGTTCAAACCAAACGAGAAAAATAAAGCAGTGCTTGTTGCCAGACCTAGAATGACACTCTCGGCTAAATCTGCTGTGTTAGTCCGCGCGAATCCCAATGCGAAAAAGAGCTTGGCATTTTCCGTCCGCGAGGTCCGCGGCCGCGGCACGGACGGCACAAAACCGTGACGTCGGGTCACGTGATGCGCCGTCCGCCGCGGAAAAGACGGATTTAGTCCGTCGTGTGGATACACGCTAAGGGTTCATAGTGAAACGGCGCCGCAAAATTATTAGACGAAACCCAAAAACATGACACGAACACAATCGGCGCTTCTGTTCGTGTCCCATTCTTGTGTTCCGCCCTATATAACTTTGTGGCGCCGTTCTACTATGAATCCCAACCGAACAGCTCAGCTTTCCATCGTTCCATGCTGGTGAAGCGCGAACAAACACTGACAAGCAGAGAAACACGCAGGACGAGCGCTCGTCCAGTGTGTGTGTTTCTCTGCTTTGTCCGTGCGCGCTTTTTTTTTTTTTTTTGCGCTTCACCAGCATGCACCGATTCCAGCTAGGCCATCTAGCTGTATTGTTTCCATCGTTGATTATGGTATCTTGTTAAACTGATTTGACGAGTAGCGGCCGACAACGGATGTCAACATATCACGCTTTAGCTGACGAACACTCCTCACCAAATCTAAGAAAACAGTATATATATATATGGCACGTACGAAGTCTGAAAAACACGTCCGAAATGATTCGATGCTGTACGCAAAGCTGCTGTAAGTTTGATGGACCAAGCGTGATACATGCAACCGCACAGTCTGATCGCGGCTGTTCGGCGCCCGCGATCATCGTTCAGTTCAGAGCTTCGCACGAATCTACGAAGGCAGGTTCTGCACAGCCCGCCCTCTCACGTCGCTCGCAGGGGAAGAAAATGACCCCAGTAATACATATATATATGGCAGAGTATCAAACTGGCGGATTTCACGCTCAACATCCGCGTCACACGTGAAAAGCAAACAACCACCACGATCGGGTGCATCGCTCGAAGAATCGCCGTTCGGACACTGCGCATTGTATATAGAACGAAAGAGGAGTGCATGCCTCATGTTCCAAGCGAAACACGAAGATTAACAATTTAAAAAAAAAAGAGAGAGAAGAGAAGCGGCGTCTTGCGAGGCAATCTCTCACGCCTACTAGTCGTCGTCGCAGTCTCATTAAAGGTGTGTTCACCCCCCTTCGACAGCTTCCCGAGACAGCCCACCGCACCACCGCGCGAGGCAGACGCGCAAAAGAAGCGAAGACGACAAAGAGCGAGCAACACGTCGGCAAAAGGGAACAACCGACGACACGAAGCCGCACCCTTTTGTTTCACGGAGAACAAAGCGATCCAAAACAAAGCGGTCGTTTCTCTCCGACATTCAGTCGCGGACGCATTACGCGCGCATTCAGCGTCGCTCGTAACAAAAGCCAAGTATAACGACAAAGAACAGCGCCCGTACAGTATATAGCCTGGGCGGAGGAAACCACGCGCTTGTGCATACACGCCGATACGGCATCGCACGCGGATCTTGCCGGTCGGCGAAGTCGCGCGTGCATCCTTTCCACTGCTTGTCGCAGAACGCATGCGGTCAAGGAGGGCGCGTGTTGTGGGCGGGGCACCGATTTGGCCGCGTTCAAAGACGTCGTCCAGACGAGAGAGGGATGAAACAATAAGGACGCGGGCAGAACAACCCTTTTTCCAGCCAGGTTTTCATAGCATCACTTAGCAGTGCGGTTGGGGCGATGTTCTCTCTCTCTCTCTCTCTCTCTCTTTTTTTTTTTTTTTTACTGTATACGGTATGTATACTCGTACACACACATGTGACCGAGCTGTAGACAAGCACACACGGCAGTAAACGCTAAATGACGGGAATCTGATTTTCTTGATATAAAAAAGCGAGGAGACTCGCGCAGAACATGGGCATTTACGTTCATTAAGAAGACGCACGGAGGACCAACGCGGGACAGGCTAAGCGACTTTGCGCAGATGGCCTCGTTTGAGAGCCATGACAGAAGCACGTAAATTTAGCGTTCCAAAAGCGGGCCAATCTGCATTTCGGGACGGGCCAGCAGGCACGCGCGAGGCGCGGCGTATAGTATGCACCACCAAGCTCCGATATCGGCCCGGATCTCTGTCGCCACACGCGAGTTTCGCCGGACAACACCGCGCACGCAGATAATGAAGCGCCGGAAACAAAAGAACAGTACACAACACAAGGAATGGCCCTCTATTCTGCATGCTTGTATTGCACACCGCCGGATGCCACCCAGAAAGAGCGCGCGGCCGAGGCTTAATTCACTTCGCAGACAAGCTCACCCGCCGGAATAGCTTAGCCGTTAGGGTGTTATACTGGCTTGGCTACATATAGCTCGAGGTCGCGGGATAGAATCCCGGCCACGGCGGCCTCATTTCCGTCGGGGCAAAGTGCAGGAAACAGCCGATATAGGTGCACGTTAAGGATTGAGCTATCAAAATTACTGCGGAATCCTTATACGGGTGCGAATCATATCGTGGTTCTGACATGTAAAAGAAATACAAACATAAAAAACAGCAACCATTACGGACAAGCTCGTCACCATTCACATTTGGCACGAACATGGCACGTGTTGCGACCGCGTTTATAAGTGCCAAGTACACACTTCACTCAGATCTGTATTGTACTGCTTTCTTTTTCTCTTTTTTTGTCACTGTACTCATTTCGAAAGGTGACCGCCTTTGGGTGCATAAGGTCGTGGTAGACACCCTGCTATGCCGAAGCAAGGGCCCTTTCAATGGGCAGTGCCGCCGAGTTCTTCATTGAGAACTCGAACGAAGGATACGAACAAGGGCTGCATGCCACACGCGTCTAGAATTCCTCAAACCTATGTAAGAGCAGACGTTTCACTGCCATCTCTCGCTCAGCTAATTTCAGCACCCGCAAGCGCATACACCACCCGAGAGAAAGAGCGTGCGTGCGTGCGTGCGCGCGCGTGTTTGTTTGTTGTGTGTGTGTGTGTGTGTGTGTGTGTGTGTGTGTGTGGTGTGTGTGTGTGTGTGTGTGTGTGTGTGTGTGTGAGAGAGAGAGAGAGAGAGAGAGAGAGAGAGAGAGCGGCGCATGCATTCTTTCTCTCTGCGAAGGATTTTTTTTTTTATTGCCACACAAGGCTGCTCACCAGAAGGTCGCGGCATCGAACCCCAGCCGCGGCAGCTGCATTTCGATGGAGGCGAAATGTCGAGGCTCGTGTGCTGTGCGATGTCAGTGCAAGTTAAAATTCCCTGGTGGTCAAAATTTCCGGAGCCCTCCACTACGGCGTCTCTCATAATCATAAGGTGCTTTTGGACCGAAAAACCCAGGAATAAAGAATATTTCCCCTTTAGCAATACAGTGCCTACACCAATTAACTTACAAAGGAACGCCTGCTGCTATAGTCTGCTTGCTCAAACTCTTGTTTGTTCCTTCACTAAGATCATTTAAAGGAGACGTCTTTTTTATCGGCCTAACGCCAATGATCCGGAATTATTTCGCGCATCCACGCTAGTTATGCCTCAAAACAGCACAAGTTGCTCTTCATCTTGTGCTAACCGACCTGGACAGAACTTATACAAGTTGGGCTTATAAGTTTGACTTGCGGCCTGCATCTTTTTTATTTTCTAGGCTGCTGGTCGCGTTAACGTTCCTTTAGATTGCAAACTTCGGTCAGTTTGGGTATAGACGCGAGACAAGTGGCCAACTGCGCTCTGAGATTTTTCTCTCATTTTTCCTTTAAAAAAAATGATGACGAGCCAAGTCCGAAAATGACTTAACAGCCCCTAATCTGTTTTCGAGGCGGTTCACAATTACTTATGTGCGGCAAATTTAAGCGACTGCATGGAGAAACACGGAAGTCACCTATACGCAACATTTTAGCGCTGCGATAGTTTTCGAAATGACGAACACTCGGGGAAGTGTCTAGGGATGGTAAAATCGATGAACGATTAATCGATTAGTCGATTAAACGTACACCGTTAATCGATTATTCATCATCGATTTCTCCCCTTGAATTAATCGACTTAATCAATTAAAGCTCTTCGATTAATCGATTATGGCACCACCGCTCCCCCTCCCACCCCAACACCGCCCCTTGGCCGGAGCGCATGATTGCGAGGCGCGCGACGATGAGACGCAATGTCGAACGCATATCTCTACGCAAGTAGGAGGAACTCGGAGCCGCAGGCGGCCATACCCCATAGAGACAGAAGTGAACTCGACCCGATCTCCGTCGCATACACCGTTTTATTTAACCCCTGGATTTTACTTGCTTCTTGTGTAAGTGCCGCATTGTAATATGCGCTGCTTATTTCTTGACTGGTTCCGTTCTTAGTGCCGTTGTATTTTACTCGTTAGCGAATCGAAGATTATTTGTCACCAATCAAAGAAAGAGAGATAATCTATTGGGAGGTAGAGAGGGTGGCCTGATTATAGTACGCTCCGGCTTTCTACCCTACTTTGGGGACAACGCAACAGGGGAAAAGAGCGGTGAAGCATGATGATGGGGATAAGAATGAGTGATCCGTATATACAATAAGACATGACTGCTTGCGCAAAGGGGACATGGACGCTAGTAATCGTATTTCATTCCGCTTGATACCAACTAGCCAAACTGCCTTAACGCCTATGTACCCCTTGATAACTGTAATGCTAGGTTTCCTGCAATGCAGTGAGCCCGATTTATGGCAGCTATTCATTTCGGCAAAACAGCGTGCTATGACGCGGAAAATGTCAACTCAGCTCTTTTGACATAAACGCTCATAATAGTCAAACCCCAGCACGTGTAACTGGGACCTCGCCTCCACTTGAAACGTGACAGGGGCCGCCATTAATTGGGCGAATATGCCGTGCAGGGAAACGCACTCGAGAATTATGAAAAAAGACTAATATTCGCATAATGGAAAGAAGCCACTTTAGCTGCATTTAAGTCTAATAGTCACTTTTCATAATCCACAACTTTGCGCAATGGTATACCGAACGTCTAGCATCCAGTCCATTTCTATTGAAAAAATGACCTTGTAGCATTTGGTAATTCTGCATGGTCGCCTAATTCGGGTGAAATACAGCTTTCATCTGTTGCTTGTACTCCGATGTCAGCCAGCCTAGAGGCCGCCGTCTACTGCTGTGGCACGAATGGAGGACAGTCGCGAAATACTGTTTTCTTATCTCTGATACATGAGACAGTGCTCACAGTTCTAACTCTACGCGCGACTGAAAAGGTGCGCGTAGCGCCGAGTTAAAGGGTCCCTGAAACGTTTTTTTTGACATTGCGTCACTCATTAGGCAACAATTGTGAAATCATTCACGCCATAAATAAAGCGAAGCACCATGGGCTAAGGCAGCTATGAGCTTATTTCTGTTGCCTTCCTCCTTACCACTGCTGTTCCTCCTCAACTCGATCAGCTGCGGAGTGCGCACTAGCGACGACGGCGCCTCCCTCGTCAGCTGCCCTGCAGAGCCCTCCGCAGCGACACAGCGCCCCGATATCTTTACTGAGCTCACCGGCCTCGGCAGTGCTAGCCTCTGTAATAGAGCGCCGGCGACTCGTGTGTATGCCGCCAGATGCCGCGACGATACCGTTGGCTGAAACGAAGGAGCACTTGTTAGGGGGCCAATCAGCGGCCTCCCATTCCATCGTTGATAGGCGGGGGCGTTTGAAAACGCATTTCGACGAGCCGCTGCGATATTTTGCGATGCGCGTGTTCAAAGCCTTATTGTAAATTACACGATTTACGCAGAGCTCTGAAATCTGTCCTCTAATGATCCTAATGACTCGCTCTACCGGATCACCATGTTTTCACAAAATCGTCAAAACCATTTCAGGGTCCCTTTAAGTCGGCGACCAGGCGAAACCTGCGCAGTATACTGGCTCAGCTGCCGTCTATTCTAGCCGGGAGGAAAAACCCGTGTCACTCTATTTCCCTCAGATGCCTGCACTGGTGGCCTGTTTGAGACCAGTGATTGCTGTGCGATCTCGCATGAGTGACCTCACGGAAGAGATCACGTCAGTTCGTGGCTGTTATCGAGGGTTTCCACGATATCTAATGGACAAACCGAGCAATGTTGCCGTCCATACAAGAGCGAGCGTCCTTAACTTTTCTTTTCTATTCGTCTTTTTTTTTTACCTTTCTCGTTATTTCCTCGCCATCGACCACACTGCATGTTTCCGGTGCGACTTTTCAGTGTGGTCGCCGAAAGCGCTCCGATTTCGGTTCGCTCTAGTAGGCGGACTTGGAGGAAATACGACCTGCTGCCGAATCGTCCGTGGATCATGGCCACCTACGGAATCTTGGATCCTTGACAACATCCAAAGACGACTGGTTCCCTGTGTTCAGTGGGTTCCCTAATGCGCACGGGTTCCCTAATGCGCACATGCGATCTCTAGCGCGTCGGATAAATACTTGGGTCGATATCAAACACAAGCAACGCTTCTCAAACAATAAGGCATCATTTTTCAAGCACTTATAAAAATGCCGATTAATCGATTAAAACATCACAGCGAAAGCAATTAATCGATGAAAGGCTAAATCGACGAATGATTAACGATTAATCGATTAAAAAATTTAATCGACCATCCCTAGAAGTGTCCAAGGAAAACTCAGAAGAGAGTCGGCGTTATCGAAGGCTTCGAAGCCACCTCGTGGCGTGAACAAGTAATGCCACAGCGTATGAAGTATACACGGACCGCGCATACGTCTCCGTGTGTGCCCGCGTTCACAATGCAAACAAACGGATAAACTCGTGCGACACACATCTCGTCGGCCGTTTTTCGTTTTTCTTCGCGCTTCGACCGCGACGAGGGCCAGCTGAACTCGGACGAGAAGGCTTTTCTTTTTCCGCGCCGATGTATACAGAGAGCTCGTGGATACGTCACTCTACGTACTTAAATAGGCTCCCGCCGATGCGTTTTCGATCGGCTGTTAGCTCGGCGGGAAGGGAGCAAGAAAGAAAGACGGCGGATCCATTCAGCGGGCGACATAAAACCGGCCGGGAAAACGGCACGCGGGATTAATAGACGAAAGCGGCGCAATGACATCGTGTGTATATATGCTGCCGAACTGGGCCGCGCCGCCGAATCTGAGCGTGCCTGCTGTACGACGCCCACGCCCTTTCGCCCAATTAGAGCAAACTAGCTCGCTCTTCCATCTCGACTTGGTCGGTGCCAGCGATTTGTCTTCTTTATACCACTCGATAAAGGCTAAGTGTACACATAGTGGTTGTTTCTTTCCGTATCACAGAGACTTCTTTTTTATTATTCTAAGATGAGATCTGCGCCAAAAGCGCTTCGCCATTACACGTGACGCTGAAACTCTTACAAAACAGCCGTGCAACATTTACCCGACTTAGGACAAATAAGTGCTATCATGCATTTACGACTATTACGCCGAAACCAAAGATGTCCCAGTTTGCCGTGCGAGCATTACACTGTGAAGTGTTCGATATAAAGAGTGGAGTCAATAAACGAATATCGGCGCGAATTCGCGGGCAAAAAGCTTCCGCAGTGGTCATCGTATTGTTGTTTCCGGCATACATCCGTGTTCGAACGAAAGTCATTACATATCATCGCGTGATAACTCCGCCCCCCTTCCCCCCTCTTTACAATGTTGCGCAACGTACCTCGATATCGAGCCACGTGCGCATGACAACAGCGCAGTTGACGCAGCTCAATAGAATGTGCGCGACTGCTTACCGATCATTCGCTAATCAAACGCGATGACTGTAACGAATTGATAACGTACCTTGCAAAGTCATTTTTCTTTTTCTAAGCGCACAGAACGCTGCGTGAACTAAGTGAAACACATCGGTAAATTTCCTTGCTGCACCGTTTACGTGTGCCTTATATAGCTTTGCGTAGAGCCTTGCTTGTGGTACAATTCAATCTATATATAGCCGTACTCTTGTATAAAGATATGCCCGTATCTGTATGTCCGGACAATGGAAAGAAAAATGATAGATGTAACGCTAAGAGATAAAAAACGAGCGGAATGGATCAGGAACAGACAGGAGTAGCCGATATTATTATATCAATTGAAAGAAAGAAGTGGACCTGGGCAGGACATCTCATGAGGAGGAAAGATAACAGATGGACAGTAAGAACGACGGAATGGATACCAAGAGAGCGAGAACGCAACAGAAGCAGGCAAAAGGTTAGATGGAGCGATGAAATTAAGAGTTTGCGGGCATAAATTGGAACCAACTCGCTCAGCATAAGATGGATGGGAAATCGTTGGGAGAGGCCTTCGTTCTGCAGTGGACACAAAAATAGACTGCTGCTGTTGCTGATGATGATGTCGTATTGCTGCGCATTGAGAGCAAGATAAGCTGAACTTCTACTTAAGTGCTGGTACGGATACATATCCGCTGTTCACACAGCTGATAACAATACAATAATCGCTTAAATAGTTTAGTTTAAGCAAGAAAATTGGCCACAATTACGACACTAGTAATAGTGTTTCTTTTGCAATAACTATAGGCTCATAATTTTCAGTTTTCAACTATAGGTGAAATAAAGGTGCGAGAGCACGCGTAGGCAAAATCGTGACGTGGCTTCGTGCGGGCTTATTTTTTATCGCAGTGACACGAACGCAACTTAAGCACAAAGGTGTTCTCACATGATTAAAGTAATGTTAAGTATACATATTATTTGCACTGGTATCTTTATTTAGGCAAATAATAGGCTTTGTCAAATGCTTGTCGGTGTGTTATTTAGTTGGTTTTTCACGCGCAGGTGAAACCAGCGAAACAGCACACGGAGATGAGGTGTGCGGCATCCGTCCTCGTCTTGATCGCGCTGTTTTTCGTTGCAGCTATATTGGGCGCTACAGTTTTAGTCACGCTAACAATCCCGATTAAGAAACCAGAGCATCACACGGAGACACTGAAGATGGAGAAGATACCAAGACGAGAGCCGGGTATTCTTTATCTTCAGTACCTCGTTCGTTCGTTCGTTCGTTCGTTCGTTCGTGTGTGTGTGTGTGTGTGTGTCTCGTCTCCATCTTTTTAGCGCTCCAAGTTGTCCGCATCCTTAAGACTGATTTTCTTTCAGGTGTGCTAAATAGCGAATGTAGTTTTCGCTATTACGCATAAGACACCTGTACATCAATGCTATAGCACGTAGTCACATAAACAAAATACAATACAGGCATAATATACTTAGGAAAAAGGTCAACGGTAGAATAAAGGTAAGGCTCAGTCAACAGCAAAAATTTGCGGGATCCGAAACTCGGCAGAAACCTATATTACCACTTAGCCTCGCAACGTAGCCCCGAGTTGATAGTTTCAGTTGGTAGATGCTTTTGCGACGTACACGCTGTAACGTTTAATTCGACGCTATGTTGCGAGGCTAAGCCGTAATACACGGTATTACGAAGTTTCGGATGCCGCAGCCTGTTGACTGTAAATTTGCTATTTGCCGGACAGCTTTCTATTTAAGCAGCTTTTGTAATACCAGTTGGTGCACCACACAACTGCAAGTGAGTAGATACAAGGGAACTATATAGAATTTTTACTTTATTAGGGAGCATGTGTCGCACCCTTGATATATGACACCAACAGCGCTAGACTGAATGTATTCTGTACGTTCATTCCAAGTCAAATGTCCTGAAAAAATAACACCGAGAGTTTTTACATTGTTTACGAATTCTATCCCATCGTTATCTAGATGAACAAACGATGGTTGTGATACTTTGTTCCTCTTGAGTCGACATAAAATTTGTACTAGGCGATTCATGTCTGCCCAACTTCTTATGCGTCTTAAAACATCATTGATTGCCTGTGCCAACTCGCTTTCGACTGTTCCCCAAATAAATACTGTTGTATCGCGAGCGTACGCAGCAAACTGCGTTATATGTGATGGGTACGATATCACTAGCGTATGTATAAAACAATAATGGCGCCAGTAAGCTTCCCCAGGGGACTCCTCGTTTAACAGACCACCTACGAGTGTGTCAGCGAAGACTCAAACGCCGAGCAAAAGTGATTAACGTGCACGCCTTTTCGCAACACGTCACTTGCGGATATACATGTTACAACATCTGCAGTCAGCAGCATTTGTGTGCGAATTATCGGTAACAACCAACAGGCATATACTGCAAACATCAACAAAAGAAAGAGAGAGAGGGAGTGCCACTCGTATGTAGGGGGCGACTGGTTTTCCCACGGCCGCAATGGGTCAGCCATACTTCCAGAGCCTCGCTGGTGCGTGCACACGTAACAACGCAACCCGGCGCGATGCCTAAAACAAACCACGTCATTGCCGCACAGCGTGGACGGTGCGCAAAGCAAACGGCCCGCCGAACCGGTCAAGCAGAAACGAACCGATCGACGAAGAGCGGCCGCATCCGAGGCGATAAGAGGAGGAAGTCGTTTCCGCGGACGTGTCCAATCTACGCGAGCAGCAGGCAGCCGCCGCCGAGTTCCGCATTCGGCACACAACAACACTCTACGCACACCGCCAGCACACGCGCGAGGAAATACGAAGGCGGTGTGCGCGGGCCATCTCCTTAAATCGCGCACGGGCAAATCATTAATGCGAGCAGTGAAATATTGGTCTCTCGCACAACGTGCACGTGTGTGTGTGTGTGTTTGTGTGTTTGTGTGTGTGTGTGTGTGTGTGTGTGTGTGTGTGTGTGTGTGTGTGTGTGTGTGTGTGTGTGTGTGTGTGTGTGTGTGTGTGTGTGTGTACGTGTGTGTGTGTGTGTGCGCGCGCGCGGCGTGCTGCGGCCGATCCGAGGATGAAACGGGCGCAAGCAAGATCAACAGCGGCGTCGCGATACATATTTAATGAATGCGGAAGAGCGCGAGGCCTCCCATATCCTCCGATATATATATATATATATATATATATATATATATATATATATATATATATATCCACTCGTAGTAGACAGCACTGCGGCTTCGTTAAGACCTGCGAACCCCTAATCCGGAAAGAGCGCAATACCGTCGACGGCGTGTTTCGGAAAGGCTCAGCCAAGCGTTCCTGCGCGAGGGCCGAGAGGGAGTTGGGACAAGAGGAGGTCGCTGGCACAGCACGAGATCTTCACCCGCGCAGCAGCCGGAGAGGTAATTAAAAACTCTCGCACGTGTATATGCATTCTGCGCATCATCGTCTTATATTAAGAGGAAGCGAACAGTGCGCAGCTGCTCTCCCGGTTCCTACTGTGCGGAGATGGATCCGCAGCGAAGCACGCGTGCGTAGACAGAGTTACCGCGAAAGCCCGTGTTTGATGCGGAACGCGGCCGGTTCTCACGCAGTGACCACCGCCGAGCCGTTGGCTCGGTGCTGTGCATGAGAGTGCGCGATCTCTGGACAAGGTTTCATGCGCACCCAGCAAGCAAGTCTAACGCCAGTACATGGTGCCAGAGCAACGACATATGATTACGAAGCCAGTCGCGATTGATTTCGTTCACCCGTGGGGTCCTTTAACGTGCACCGAAATACGCGGACGTTTCTTCAGCGCATCGCCGATCGAGACAAGCCCCGCGCAGTCGCGTTTGCCGACGCAACACGTTGTCAGCGGCCGGTCCTTCTGACGCGCGTATACAAACATCGTTCGAAACCGAGTGAAGAAACGCCTTGCGATCCCGAACGTGAGTGACGCAAAAGGGCACGCGTAAATAATCGCCGACATGCCATAATTCACGCCACCTCGAACCGTGGGAACAACGGAGAGTGCGGGTTGGTCGAACCCCGTCCTCGTGCACTGCAGCCCACGTATAACAGCGCCGTCTCGCTGCATAAACAAGCTCGATTCCGACACGAGTTTCGCCGACGATCAGCGGTTTGCTGCGGACCTCATCCGCTGGCGGGGGCCTCATCTGCTCCCTACAGCGGACTCTGATGATTGGCGTTGTGTATAAGACGACGGCCTCATTACCGCGAGCACCGAATCAGTGGCGGGGACACCCACGAGCACGCAGGACGCCAGTTCACAAATTGACAACGTGGACATTTACATACAAAATATAAACGGTGCTGCGCGATTCGAAACACGAATCCAAGGTCACGCAGCGAGTGTCATACCCTGCTCGGGCGTACCTAGTATTCGTGGGGTCCTGACGGCTTATAACCATGCACACCGTTGGTGGGACGCAGCTATAGCCACAGGGAACGTCATGCCGATACGTTGCGACAACTCCAAATGACTCCCTGATCGAGAAACGGGGCTTAGCCCGCCTTGTAGAGCAACGCAAATACGGAAACGATATACGCCGCGGCCAGTCGTGACGCACCGCGCTGTTTGAGATGCGTCGTCGGACGCCTTTAATTGGGTCAAGTCAGACTGTGCGGCGGCGAACGCTTCCCGAAAGTACGCGGCGGCCTCCGCGAGAGCATTCTTCGCAATTACACGCAGACGCCCACGGAGTGTGCACCCCTCTCGGAGTACAATCTATCTCCCCACAACTCACCACCGCGTCGCCATATACGCGAGAACAAAGAAAGGTAAAGTGGGTCAAAAAGCGCGCTCGATACAAGCAGGAGACGTACGTCTGCGCCGCGTATTTCGCCACGGCAAACTCGAGTCTATATACCGCAGCAATATACAGCGTCAATAGCAACCTCGTCCAGGAGCGGACGAAGGACTCGAGAAGATGTGCGTGTGTGTACATGCGCGGATATATACACTATATGCTATGCGAGAACACGGCAACAACAAGCGTGTTCTCTTTCAGATCGGGTAGGCACAGGAAAAACTGATCAGCTCATACTATACTTGACCACGCACGCATTCCTTCGGCCGGCAGCACTGAGGAACCTTCCTCTGCTACCAATTTCGATGGAAGCGAAATTCTGAGGCCCGCGTAAGCTGTGCGACGTCAGTGCACGTCAAAGAACAGCTGGTGGTCGAAATTTCCGGAGTCTTCCCGAACTACGGCGTCTCTCATTATCGTAGCTGGTTTTGGGACGTAAAACGCCAGATGTCATTCATTCAATATATCAATCAATCAATCAATCCTCGGCTACCTAAAAATCGATACTTGAACTTGTCCACCGTGGACATTCACACCAGGCTAATAAGTTGAGAATAATGCAGTGGTTAGCCTATAGCACGCATATATAAGGAACAAAAGCGCCAGAATAACGAGAATGGAGAGTATGCGCGCAACATTACCGTTTCGAACGCATGGATGTCAACATCATCGTGATGTACTCTCACCAACGTCAACCGACCATGTCGCATGGCGCAACCCGAACGGCGAAACACTGCAATCGCCTCACACAATGTCATCGTGTCACAGTGTTGTAATTACCACCAGGACCGCCAACACGACCATTCGTGCGTGCTGAAAGGAACTGTCCACCACCCCACCGAGAAGCGCCCGCGACACACACACACACACACACACACACACACACACACACACACACACACACACACACAGAGAGAGAGAGAGAGAGAGAGAGAGCTCTGACAATCCATGAAATATGCCTGCCGAGAAAGTTGACACGTGAAGTTTTATTTACATATACTCACATACCAATGCGACGCCTTCACTTTAGCCATTAAAAAAAAAAAAAGAACGACTATCGTCTTTTTTAAACTTAATAGGTTAAAAAAGAAAAAGACTTTAAAACCAAACTGTCATGAAACCAAGAGTGCCATAGATAAGGTATCTGAACAGTTAAAGGAGCACATTTCACAAGATAAAGCAAAATATTTTGGCGTGACCCTCCCAGCATTCATAAAATCATCTCCCGAAAATTTTTGGAGAACGATTAAACAACATTCTAATCCTATTGACACATTTACTATACATGGAAGATGTGAAAGCGACGAAAAGGTATTGCTTCTGCATTCAATAGCCATTTCAAAAGTGTCTTTACCAAAGACAATGGACGTCTGCCAGAATTTTGTATGTCAGTACCACAGATGCCTAATATAGAAATCTCAGAGCAGGGCATCCTAAATTTACTGTTAAACCTGAATGTTAAAAAGTCATCTGGGCCTGACGGGGTACCTAACGCATTTTTGAAGCAATACGCGGAATGGTGCTCTAAGTTTTTGCATGTGCTTTTTACGAGGTCATTAAAGGAATGTGTCTTGCCGGACGACTGGAGAACTGCCCTAATCAAGCCCATTCATAAATCCGGTGATAAAAAAATGTATTACTAATTATCGCCGTATATCACTAACCTCAACAGCATGCAACATTCTTGAACATATAGTTCACAAACACACATCCACTTTTCTTGAAGAACATAAGATACTAACAAATGCTCAACACGGTTTCCGACGGGGATATTCTACGGCTACACAATTAGTTGGTATTATACACGATTTCGCAGAGGCTTTAAATAAAGGTAAACAGGTGGACGTAATCTTCATGGATTTTAAAAAAAAGCATTTGATAAAGTATCGCACAATAAATTGATTCATAAACTAAGGTATATAATAAACAACGAAGAAATATTAAGTTGGATTAGGGCCTACCTTTCAAATCGCTGTCAACGTGTATCGTTCAATCGGGTTTCTTCTGAAAGTGTATCAATTGATTCTGGCGTTCCCCAGGGGTCCGTTCTCGGTCCTTTGCTTTTTCTGGTGTTTATAAATGACATTGTTAAAGACGTTTCAACGAATATTAGGTTGTATGCAGATGACTGCGTGTTGTATCAAACTGTGAGTTCAGTAGAGGATCAGGTGAGGTTAAATAATGACCTTGCGAAGATTATTTTATGGTGTGAGCAGTGGCAAATGCCTGTCAATTTTGAAAAAACTGTTTTTATGAGGATCACTAACAAAAACAAACCACTGCCTTTTACATATTCTACTGGTGACCAAGTTCTTTCCGAGGTTGAGCACTATAAATACTTAGGACTGCTAATTACTAACAAACTCTCCTGGAACACGCACGTAGATATTGTTGTAGCCAATGTCATAAGGAAGTTGTTCTTTTTAAGGCGTACGCTCAAGCTAGCTACCCCTCAAGTACGTTTGCTCGCCTACAAATCAATTATCCGTCCTATGTTAGAGTATGCCGTGATAATTTGGGACCCCTTCACAAAATCAAATATCGAGAAATTAGAAAGAATACAGAAAAAGGTTCTAAGATTCATTTACAACTCATATGGTCGCAGCCCTATTAGCGAATTGATAAAAAAAGGTAATTTGCCCCCGGTTACTGAAAGAAACCGTGTTTGTAGATTGAAGTTCCTTTATCAGCTGGTAAATGGTCATTACAAAATTAACACATCACATATCTTGATTCCATCGACAGGTTACGCAACCAGAATCCCACATTCACAAACAATTAAGCCTTTGATGCAAAGAGTCAATTCCTTTAAATATTCTTTCTTTCCCCGTACGATAAACGATTGGAATAACCTGTCTAACGAGGCTGTAATCCAAAAATCTTTTGTATCGTTTGAAGAGTATTTGACTTGAAGTGTCCTGTAACCTGTTCTGATTGTTTTGCCATTGTTCGTTGTTCTTTTTGCCCAAATGTACGTTGTGAGTGTTTATTTTTATGTACCACCCTGCTATGGTCTAAGTTAGACCGCAGTATTTATAAATAAATAATAAATAGTACATGGGAGCCAAAGAACCCATCAATCCTCACAGCATGCTGCCCTCCAACATGGACAGCTGTCAAGCAACCCCAGACACGCCTTCGCAGCCACGCGGCAAGCCAAGTGAGCGGCGTAGTGCACACAGGGCTCCCCGACATCCTTGAGGGAATCGGCCAGTCCCTTTTTTCGCACTGCAGACACGCGCACTGCCGCACTGTCAATGCTGCAGGCTTGTAAGGGGCCTTTGTTGTTATAACGCGTAAGTGAATATTGTAGACACGCCACAGCATCGCACATGCACAGGCCGTGTATACCGCACATACTGTTGCAATTAACTACCAAGTAGACTCGTTCGCATGTCGCCAACGAGGGAAACGGTAGTGATAAAATAATTAAAAACGTCAGTACGAGTTGCGGATACCGGTTTACCGTGCGTGTTTACGATGGAAGTAGAACTGCTAGCGCCATCTATTTGCGGTTTACTTAACTACAATGCATTCGATTTTCTTTTTAGTAGCGTGAGCGTTTTCTTCGAAAGAGGTAATGAAAGTACTCATAGTCAATTATCATCTCACGCCCAATGCTTCACACTAGGAGTCAAGCAAAACGGGCAAGCCACAACAATATCAGCTTTTTGTGTGCCTGGTTAGGTTCCGCATCATCAGGTGTCGCCAGCAGCGCTGCTGGTCACGTAAACTTTCCCGGTAAACCGGTATCCGTAAACGTGAAGAAGTTTACGGGACAAACTAAAGCTCTCTAATAAAAGGATCATAAGAAAACGCATCCCTTCCCGTGGCACTCAGTATAACGGAAGTTCGAGATAAAATAAGAAAAACAAAAACATATTGGAATAACAAACTAGAAATTTAAAACTAAAAGGAGGAAAGAGAGGGTGGCAGTAAAGCTATACCCGGGCGGCCACGGCCAAAGGAGCAGAAAAACAAAAATTCGGTACTTTACAATTTTGCCTCGAAGGATACCAAAAAAAAAAAAACGCAAAAGAAGTTATTCTGAAATCTTTCTTCAATCTTCTCATGACTGGCCCTCCTACATGGGTGCATGTCGGTTAGTCTTGGTTCCTGCATTTCGTATGTCTAGAAAATATCTATAGAAACTATTAGGCCACATAATCCAGCTATCTCTGCATTGATTTAAACGATGAATGGAGATAATAACTCCTATATTTATCGAAGTTAATGTATCCAAATGTCATCCCTTCTTACAGATACGTTCTTAACCGCATTTATGTCATTATCAAAGAGTGAGAAATTTAGAATCGCATCTTGCACCTGAACAAGGTAAACTTATGTGCACGTGTGACGCCGCGAATGCCTAGCTCGCAAGGTCGTGCATATACCTCAAGATATACAGCGGCGCGGCTGACACTTCTACCGCCGCGGAATCCGTTACTCCGCGCATCGCGTGAAAGCACAGGAGGCAAGCGCGTCCCCTGCTCTTTTCCGCGTTCGTACACAGCGACGCCCATGGGTGCCACACGAAGCAGCGCGAGGTGAGCCGACCGTCAGGGATTCGTCGACACGGCGTTTCTTGCAGGCGCCCCAATAAGTGATTGCGACAAGCATCAGGAAAACAAGCCCGTCAGCCAATACGGCGTGAAAAACAGGGGCGCCGCTCCTAGCGAGTGATTAGCTTCCTGTCCGATAGGCTTTGCTTCGCCTTGGCCGCCGATAGAGGACGGCGGAGGAGGTCACCCTATATTCCCCCTTCCGGGAAATCGGGACGATACTCACGAACCCATTCGAAGGAAAAGTGAAACGAGATAAGGAGCCACGGGTGCGCACTGCTATATGTGTGAGCAGGCGCGGCGAGATACTGAGAAGCCGGCTCCGCTAATCGGACGCGACAGCGGCAAAAGTATACTTCCTGGTGGGAGCGGAACACGCGAGAGATGCTCGACGAATCGCTCTCTCGCGCGACAGAAGTCAGTGCGGCGGGGTCGCCCAGAAGCGAAGCGGCACTCCTCTCCTAAAGTGCGTATACGCTGCAGTCTCGCACGCACGAACGCAACCTGTAAACCGACATCTCAAGGGTGACGCAGATTTCGCGCACCGCCTTGCTCGCGTTCGTTCGTACACCTGGGTGCGTTCTCTTGCGTGTCCGGCGGTTTGCGTCGCCTAACTTTGGGCAGGCGGAACCTAAACCTCGTTCTGATCTCTAGGCGCCAATCATCAGCCAGACCAGAAAGAGAGAGAAAAATTACACTTAAATACAAAGCAGAGAAAAATGGAGCGATGTTAGCGTAACGCGCAGTACTATTACCGTCTCCTAAATACATTCGCTTCTGTGAACGTTCGTCTCTCTGCACGACGAAAACGTCAGTCGTTGCAAAAAAGCGGCACAGTTGGAGGCACTCTCCGCATGCAGGTTATCGAGGGCGTCCTCCTATAACGTGCTGAGCGCCTCCACATTAGGTTCCACGTCTGCACTGACAAAGCGGCAGTTGTCCACCAAAAACGCGATCGCAATAATACGATCTCGACGAAAAGACAGTTAAATGGGCGACCGAAAGGGCAAGGAAAGTTCGAGAAATATTATATAGCGGAGACGGTGTGTACAAACAGCGACAGAGGCAAGTTGGCTTGGCCAGCATGCCAAACGAAAGCCTTCTCACACGGGGCACGTAATAAAATGGCCGCTCGTATCAACCGATTATCATATCTGCGCCTGCACCGGCAGCCAGCGCGAAGAGCGGCAATCGGCGGCCCACAAACGAGCACCGCTGCCCATCGATCGAGAGCAGCACACACAACGCGCGCGCGATGCCTCGCAAAGAACTTCTCTCTCTGTACCACAGACGCGGGCATGCACCAAACGAGGACGACTACCTTCTAGCCGCCGCTCGACCTACCCCGATTCTGAACAGCAGGCCGCTAAGTGAATGACAGAGCCATCCGGCGGTAGCGGACTAAGACATCGGAACTGCACACGCGCCTGCATGTGCAAAGCGAGCCACCGTGGTTCCTTTCACTGCTGCATCCAGAGGAGGAGGAGGACAGCGATCACTGCTGGAGAACGGAGGGTATGCAGGTGAACGATGCAAGCGGATGCTGGCAATCATCGGTGAGGGCGGCAGAGCTCCCTATAACGACCGAGTGCCCCTGGCAGAAATGCAACCTATAATGGCGATATCAGTAACTGGGCATATGTCACTGGCCACATACGGCGCCTGTCCGTATGTGGCCGTATATGTCTAAATCGTGACAGTATGAAAAGCCTGCACGAGCAACGTCACGCATGACTCGGACACCTATTGGGCCACATATACGGACACGTGCCGTATTTCACCGTAAATGTTTGTTTTTTGGTGAAAATAAAGTTCCTTGATTGATTGATTGATTGATTGATTGATTGATTGATTGATATAGCCAGATATGCCCAATTCCTGATATCGCCATATATGGCATTTTTGTAAGGCAGTTTTGGACGTCTTGTTACGTCGCAAAGTACTGCACTTCCCCAAGCCTCAGTATAGCCATTGTTGGGGAGTTTATGGTGAGACTGCGGACTTGTTGAAGGGTTACAACTTTGTTTATTTTACGAAATCAAGAATGGGGTCTCCAGGCCCCTCTGAAGATGGAGTCAACCCCGGGCACCGGACGAGAGAAGCTGCGCCGGAGCCGCCTGCATCTTCAGAGGGGCCTGGGGACCCCATTCTTGATTTTGTAAAATAAACAAAGTCGTAACCCTTCAACAAGTCCGCAGTCTGATCATAAACTCCCCAGCACCATGCGCAACGAACGGGCGCGCGCGGTAACCACGCAGAGGCGTCACACCAATCAAACAACGCATTGTGCAACTGCGCTTATATACGAGGTCATGCAGGCGACGACTGAATGAACAAACGTTTATTTTTTTTCGAAACGGTAATGCGGAGTTAGTCCGGTCTCCTTATTCCAGTAACACTCTTGCTCTCGCTACCTCCTTAACCAGGCGAGGAGAGAAAAAAAAAGGGGGGCCCGAAATCATATATGCCTCACGCCCCTTCTTAATAAAATAAAAAAAAATGCTTCGATGATTTCGCAGCCCAACAGCAGTTGGTGTTAAAATATTGCTGTGCCTTGAAAATCGCATCATATACCGTTACGTTAGGCCGGACCGTTTGAACCACTTTGAACGATTACAAGAGGACTTGTCTTGGCAAGGCTCAGTGCGTGGCTTCAGAAACTACACAGCAAACATAGGCGGTTAGATGGATGTTATACTAAAGAATGCAAGTGTTTACAATATCATTAGTCACTGCAATATTTGCAGTGGCGGTGGTTTATTCAGCAAAATGATCACCGTAAACGCATACACGCATACGCCTACGTACTCGTAAAGAAACGTTCACGTATACGAAGCTAAAACATGATGAGCCGCCGAACGAGGCTACGTTCCGGTGACACGGTAAAACGTAATCCCGTATAACGGTATAACCCGGTAACGTACAGAGTCTACGGATAAACTAAAACTCTCTAATATGTGCAGACCCCGTGCAGGTTACTTGCACGGACGATGTAAAACACTTCAGCTGCGAGAATGCACCTCTCCGTGTCCTTCCTCGTTTATAACAAAAATATTCCTTCGCACCATGTCGCCTTCTGCACTCTCTTCACGGCGCACTCGTTCCGACTCGGCCAGCTATCGGGCCTTCTTAAAGCAACGGCAGACAGCTCGCACAACCATGCGCGGTGGTCCGTACTGTATCGGGGACGCCAGCTCGAGACACGCACACACACCGTATACACACATTAGGCGAAACGGCAGACGTGACGGGCGCTCTGTCTAACGAGCACAAGAGCAGCAGCGACACGGTTCGTATACACGGTGCACACCGAATGCGCGTACTACACTGCAGGGATCAATTTGCATCGGTCCATGTGGCGAGAAGGGCAAAAGAAATTTACTATATCGTGGCGTCCCCAGATCACACTCGATCCTATAAAGCGCGAGCGTTGCTCCAGCAATCGTGCGATCTATGCCTGTACCTGGCGCCTGTATTAACGACAACTTTCAGAGCCACCTGTGACGTACAAACGCAAACATTCTCACTGAGACTAGTCAAAGACGCACACACAGCTTACGCTAGAAATAACTAAACATACACTTGCTAACATTTCAGTAATCACCTACTTTAAATAATTGCTGTAGCGCCCTATAATTAAGGGAAGTGACATCCACAATGTGCGCCCACTTGTGGAGCCATTACGTGAAAAAGCCATTACACCAGCTTCGGGATAGCACGGGATCAAATTCGCAGCAAAATATAGTACGATTTATTTCTTTTCAACTAAAAATTGCTTCTTTGTTCATTATTGAAGTTTGGAAAGCCCGATACATGTTCGGGCAAAACCTCGAGAACGGTTGAATCCTAGCTGGTATTTTTACGGGTCAATAACCCCGATATGATAACGAGTCACGGCGCATACTCGGGGGACTACCAGGCAATACTGAGCATTGGGGCTGTTCAACTTGCACGTCAATGTACACGAGTGCGTTGTGAAACTTGGAAAAGCACATCTGAAGGCTCGTGCAATCCTCGGGATTCGATCAAAGTGAAGTTCACTTTCGAAGCCACTGGCTATGAATTGAAAATTAATTAGGCCCTGAATCATCACAAAAGTTAATTAGCCGTACTTTGTTAGGTAGTCTTCAAATCAATCGTATCTATCGTAGTAAACCAGTGCGACAAGTATAGCTGCTTAACAGCTCGCATGATTTACAAGAATTCTGTTATATTTTTTTTATTGGCGTATATACGAGTGCACGTGGCAAATTATGGCACGTGCGCCGAACGGCATAAGCTAGAGCGAGTGAAGGACTGACCAAAGAATTGGCAAATTAAGGAGTTTAGAAACCTATATATAAAGCCGCAAGTACCGCGCAGCGCTCATAACCGCACATAAACTGAAAAAAAAAAAATACGGAGGTGAGGGAATCGGGCACCGAATGAAGCGAACCCGAAGTTTGATGCAGGGCTAGAAGCGTCGCCCTCAGATGTAGGTCGAGGACACGTCGACACGGTACACGAAGAGAAACACACACAAGACGCCGCCCAGAATGATCTTTTTAGAAATCCAGCGAGAGACCGAGCAGCTGATTGGGCCGTATACTCGTGCGAGTCCATTAGGGAGGAGGACAGCGCAGTGAAGCAGCGGCTCGAGACACATTATGAGAATTCACTACATTTACGTTGCTGCCAAATGAGTGACCACGCCGATTTGGTGCTACGTGCATATACGCAGCCGTGGCACATGGCACTTTGTTTTGTTCTTTGCTCGGTTACGTGCTTCTGAAAAGTTAAATACCAGTCCACCTACCGAAAATTTCAGCTGTACGTATGTTTAGCAAGCGCCAAAAGTACTGAATCGAAAAGAGAGAGTCCACGAAATCTCGAACACACACACATTGTCTATAATCAGCTCTCGCCGCCCAAGTCAGGTATAGCCCTGCGTAAGCGTACAAATGAAGACCACAGGGTCGCCTAAGGCCGTCACCCTACTAACTCCGCAGGTGTCTGTATATACATGAATGGCACCCCAAGCTTCGTTCTCCGCGATGCACGAAAACGTGAGGGAAAGAGCGCTGTTAAAAAAGGGGGACACGGAAACGAACAAAGAAACAAATTAGCAGAGTACCGTCTCTTCTGATTCTAGAGCTCCAGGAAGAAATTTTCCCACAACTTGCGACGGTGCGCGCACGGCGCGTTGCAAGCTGCAGAGCGCTTAAAAAAATAACAATAAAGATCGGGGCATATTTAAGACCGAGAGAGCACAGAGACACAAGACGGGCTTTTAATTGTGCCCTTGCACGCTGGCTCCACTTTTGACAAAACCACGCGTGTCCCTTCTGTCTCCCTTCCCACAGACACTTCCGAGGGAGGGACGTCCGGACATATGGGTGGCAACAAGCGACCGCTTTTTGTTTACGCAGTCATTTTGGTAGCGCCGATGAACACACACACACGGTTGTGTTTACGCATAACAGCGCAATGTCCACGGAAAAACACCAACTCTGCGCACGGGCCGCGGCTAAGGTAGCACGTATGCCTGAGGGTGCGTGCGTCCTTTTCCACGAGCAGGCGAGAAGGGAAGGAAGCGCGGACCGATGGACGCCGGAAGTCACGACCCGGGCTGCACCGTTTCTCGAAGGCCGGCATGCACAGGTCGCGTGTCGGAAAGGGCGCGCGAAGCAGCGAAGGGCACACCGTGCGGCCAACGAGACATCGTGACACACATTCGGGCTTTGCACACACACAGAGAGAAAAGAAATTACCGCGGGTATGCTAATTGGCATCCTCACGCGCGGATCAGAGCTGTCCGAAAAGGAAGAAAGGAAGGCAGGCCATTATCCTCTTTTGGGTGTACGCGCCGTGCGCACCTTTAATAGAATTCCGATGCGAAAACGCTCGATTAGCCGGCGCCTGTTCAAGCCATCCGTTCTTGTTTCCTGCACCACCTCGGCGTCTGCGTCGGCTTCGTGCATCCATCCGGCCATTATTATTACGGTATACGCGCACACACAACGCACCACCGGGGCAGTCGGCCGCGCTCGCAAAGCCGGAGGATTTAATTCGGCCCGAGATTGCGGCCAGAGGTGAGTGCGCGAGCACGTATGTATGCGTCTCTGCCGAGCTGCTTGACTTGGCCCGCGCACCACGCCCGACTCGTGTCGTGCTGGCTGAAATACATGGGCGCCGCCACTCGCACGCAGCTATATAGTCTCAGAGGACACGCAGAACGGCCGACATGGACAAGTGGCGACATTGCGCTGATGGACGATGATAAGCGCCTCAGCAAACGCAAAGTCTAAATATTTAGCCGAAACTCGTCGTTCCGGTCTCAAGCGACTGCATTCTTATCATTTTCAAACAGTCCTGCGTTATTAACGCTGGACTACGCGATGGATATGTCTGTGCCCAAGTAGCGAAGGTTGTGTGTGTGTGTGTGTGTGTGTGTGTGTGTGTGTGTGTGTGTGTGTGTGTGTGTGTGTGTGTGTGTGTGTGTGTGTGTGTGTGTGTGTGTGTGTGTGTATACACACACACGCTGCGTCATACTTACCATCACTTTCCCCCTAATATGGTTGACCATCTGAGCTACATCATTTGGTTCTTTCGGGTTTCACGTATATTTGCGCACCCCATGTTTGGTGTACCGTGTGTTACTTGTTTATTTTATTTATTTACGATACTGTTGGCCACACGGCCCTTAGGGGGTCGGTTGTATGGCGCCACAACAACAAACAATAGAAAGAGAAAGAAAAGATCATGGACAGTATATACACAAGTGGACTAAATTCGGGCAAGTACGGCACACACTGTCAATATTCAACGCACAGCCGTGTGTGTGCACCGGATTTCCGAGCGAGCTCAGAAAAAAAGGGATCAGGCGCGACGTGACAGGATACCGCAGGTGCTCGCCCGGCTCAGGCGCTGATTAGAGCGGCCCCCTGATCATCGCGCCCAAGATAGGAAATATCCCGTCGACCACCCTCGAGGGCGACCGCCAAGTGCCGCCAGGAGCACGGAACGATGCGTCATTACGGCCCGCAGAGCTGGCCGTGTGTAGCCACGTGTGAACATACACGCGCACAGATTGTTCGCGCGTGTTGTTTATGGCTGCAAGCACGCGCGCGCGGCGGCATGCGCACGCGATGTATACGATCGTCGTGACGAACGCGACACACAACCTCGGGCGAGCATGCATGACCGCGGTGAGCTCGCTGGCCGCCACGGGAGCGTACCCCCCCCCCCCCCCCCCCCCGAACACAACGCTGCTTCCCACGCGTTTTACGAAGCCACACATGTGCGGAACATTGTGATTGGCCAGTATAATAATACAGGGACAAGAAGACCTCGCGCGATTCCCAACACGAGCCTCATTACTGCCGCGTGAGGTAATCAAAGACGGCGTTGCTTGCTCCGCCCGAGCGTTCCGTTTTTCTTTCCGTGTCACGAATGTGCACCGAACACCATCTCGATGAAACAGAATCGGCGCCATTCGCTCAAGCGCCGTGGGCGAACGTCACAAGCCGATGCTCATTTCGAAAGAGCTGCGTTACGCGCTAGCCGAGAGGATATACAAAAGTCGGCTGGACACACTGGGACCCTCCCGTGCACATTCAAACAAGGAACCCACGTGAAATCGAATGTAGGCATATAAACCGACCGAGGTAACATAAGCCGCACGTCTGCACTGCAATGCACGTCAATTGCGCGAACGCCGAAACACGCGGAGATCGCTGAAGCGTGGATGTATAGCACACTGCATGCAGACATATACTAGCTGACGCGTATGCACGTTTTCAAAAGCGAGCCTTCTGGCTCAAAAAGGCCCTGCAACACTTTGCTCTTGGAACAAAATCGGAGAACGGCACCGATCAGTCGTGGAAGCTCCCCTGAACATACGAGCCAAGTATTACTGCATGAACTTGGCAATTTGGTTTCAGAACGCAGCTGTTCTTTCAACAAATGTCGTCACCGGGGGCACCGAGGACGCCGTCGCAAGAGAGAGAGAAATAACAATAACGTCAACGCAAACACCCGTACGCGGTCAAGTTATTCGCGATGATGGGTCACAACCCCCGATGGAAGGCCCGTCTAAACACGTACGCGGACGAACGCGGTAGACAAACGCGCGGAATGGATGCCCGACAGGTGAGCGCTAAACGCCCCTCCGCGTGGCCGAGCCGTGTACGACGCCGATGCATCACAATCAAGGACGTCGGAGCTGTCCACGAACGAGGCCTACAAAAAGGAGTAGCGGCCGTGGTGGGAACCATCCCCTTTTGCGCGACCGCTGCAACGAGGGCCGCGATACAACGCGCCATTTACCCTGCAGCGCCCGCAGGCTGTGCGTAGCCGACGACAAAGAACGGTCCTCGAGCTTTCGTCGTTTTTACAGCACCTTTGCTCTACAGGACACTATACGCTGCGGCGGTCAGAAGCCCCACTGGCGAACCAGTAATCTGCAGTGTGTGCGCGTATTGAGAGGCGGCTGGGGAGGATGTATACATGTCTCCATCATGTAGCCTATACAGGAAGTATAGGCTACATCATGGAATATATCACAGTACGAACCAACGATTTCTCTTACACCCACTAGGGAGATGTACACCTCCCCCCCTTTCATCATACAAAAGGCCACCCGCTAATTTGTAAGAAAAAAAAAATGTACAATCCGCGGCTTCATTAACGCTAAATGACCGCTGTACACTGTGCGCTGTCATGCGTACATTAAAGAACCGAGCTGGTCAGAGTTAAGGCGTGGCTCAATCACATCGTGGTTTCTGGGACGTAGAAAAACAGAAATTATTATCCAAATACGAATCATCCCCACGTCACGTACTGCCTATACATGTTGTCACGGTGCAAGAACACGGACGAAGACGACGATCTCGAGGGGAACAAAGAGGACGCAGGAGTGGGGCGCAGGCTGACGGTGCCGATGCCGGCGCCGAGTTTGATCCAGAGGCCTGGTGGTCGGTGGGCATGGTACAGCGGTTGACGACAAATCCGCTGCGGAGTTCCGTCTTGCGCGGTACCCAGCACCTCTCACCAAAATGAAACGGGCGCAGGAATACGCTTCTAATGGTAGTGTATTCTAGAACGGAGAGATTAGCTGGGGCAGCCCCAATGGCGGACAGTCAGCCTGCGCCCCACTCCTGCGTCTTCTTTGTTCCCCTCGAGATCGTCGTCTTCGTCCGTGTTCTTGCACCGTGACAATATTTTGGGCCCCGATTCGGTCTTGAGGAAGCGTTGACAAACACACGGGAAAAGAGAGAACTGTACGTGTGAGACACGGAGAGCCATCACAGTCATCATCATCATCATCAGGCCTATTTTAAGTCCACTGCAGGACGAAGGTCTCTCCAAATGATTTCCAATTTGTACTTCCAGCGAGTAGGATCCAATTCATGCCTTATGCGCGCGCTCCTGTGACACCCCATTGTTCTAATTGGTAGGTCTTTTTCTTTTTTCTGTCGTGCTTAGCTTTACGGTTTCACGTATTCATGACCAACTTAAACAAAAAATAGCTCCTACGTTTGTCCTTTCTCCGCGCTTTATTATTATCCGCTGGGTACGTATGGCTAACGAAAATCAAGCTCCAGAACTCACGCAAGTGCTAATCATATTTCGAAAATGTTCAATCATGTAAGAGGAAGCATCCACCGGGCAAGATTCCGTAAGTTACCTGTATACGTTCTATTTTGCCTTTTAGGGGCGAAGCTCCTTAAGGCGTGGGTCGTGCGTCCCCGATGATGTAGTAGTAGTAGTAGTAGTAGTAGTAGTAGTAGTAGTAGTAGTAGTAGTAGGTAGCCACCGGCGCGTGCCTGCCGGGAGGCACGCACGCGCCCGCGAGAGACAACGTTGGCGCAGGCAGCGTCTCCTAGCGAGTTTCTTGATTGAGAAATACCGACTGCTCGCGTTGGAGAAGCGTTCACCGGCAACCCATATATATATATATATATATATATATATATATATATATATATATATATATATATATATATATATATATATGCACTGCATCTTGACTTGCAATGAAGTGCCGGTGGGAGATTTCACTTGTGCATTGTGCTGCATAGTTGAACCGTGAGGATTCGTAGCATGCGCGAGATGTTATAAAACTAGATGGCGGTACTTGTAGTTGATGATGAAAGATGCGAGATGTTATAATAGTTTGATGACATTTACTCAAGTGTTTCACTTTTAATTGTGGGGCGAATTGCACGGAAGAGTTTCACGGTTTACCGATGATTCCTTCCGGAGCTTCGCCCCACTCATCATCATTCACCCCGTGAATATGCTGTGATTTTTTTTTTCCCCGCGCTTCTGCAGAACTCGTACATTCAATCGCGCACGTGCAAGCCCGGCTGGTGCCGGCACAGTATTTTCCGAAGGCTGCACAACCGCACGAGCAGTTACTTATATGGACGTGAATCCAGGCCTCCCATTGTTCCCTCGTCGACGCCGAGGTGCACACATCCAGCAAATATAAAAAAAAAAAAGGACGCGGGAAACAGAGAAGCGACAAAGCGGCGGTGATGGAAGACGCGCCCAGAATTGCGTGTCGCTCCTCGACATACCGAGTGCACTACGCACGGGCCGTGCCTCGTTTTCGGCGCGTGGCCAAACACTTATTTCGCGCCTGGACGTCTCCCTGTCGAGTTTGCGGAAGAGCGCGACAAACACGTCCAGCGAGCCGCCCAATGGGTGCTGTTAACGCACGGCGTCCCACGAAGTGTGCAGCCACCGCTCAGCGAACCACCAGTGTTTTAACGCAGATCGTTCGTGACACGCAGCAGATCGGCACGCGGTGCCCGCCGAATGCGTTCGACGTATACGAACGGGCGCGTCACTTCTGACAACAGGATGCCAAGTCGGGTTACACATTGGTTAACCTTGCATCAAGACACGCTGCGCCGTGGGTGGTACTATACTGCTCTGAAATAAGCTGCATGATAGGAAACAATTTGTAGCGCAAGAAACACTGACACGAACTGAGGAGACATGAGGCAGAGCGCTGTACTGTGCAGGGAGTTCGGCCCGTCTTGCCGCCAATTGGATGAAGCATGGAGCCGCCGGTAACTCAAAAAGAACATTTATTAAAGTTAACTCGAAAAAGTAGGAACACTATGAACAAACTCGGAACACTGAACAAACAAATCCTCAAGGGCACACACTTCCCGCGCACACCGCGGTCCGTCGGCGACCTCCTATACAGGTTTAGCGGTCTCCCCTTGGGTCCGTGTGTGTGTTCATCTGTGCTAACGAAAATTACTGCGAGATCCGGCAACCAACTAGCCCGCATTACCGCCTTGACGTTCTTTAACGTGCACTCACATCTCCACGGTACTTGGGCCTCAACATTTCGCCTATACAAGTGCCGCGGCAGGGACGATCCCGCGACCCTCGGATCAGCAGCCGAGTGTCATATAACGAATAGACCAACTACACGAATGTAGTGCAGGCAACAGATGAACGAACTTTGTGCTGGCAGCCTCTTTGCTCAGCACTCATTTGACTGCAGAGTTTAATCAACTACTGTATAGTGCTGAAAACACAACTTTCGAGCGAACTGCAACCTTCCTGATAGCACGCGACCGCTGCAAAAACCAGCACAAAAGCAGATTCAATGCACTGCAGTTCCCTGCGCCTACATTGTTCTGTTGCCAATATACGTGGTGACAGCAATCATCCGTGGGATAACAGAGTTGGGAAAGGTTTCGCCGTTTTGCAAGTTTAATGCGAACGACACGGTTCTCGCGAAAAACGGCGGGAAATCTGGCAGCAGCGTTCGTGTATAATCCAGTTGGGTATATGATGGGTGGTTAATTACGTAGCTTCGCCTGCAAGTTTATTCATGTTTTCAAACAATTTTAAGACACGAGGCTACACTGCCTTCAAATAAATTCAGCTATGAAGCACAACTATATCGATTATACGGGAGAGCGATGTCACATCATGGCACGCGTGTGTATATATATATATATAGACGGTACTCGGAAATTTAGGGTAAGGCGTCATGAAGAGGAAGCCAAGCGCAGCCGCTTTGTAGGAGAATATACTCTTATATATGTATACGCTTTACTCTTCTCGTGGTTTTGAGAGCGCAATTCTTGGCTTCTCATGCTCGTAGTATAGAGGACGCTGTATGCCACCAACACGGCACACATAATATCGCGACCGCTAGCGCGGTGTGCCAAGTCACGCCGGGCGTTTGGCCGCTCGAAGCAGCCGCTGCCCCGCGCAACCGAGCGTACACTCGTCACGTGCAAAGCGCGCGATCGGCCGACAGCAGAGTCCGCTTCCGCCTCAAGGTTACACCCTCGACACTGCATATACACTGCAGCAAAGAGGCAGTAATCCATTGGAGCACGTCACGTCATCGCAGGCACGTGCGAGCCGGACACGCGGTATAGGTGTTACGCAAGACCTATACCACCACAGGGCACCCACATGTACGACTGCAGGAGGAAGGGCTCTTCGATATATACGCAATTCCCACGCGCGGGTTCGCGTTATTATTACTCGGAGGCTTTGCACGTGACGCGCACATCCCAAAGATTTACACAGAGATCGCGTTAAATTTGCGTACAGCTTATCGAAGAAATCTCGAAAGTGCCCGCGGGCGTCCTTTTTCGCCTCTCAGCCAACAGACGCTCATGTGTCAGCGGAGGAGTCGTAGCAACTCCCTCCTCCTCTGCCACGGCAGAAGCGCGTGCACATCTGTCCTCTCGCCAAATTCGGTGCAGCAGCACGATCCACATCAACGCGTCCACGCACGCACGTAGGAGCAACATAATGCGGCTTAGTGTGGGCAAGGAGGACGCGTGTAGTGCGCTCCCTCCTCGCGTGCAACAAGACGTAGAATCGGCGAAAGGAGGACACCGGCTTAAGCAATGTCAATCCGCTAAATGTCTGCGTTGTTCTTTTATAATGATACATCAACACAACGCAAGTGGTTTCACTGGCCAACGCGGCGCAGGAACGACAGTGGAAGATCCCCGCGTGTGACGCGTGTAAAGGAAGGGGGCCAAACTATACACTGCCCCTGAAGGCCTCTGTACCGCCGTACACATAAGAACTGCTTCACTGGTTGCGTTGTTCCGACACTTTATCAAGTACTTACGAGGCAGGAGAGAAATTAACTGTACGCTGCAACTATCACATGAAGCCGAGCGCCTGACGAAATCTCGTCTGGTCGGGATGAAGAAACACTGGTAAAAGCACAGATGGACGCCGACCAGGGGACCGTTTGTGAACGAGGCTCCGTGTGCCAGTGAAGGTGAGTGAAGGTGAGTGCGAGTCCTGGAAAAATTAGGGTGGGTGTGAGCGAGTGTTCTCCCACACTGCCGACCTGTGTACGCATGTCTTCGTTCTCAGTGAAAGTTCTTGCCGAAACAAAGAAAGACCCACCAAAGTGGTACCAGTTTCTGATTACGGCACTGCCAAAAACTCACGACCTAAAACACACACTATGCTTGTTTGCCAACACATCGACCGCTGTAGACTTTCTGTATAGCCTTCCCGCACGCAGTATACGGAGCACGTATATGAAGTATAACTCTAGGCCGCTGGAAAGCCATATATCCCGACCGCTGGGAAGTGTTCGATGGTAAGAAGTTTGAGCAGAAACAAAGCCTGCCTATCATTTCTATACGCGAGACCATAACAAATATACGTAGGTACGCTCTACACCCACGAGAGCCCAAAAATCCAGTAGCAGCCAGCGGAAAGAGTAGCTAGACGCGCGTGGATCATTCACGGCAAGCAAGGAAAATTGAGGGACGATCAGGGCTCCTTGTTGGAATAAATTTAAAAAATAAAAATAAAACGTGAGCCAGGTGGAAGTGTAGACGACCTATAGCAGGTCGATTATATATCGCTGTTCGCCAACGAAAACTAGCGAGACAGGTTGTATAGTGCCTCGTTGATTGACGCTGCAAGATGTCCCTGCAAAATCGGCCGTCTTGTTGAAGCTCACCTTCTACGCGCTGCTTTGCCTCTTCGATGCGTGCAGGGCTTGCAAACCGCGAGGTTCCAAGGGGGTCATTATTCCCAACACGGAGTATCCTGCAGGAGGAAAAAGGACGTCTGAACTATGTTGCTTCACACACGCAAGCATGCATTCCTCATGAGAATGGTAAAGCATGCAGAGAAGGACACAAGGCACCGCAACCTCGAGGTTGCGTAGCGGCAGAAAAAAAGTATACACGAAGCGTATAGATGCGGACGCTGACCAATGAGAGCGCGCCAGCCGCCAATCAGGTGAACGTGGTAACTGAAAGCGTGCACTAGATAAGGTCTACCACCAACGAAAGTGTTTCCCCAATAAGGTCGCCACATTTTAGTGATCGCTGAAGACTGCAGCTGCCCACCAATTGCTGCCTAATACCCCTGACACACGGGCATGCTAAAGTACTTTAGGTAAGGGGACATCTACCGGAAAGGAGTTCATGCCCAGTGACACACGACAAAGGAGTATCTCCTTCCCGGAAAAGTTCCTTTGCAGAAAGGTAGATCGGCGATCTACTTTTCGAGCGCAAAGGCGTACTCTCGACAACAGCGTACACGACCCGTAAACGGGAGAGGACTTTTCACAAAATTACAACACCCCGCAACTATTTTCTTGCCTTGCGTATAAGCTTTAGCTTTTAGCCGTGTAATGAGATTTGTCGGGCCGCAAAGATTTATTTTTACCGCACTCTCGAACGCTCACATCACCGCCATGCGGGATTCCGGCAGTCATTATCTTTTTCGTCGCGGCGTGAAACGAACCATCAACATTATTAACCATCAGCAATAAAGACGTTTTTTTACGATCCACAATCGCTAAAGGTAATTAAATGCAGAACTTTTTAAAAATGTTCACTATCTTGCTGCTTCAACAAGGAGAGCCATTTTTTGCGGCGTTCGCCTTAGGAACCATCTAAAGAAAGAAGTTCACGCGCTGCCGTGTGTCATCGGCGCAACTACTTTCTGCAGAGGGTCCTTTAGAGTAGAAAAAGGGGTTCACTACAAAGGACTTTACTTTCGCTCGTCTGTCAGGGGTATAAGTGGGCATATAAGGGCTAAATACAAGGAACGCCGGCTTGTATGGATCTTGGCAAACAGTGAGTCGTATTACACGTATATGCGATTTCGGCCTTATTATTGGTGAAGGCATCGGGCTAAGGCTACGAAGTCGCACGGCTCAGTGCCCTCCACAAGCTACAAACGTCATCTGCCTTCACAGAGTATCACCTCTAACGAGTCTCAGCTCACTGGCAAGGCAGGGCTGCGTAGCCGACCCTCATCGAACTCCGGAACTTTCTCTTCAGAGTGAGATAAGACAGCTTCAAAAATGTGCACGTGCGCAAACCCACTATATAGGTGCCTTTACCCGCCACGGCAGCTTAGCGGCCAAGAACGCGGGTTCGACCACTGCCGCCGCACAGAGATGAAGACGAAATGGAAGAATACCCATGTCTTCAGATTCGGATGCAAGTTGGAGAACTACGCGCGGTCACAAGTTATTTCCGGTAAAGCCACAAAGGAATTCAGGGCTTCACTCGCTGCCGTCTGAGCGGCCGCGTTTTCCCGACGGGGCGAAACGGCGGGCCTTGCCGAGCGACGCGCCCAGCTTGGACGCGTCGCTGACAGATGGAGCACAGCGTGACGGATCGACGCACCAACATGAACGGACGCTCTAGGCGACACCTGTAATGGACGCCACGACACTTTCAACGGAGCTACAGTGCCTAGAAAATACACACACACACACACACACACACCGCCCGTCGGGAAAGGTCACTGTACCGAGCCGGTCGTGAAACACGATGTCTCTCCGCACGCACGTGCACACTCCTGAATGTTTCTACTATCGCACAGATCGTATGAACGTTCTCTCGTCACTGCACATCACCCTTTCACAATAGCACAAGCACTACACTTGTACGAAAGACTCTTAGTAAGAAAGAACGAACGATCAAATAGGGGAGGCGCCACTGCCTTGGGCTTACGCAGTTCGGGCACGATAGGATGGGATAACATTTGACGGCAATCACCAGGGCCTACAAAACTATTTATCCATAAAAAAGTAAAAATGCGCTGCGTTCTAAACGATCCATGCAGTCTCACTGCGGCCAACACATAGCACAGCGACACTGGAATACGTGGTCACACTGACTTCCGGGTGCTGTTGAGACCTCAGCCCATAATTCAGAAATGAAACCCTGACATTCATTTGGTCGTGTAATAACATTTTATTAATGAATTTGTTAACAACATAATTTCATGCAGCATAATGAATATATAACCGCGATATTTAGTCTCATTTAAACTCACTTATTCTTGTACATAAACAGCTCCCAGGAACACAAGCTGTAGCAACACAATTGAACATGCCCTCGCCTCTAAGGAAAAGCTTCTGCCGCACTGACGTGGAAGAACGATGATCCGTAGCGTGCCGCTGCTGTTCGAACTTGTAAACCGAACGACACAGTCGTCCATCCTCTTTTTCAACACGAAAGTGTTTTACGCCGGGGTCCACCAAGAAATCTGTGACGTACTTCCATAACGGAAGTAGATGTCTGAAACAGCATATCCACGGAGTGAATGATGATGAGTGGGCGAAGCTCGGGATGTGCATCGTAGATCGTGCCGAGTTCCGGATTAATTTAGTTAACGCGCATGCTACGAATCCTCACGGTTCAACTATGCACAATGCACAAGTGAAATCTCCCACACCGGCACTTCATTGCAAGTCAAGATGCAGTGTGTGTATATATATATATATATATATATATATATATATATATATATATATATATATATATATATATATATAATATATATATATATATATATATATGGGTTTTGCCGGTGAACGCTTCTCCAACGCGAGCAGTCGGTATTTCTCAATCAAGAAACTCGCTAGGAGACGCTGCCTGCGCCAACATTGTCTCTCGCGTTTGCCGGGGCAGTGTCGAGTTTGCCGGGGAGCGCGTGGCTCCCGGCGCTCGCGGCGAGGGCGAGCGCCAGGTGCCACGCGCTCGCCGGTGGCTACCTACTACTAACTACTACTACTACTACATACATACATCGGGGAAGCACGAAATGGCTGCTAATGGGGAATGAGAGACAGAAGAATTCGGCTTTTAGTTAACGCGCACGCTGCGAATTTTTTATTGTTCAACAACGCACAGGAGAAATCTCCCACCGGCACCACCTTGGAGGTCAAAGCGTAAGACTGGTTACGCACTACTACGACTACGACGAGGGACGAACGGGTGCCGCTTTAAGGAGCTTCGCCCCTAAAAGAAACACGCATTTGTGTTTGAAAAAGTACCACCCGCTGTGATTCGAGCCCACAACCAGCCGGAGTGTGACGGTAGGAGCTGGAAGCGATACCGATCATGCTACCGACAAACTTCCAATACGAAGGAAAAGACGGGCTTTATATATATATACTAGATCACTCTACAATCTGCGTCTAATTGATGCCCGATTAAAGCAAAGGTATTTAGCAAGCAAAAAGTGGGGGACCCTTAAGCTTCGCCTTTAAGAGTTGAACGCGATAGCGAAATCCGGCCCCGTAGTGTGCACTTCAACTACTAGGTGCATACTTATTAATGTGTGTTGTTACACACACACACACACACACACACACACACACACACACACACACACACACACACACACACACACAACACGCGCGCGCGCGCGCGACGTATCTATAGTAATGGTAGAGATTTTCGATCTATTTAACAGCACTTTTCTATCAACTTCATGAAAATTTTGTACAGTGGTGTAGTCACATATGGTCCTGTATTATGAACTGCGCGTAGGCGTGACACTTTTATTCGTAAATGGTCACATTCTGTCGTCCTTCGTGCGTTAACTATCTGGCAGCTGTTCGATTTGTTCTTCCGGGGACCTCTTCCGGTCAACCGCAACAAGCATCGCCGTATGGTCGGTGAAATGCCTTCCGCTATATGGACATAGTTGTCCATTTTTGGAGCTGTTATTTTTCGCTCACAGGAGACGCGTGGAGACGCCGTCACCGACGGCGGTATTTCTGCGGAACGAGCTCTACTAACGCTTTAACGCGTTAAAATTGCTCTTAAATTAACACCGCCTCCCCGTCACTGCACACTCGGTTCACATAAAGCCGGTTCACAGCCGTGGTACCGCCACCTAGGAACAATGGAGCGAAGTCGTAATTTGTCGCGTTAAAGGGGTCGCGAAAAGAATTTGGAGATGCCCGGCTGTAATTTTCACTGCTTCAATACGCATTCGACAAGCCGATTCCGAAATATTTCGGCGAAATATTCAGTGCACATTTAATGACACCCTTGAAACCCCAGCGTTTTTGCGCTCCCGAAACGACTATGCGACACTACCGGCTGGCATGGTACTATTCGGTGACGTTGCAGTAAGATATTTTTAAGTTCAAAAACGTAGTGAACTCGCGTTTGCTCTGAAAGAATCGATTTAATTGAAAGCTAGAAAGAAAGAAAATACTTAGAAACCGTGCGGTGCCGCCATTCGGAAGCACAGCTGCAGCATGGTTTGTTTTCCCGTGGCCTCCGAGGACGCGCCAATCTCGGAGGTCTGGAGGCTACTAAGATGACGTCATCTGCAGAGTTGAGGGGAACGCGCGCAGTGAAACCGAAACCGCGTTTTTTTATCGCTCTAAATCAACGCACACGGCGCAACGGAACAATGCATATTGTTGATTGGAGGGTCAGGATTCCGAATACGCGCTTAGTACAAAATGTTCAGAAAACGTTTCACGACCCCTTTAATATGCGCGCCACAGTTAGCGTTTCATTATATAGTTCCGACGCCTCTATCGCTGCGCGTTGCTTCGGCCGCGGCATCTGCATAATTTGTATTTGTGTGACGGATATGACAGCCAGATGCGTCGTCACGCGGTTTACTCCAGCAACGCAAAGACCGCTGTCGACAAGCAAATGGCGCACCTTTCGCACAGCGAAGTGTGCGTTCACAAAAACGATCCGCCGACAAACAGTTCGGATTACGCTTGCACGGTTTCACCGTTTGGGAACGCTCCTGGTTTATAGCAGGTTTGCGCTGGGCGCTGGCGCGTTCAATGCATTGTCTCCGGAGAAATGTGTCGTTCAGGAGCTTGCGTGCAACTGTCGAGGATCCCTGTACAGTGTCGAGATTCCGTACACGCAAAGGGGAGTTCAGAGTACCCATCTCCCGCCCCCTCGATTCGCCTCGATTCGCCGCTTATCTGCAGAGACAAGTTTCACTTTCGTGTTATAACCGATCCCTGTGACAGAGGAATCAACCACATTTCTTTCTCTTTTTTTAGTGACACAAACGCTGCAAAGAATAGAAACGAAGACTAAATTAACAGGGGAGCGAACCGGCAGGTACATGATGAAGGCAATTAAAACGTGCATGCGCAACGAGACAGTGATAAATGAGAAGCACATGGCTGCGAACGCGTAGAGGCTCACACAAATAGCAATGAAGCAGGTGCACACACCACTGCGCTTGCTTCAAATGTAAACAAGGTATGCACATGCAGGCTAGTTCTTGTTTGCGTTGGTATATACTTGAGACAAGATGCTAGTGCTAAACTTACTAAACGTGACTAGATTGATCGACTTCCGGGGTCTTACGTGCGAACACCACGATATGATTATGAGGCACGCCGCAGTGGAAGGCCCCGGCAATTTCGACCACACATGGGGTTCGTCAACGTGCACCGACATCGCACAGTATACACGGGCCTCGACATTTAGCCTCCATCGAAGCGCAGCCGCCGCGGCTGTGTGTGTACGCCTTCAATGAAAGCCTCATGAAGGGCGTGTTGGACGCGGCACTCGATCGGTGGAGACAGGCGCGAACTCGTGCTTGTACGCTTTCTTCTCGGACAATCCGCCGGCGATGTGCCTTTGTTCTGCAACGACTTACTCGCAACAACGAGGTCGCAGGTTCGACAACTGGCACATATACAGCTCACAGAGGAAGAATATAAGATAGGCAAAATATTTAGATATACGCACAGGAAACCCAGGTCATCTGAACAAGGCGGCGAACCTCGGCGCTGCAAGTAGTCAATATCTATATCCACGTAATTTTGTATTCATATCTTCCAGCTGCGCTTCTGAAAATACGCGAAGCGGGACCTTTTCAGCTGACATTTAAATGTTCAGAGTTTACGCGGGCATTGAAATTCCCACATTACGCGAAAGCAAACGATCGACATCTGCGTGCTCAAGTTTGGCACGCATAGCGATGCTTCCGCGTAGACGCCGAAACATGCTGGCAGAACTAAATGGGCATCTACGCGACTTGGAAACGTACGTACACAGATGGGCATTCATGTATGTTTGTGGTGAACACTACGTCCTCTCCCTCTCTTTATATCATTCTTCTTTCTTTTTACATTCAACTTGCCCCGTAGCAGACGCATCTCGTATCGCGCTGAGTCACCGCGGAGCAGGGTGCGTGAACACCCCCGTATACACTACCCACCAGCAAAAACACGCGCCCAGTGCGCTGCGGGAAGGAGCCGCTAAACATAGGAGGGTCCCAGCCCGGCGAGCCGCCAAAGAGACGTGGGAACAGCGACGACGCACGAGCGCTGCTGGGGGGGTCAGCCAGGGTCATCGAGGCACGTGACCCTGCACCAATGCGCCGTTAATTGCGGGAAGACGAGCAACGCCGGGAGGCCTGGGGTCCCGAACACACCGCCGTCCGCTTATACGCTCGTGTACGTGTGCACGTGCGCCCGCAAACTCCTCGCAGCAGCAGCAGCAGCAGCTATGCAGGCCTCTTGAGCCACGCGTATATGCAACCAACTGGCCCCCAGTGCGGAGACCTCATTTACGGCGCATGCGGCGACTCGCACCTCGAAACAGCTGCCCCACCGCGCGGCACAAAGTATATCCAAAGGTGCAGAGGTCAGAACGCTTGCTCGTTTTAGCGGCTTGGCGATTGAGCATGCACACATGCTAGCTCCGACCAATACTACATTAGCGGCAGGCGTGTATACTTACCACAAAAATTAATAATTAAGTGTGATTGCATTATGTGATCAAGTAATTACTCACTGCTACAATTTCAAGCATGTCAACCAAGCCGGAGTTTAACAATGCGGCTTTCTGGGTTAGTTGGTTCCTTGGAACAAATGCTGTCATATAGCGCGAGCAGACAAGGACGGAAAAGACACGACAGGACAAGCGCTAACTTGGCGCTTGTCCTGTTGTGTCTGTCTCGTCCTGTCTGCTCGCGCTATATGACAGCATTTGTCAAGCCGAAGGCCCTCTCAAATGACATCGGGGTCGCGCACAGCTTCGACTTTAGAGAGGACAAACGGAATGGGCAAGGGCACGAGTTGGGTATACAGAACCAATATGGCGTGCCCCGCCATGGCCACTCGGCTACTGATCCGAGGGTCGCGGGATAGAATCCCGACAGCGGGCGGCTGCATTTCGATGGAGGCGAAATGTTGAGGCCCGTGTATTGTGCGATGTCCGGTGATTTTTCAGTGTCCACTGATCTCAATGAAATTTTCAATATATATTCTCCTCGGTATTGAAATAAAATATGCCAAGTCAGGCGGATGTAGGTCATTTAGTTATCCTGTAAATGAATTTTTAAAATTCTTTAGCGGATTCTCATGCGGGCCACCCTGTGTTTTTGACGTCATCACCTCCGCGCTGCCTACCCGAGCCAGCGGGCCTTGCAAAGGCACAACAGCGCTACTTCAGCGCTCAAATCGTCGCTGTGAGGATCAGAAAAGCTGGCATAACTCAATATATCGTCGGATGACCTCGCCACTGGCATTTCTTTCGCGCCAGTTCCATATTTCTGTTGATCGGAAGGTGGTGACGTCATCGCACACGCTCCACGAAGCATCTACCCGTTTAGGTTTCGGCTTGAAGACGACTTTCAGTTGCTTATTTAAAATTATCTGTGGGTTACTGAGCAAACTGAATCACCCTGGTGGTTACAGGACTGTCAGTACAGCTGGAAAACATTGATACCAGAACATGGTGAAAAAACCGCCGGAGTTGCCCTTTAAAGAACCCCAGGTGGCCGAAGTTTCCAGAGCCCTCCACTACGGCGTCTCTCAATCAATAAACCGATTTGCCAAACCATCAACAGCATGCCAGGGTGGCTAAGCATGCGCTGTAGTCAGCTATGCAAAGCACTTCCAAATCACGCCAGTGCCATGGGGGAATCGCCATGCGGGGACCATATATAGTCGTCAGTGCCCGTAGCCAGCCACCGTCACCGATACAGGAACCTGGCGTTGACACGTTCTGCGGTGTTAGCGAAGAATCGCAACATTTATTTACAACATAATACGAAAGCGGAGCACGTAAGGCCTACAACCAGGTCGCTGGTTCAAAGGAAAAACGCGTGGGCCGCCTCTTTACAGAGGCGAAAACAAATCTTGGCTGATTGCACGCGGCACGTGTAGTCGCACACACCTGTAAACTGAAGCAACGGGGGATCGCCGAATACGAACGAATTCATTCGCAGTGCGGGAGGGCCTAACTGCAAATATTCCGCGGCATCATGTGAAAGGAGGAGGAGGAGGTATACCACGCACACTCATTCTCTGAATCGGGCAGTGAATGCGACTCCGAAGGGCTGTTCGCTTGCAGCGGCCTCATTTGCATAAGACGATGACACGCAATCGACCGGCTTTGTTGCGGCTAATCGGGGACAACGCGTCTCGGTGGTTCCCACGTGGCGCGCCCACACAGGGGGAGGAGCTGCCCGACGTCAACGATGGGCGCACAAAATACCGGGCTGCCTTACGACGCACACTCGCGGGAGACCTCCGGCTGTGATTCCGGCTCGGCCGAGACCCCGCCAAACAGCCGCATCGCCCTTCGGCAGCACCGCCGGCGTCCACCCTTGACGATGGCCTTCGAACACAGTCATTCGTCCCACACGCTTAGCCAGTGCCCGCGGCGCCCGAGGCGAACCACGACTGCTGCAGTGCACACGGAGGGCATCAACAGCTCATTCAAAACACCGGTATAGGCTGCGCGGCTCCACCAGCAATCAACAAAGCCGCAAAAAACAATGCGACTGGCAACTGTCTCGATGTAGCGTGAGTACACACACAGACAACGACCTGGGTTGGCACTATATAGATCAAGTCAAATCGTACAACTCGCTAACAGCGCGAACGCGCAATCACCAACACAACGAGTGACAGAGTAGGGGGAAGCTCCGAAATGCACAGGGAGAGCTGTACGAGTATCTGCTTTGCAGACCAAGAGGTGCCAAGGCTGTCGCTTACCGGCACAGAAGGTGCTCCTTGAACAGGAGAGCGCTGTTATCGACGCTTGCCAAGGGTCCATATGGTTAACATCTTCGTAAGCGTTGTGCACTGTTCGCAGCGCGGCGCCATGCTATGTTCAAGGTAAGCGCGGGATTATACTCCGCCCAGGGCAAAACAGACGTCACGGTTGTAGGCCAGCGTTACGAAGTATAGCATGTCGACACGCGAGGCAACGTTCCCACGTCCATGTGCATAAACGCCATCACGTACACGCTGTCGACTGGTAGCCGTTGGTGGGCTTTAACAAGTCTGATTACTATGCCATTCAACAAACCAATAAATTACAAGTTAGCTCCAAGAATGGCAACACTAAAAACCACCTGGCGTCAGAATTTCGCGGCATCATGCCAATACTCAGCGCCTCGGTTACAACACTGCCAACGAATCCCTTTACTTTTTTCGTCCTTACAACTTCGCCGTGCTTATAGCGAACGCACACCAGAGCGACAAAAGACAGCTCATGCGCAGAGAGGCGGGGCTAACAATAATCAATCCGTGCTCGTATGCGAGCAATGTGCGATGAAAGATGGCGCATCATCCGTAGATCATTTTACGTGCAGGGAACATGATCGGAGCAATGCTGATGAAAGCACGGAGACGGTTGCTGGGCCAGTTGGTTCGTAATGACAAAATTCATTATGAGATAGCGAAGAACCCACAGAGCACAGATATATGCATGCATACGTGTGTTCTTCAGGGCCCGTATTTAGACGACGCTCTATCATATTACCGCTAAGTGCCGAGAGTCACCTTTCAATGGAATCCGGTTTTCCAGCACATCAAGTTTCTCGCTAATAATACCACACAAATGTATTTTGTTGCCGTATAATGAAATAAAAAACATACCGATCGCATAAACCTGCCTTGTCCTCGCGAGCCGTGGTGAGTGCCAGCGTGAGGTCGGCCGCCTCCCGCAATCAAAAAGGGCAGGACAGAAGATTATACGAATGTGACTGTATAACGGGGAGCGGGGCTGTCAGGCGAAATAAAGCGAGTGCCATATGTGGGCGAGAAGCAATACGAGCAGCAGCAGCCGACAGTACGGCGGCGGTGCAGTATTTACGCAACACCCGCGGGGAATGCTGGCTTCCTATAACGACAACAAAGAAGAGCGACGCCTTCCAATGTCGATCGATAACTGCGCCGAAAGAAAGGGGCGTTATATGGGAGTAGGTGCGGTGATATAGATTAGACGAAGGCGGTGAGAACAGCAGCGCAGAAAGCAAGGTGGGAATGAGTAACGCGCCGCGCTTTGCTGATGGATGGCCGGCGCGGAACAAACGTGCATCAGCGTCGTCCGACGACAACCTCGGGGGCCGTGGGCTCGCCGTCACGGGACGGAGCGCTGCGCGGATGCCGTGTCTTCACACGTTGGCTCTTTCGTATATGTTTACGCCCTGCAGCACAAATATACTTCTGTAGTGCTTTCAGCATAGCGTACAAGCGCGGTTGGCGTTGAAACACACACACACACACACACGTTTTACAGAAAACATCCCCAATCAGTCGTTGAGGCTCGTGTGGGCGAAATATTACTGCGCTGTGCGTCAGCTAAATCGCCTGTATTTTCTTTCAGCAAGTTGCGATGGGATGCGCAGCTCGCATCCCGGATGACCAACCCAGGATTGCGCCACGGGGGTTGTCGAAGCACAAGTACTTTCGACCACCTACAGGTTTCCCTTTTCCCGTATAACCCTATCCGTCCCGGCCTAAATGTCATTCCCCCTCCCCATGCGTCACTGCAGGATCGAGTATACACATCACGTCGCCAGCCTTCTTTCCGTCGACCTCTTAACACATGCAGATGCATCCAAACTTATCTTTATTTGTCCAACTGAAAACGAATAATTACATAGCATTGCTGAGCATGTTTCCGCAATAATTAATTCAGCCAATGATGGTTCTCCCTCAAACGACGTATTCGGTGCTCCGTGTAACGCAATTCGTAGAAAGAAGAAAGGGGCGATCTGCAGCTGCCTTAAGAACCGAGTTGCCAACTTCCACGGTGCGTGCACATCAATAATATACTTGGCTCACGTGTCCATGACTGGTCGGCACCGTCTACGCTCAAGCGGGTTGCATGCGGGGCCGCGCCTTTACAAGGTGGCGCGCCTGCAGCGCCTCTGCGCATAACGATACGATATAACCGATACGACTTTTACGTAACTCCCGTTTGTGTTGATAACAAGGGCAGGGAGAATATTTTGCCTGGGAGTCGACAGTGTGCGTGTGTCACTTGCCCTGATTTTATTATCGGTTTCTTGGGTTTCACGTCCCCGAAACCAATATGAGTATGAGAGACGCCGTAGTGGAGTGCTCCGGAAATTTCGACCCCCTGGGGTTCTTTAACGTGCACTGACGTCGCACAGCTACGAGAAAGCAATTATGACACTTGCAGAGTTAACGTCAGTGAATAGACTTTTTTTCCTGAGCTACGTTTACACGCGTACTCGAAACATAACACCCAAACCGTGAAATCACGGTGAGAAGCACCGTTCCGGATCCGGATGAGGGCTGATTGTGCGATATCGTTATCAGCCGCCCCCCCCCCCCCCCTCCCTAACCTTTATCCATTCCCGCTTTCTTTTTTTCTGCATATATTATTTCTCTCATGTCCTCATTCCTTCCTTTCCCACACTGAGTGTACGCACGTTCAAACGACAATTGCTGTGCATACACGCTTCTGTACATTTGAAACAAACAAACAAACAAACAAACAAACAAACAAACAAAGATATTGTACTGATATACAACACAGATCTACGCGCAAAGTTTCCCTGTCACTCGAACGCACGTCCCCCACATCGCGTTGGCGCAAGCCATCGAAACGCGCGACTTTCGTTCGGAGATACGACGCCCTCAACCCGATTCCATCGAGTTCCCCGAAGTGCATGGAGGCGGAATCGTCGCAGGCACCGGGATACCGAGATAGGACGGAGTGGTTGATTACCGCGAGTCATAACACCGAGGTACGAAGCTTATAGATATATATGCTATAGGTGACAATTTGTCGCTACCGCCTGCAGTTCAACGGGGGACGCTATTATATAGCACCCTGGAGGCGCGTTCGTTGTATACGGCATAACGCGGGAGCGAAATGCGGTTACGCTCGACGGGCAAGCCCGCGCGCAGCGTCTTCTGTAGAACGCGGACACGAACCAGCAACAGGCGGGGTTGCCTCGTTTATGGCACTCGATCATTTATATCGAGGAGCGCGCCTTTGTTTCCACGCCGGCCAGTGGCACCAAAATGCGAGCGAAATGAACGGGCGCGGCGGTCGCCATCCGACGCGCCTCGCAATCGCAACACGGGGGGGGGGGGGGGGGGGGGGGGGGGCGGCCGCGAATCGACATAGTTCGCCGCCTGCGTGCACGGACGCACGAGACAGGAAAAGTTATTACGCAAAATGCGGAAACGTCGACTATCGATCGAAAATTCGACTGCGGCAGTCAATAAGAAAGAACCTTCAGTCATGGAGACAACGTGTACGCGCCCTCGACTGCTAAAAATTCGAGTAAGGACAACTTCGTTACGAGGGTGATCGAAGGCGCAAGGATACAAGCGTGCCTTCGCGTCGCATTTTCGATGGAGGCGAAAATGCCAGAGGCCCGTGTACTGTGCGTTGTCAGTGCATGTTAAAGAACCCCAGGTGGTCTAAATTTCCGGAGCCCTCCACGACGGCCTTTCTCTCCTCTCTATCTCTTTCACTCCCTTTCCCCCCGCCCCGACGGACGCTTAGCCGTGCTCCCTACAAGGGCTGCAGAAATTAGTGTCCTTTCCTAACCGAACCACAATCAATCAATCAAAGCGTTCGAGTGCGCTATCCGCACGACGCGCGCACATGCATTTTTGTTCGGCGCCACGTGATTGTAACGCCTGTATCGGCCGAACACGCGAAGGCCCCCTCCTGCTGCGTTTCGGCAGTCGCCACTGGGAAGCGGGGTGTGCATGTAGAGTGAACCTTTGTTCACCCTGTTCAGTGTTTTTATGTTCTCTCTCATTTTCATCAACTCTCACAACACGCGCTTTGCCAACGTCGTTACTTTTTAGAGACGAAGCTCTTTAGAGAATGTGTACTCGGGCACTAACCGTAAAGCTGTCATTTTGGACGTTCGAAAAATGCAACCAAGTCGGCATTCGAACGTACTACACGGCCATGCCTTTGAATGTGTTTGGTACCAAAACAAGAAAACAATAGATAAGATATGCGCGGAAAAACGAAAAGAACACGTCACCGAACACCGCAAGACAGCGCTGTCTTGCGTCGGACGAGTTTCGCCAACAGGCATGTTCTCAAGCGCTTACGAATCGCTTGTGCATGCAGTTTTCGTGGTCGTTTACTAGCGGATTAAGGTAACCGAGACTTTCGTCACGCTACCCTTGACCAGAGTGCGCGATACCGCCTTTCCTTTGTTAAAGAATTAAGTCGTGATATGCAACGACACTGAATTATGCAATGTATGCCTTTCTGGCGACTCTGAAAGTACTGGACAGTCACTTTACAGCGATGTTCTCTATGGCTCGAACAACATATGCAGTTGACTGCACTAGTCGGAAGTTCTGAGCTCTGCTAATTGTTGCCCTTGAACAGAGAACTTTCCTTGTAGGTGAGTGTAGTTTCACGTACCGGTGTTATGCCCCTAATAAATCATTCGCGGCATGATGAAAATCGCATAGCTATATGTGATGCGCTTCACATCATAACTCCATAGCTATATTTATAGATAAATGCATCGCTGCGTGCCGTTCTGTCACTCGGACAGGAAGAAAAAGCTTGGGATAAGCTTTCACGAATTTCCGGCAAACTATGATCGTCGCCAAGCTGGCTAAAGGCCATATCGAGAAAGGACTTTGTACCAAACCAGAAGTCCGCTAGCAGTGTCGTTTGCGGCCTTCACTCTTTAGAGTCGGATTATATGCTCTGGGTTTCACAAGGGTTCGCCGGCTAAAGTGGAATGCTGTTCCAAGCATGTTGCCAGGTTATCCGAGCTACATGCAGCCACAGTAGCCACAAAAATGATGCAAATTGGAGCAATTGTCGCAGAATTGTTCTCTAAACCAACAAGAGACCTCAAATTTATCACGTGATCGTGGCAGGAGCTCTTGGTTGAGCCCGTGAGCAAATATGCAAAGGAAATGTGTCACGTAGGTGTTTGAAGACAGCCGCCTTCATGTACCCTTGGAGGGACATGAAGCAACAAGTGCTGAAGGTGCAGGCTGCAGTGAAAGCCACCCATCAGGGGCTTCTTCCATCCGCGTGGCGACATTTATGCCTGAAGGTAGTCTGGTGGTCGGAAATAAGGCAGCAAGTGCACAAAACGCAGTCGGTGAACTGCAGCAGTCTAGTGAGACCATAGAGTGCGCAACGCAAACTACTGACGACCTTCTCCCTCGCAAGCAGTAAGATTTAAAGAACATAAACCGCATGAGGGTGCAAATGTTCAGAAAAGCAGATGCTATCAGGAGACTGCAGCGAAGCACGCAGATAAGCGGCCAATTTTTATTTGTTTCTAACCTTCATTGGGCTAGGGTACCGTTGCACTCTTGTACTTTGAGACCTTCGTCTGTATGTTTTGTGAATTGTAATTACCCTATGATATCATAATAAACATTGAGAGATTGTCAGGGAATGATTGGAACCCCAAAACGGGGGTCAAAGTTTAATTCATTTATTATATAAGATTGATTGTTCCGTCCTTTTCCGTTCTCTTTCATTGCGCCTTGTTTCTTACCCTTTGTTTCGCGCTTTGCCCCGCCACAGTGGTTATGGCACTCGGCTGCTGCATTTCGATGGAGGCCAAATGTTGAGGCCCGTGTGCTGTGCAGTGCACGTTAATCAGAACCCCAGGTGGTCGGAATTTACGGAGACCTCCACTACGGTGTCTCTCATAATCAGAGCTGGTTTTGGGACGTTAAACCACACAAATGAATTGTTTCGCGCTTTATCACATGATCGAAAGAAGGCGGTTAAATGCAGAGAAACGAATAGCGAAGGTGCGGGGGAATCTTATGTCGGCTTCTTGGCCGACGCCACGTAGGCTGCGTCACCTCACATCGTGAACCTGATTGAATATCTGCGATCGACCCGGTCCCTCCCTGTTGGGCTCGTTGCGCTGCTGCCACAATCGACCGTCGTATCACTGTTGGCTCGTTTGCGCTCTTTTATTTTTAAAGTGCGCCGTTTTCGAGTGCGTATAATGTACAAAACTTAAAACGACATGTACAGCTGAGCCAGTTGGTAACTTGCAACCTTATTTTTTTTTTTTTTTTGTCATCAGAGAAAGTAAGGCACGCAAACACGTACGGGCACATGAGAAGGGAAGCCATAGAAACGCTTTTGTGGAAAACATAATTCACGAAGCTCATACGCGCGTGCTCAGGAACCGCAACGCTTAGCCGTGAATCGAGCATACGAGCGGGTCGACACGAGAGACAACCGTTTAGGCATTTCTTCTTTGGGCGACTCACGCTTGCATTCCGCCATAAAACTCCAGAGCCTCAACCCGAAGACGCGTTCATTCGTTCTTGTGGCTGTACGGAACTTCGCATTCAACGAATCTCGGTGCGTATTTACACTCGGCGGTGAAACGAAGGCGGTGGTTGTGATTAGCGGCCCTTAATGCTCAATTAATCTCTAGCTAACGGGTGGGCTGGCAGGCTTGCGCAGAAGTGCCTGCGGCTGAAACGGACCTTATAACAGTAATAACTATGCGGGGGCCATATAGTTGGTTAATATTTAGAGTGGCAGTGAAACGGCGTGACTGGAACGAGGACACACAAGCGCGAATACGAAACGAGTGGTAGCAGCCAACTGAACGGTATACCTGAAAAAGGAAAATGTGGTTGATCCCTCTGTCATATAGGAATCTGTACAACACGAAAGTGAAAGCTGTCTTCGTGAATTTGTGGAGTGCATAAGCGGCAATCTGGCGAATCGAGGGGCGGGAGATGGCTTGGGTGCTGTGAACATGTGAACACGTTAAATCTAGACATCAGCCGCACCTCGACACGGCACAGGGATACTCGACAGTTGTACACGAGGGAAAGTTTTCGAGCGACTCACATCGCTGGGGAAAAACTGAACTGCACGCGCCACAGCCCTGCGCAAGTGTGCCATACACGAGGATCGTCCACAAATGGCGACGCCTTGAAAGAGAAACCGAACGGGTTGTCAGCGGATCGTTTTGTGAAAACACATGCAGTCCACTGCAACGAAGGGCCAATCATTTGCTTGTCTACGGCCGTCTGCGATCCTGGAGCAGTGAGCGTCGCAACTCAACACACCTGGCCACGCAAGGCAAATTATGTAGCGGCCGCGTTCGTACTTTGCCCCTGGACAGCGCCTCCTGCCCTGGAACGCGGCGTCACAACGCGGACGACGCCGCCACGGTGGTCTAGTGGCTGTGGTACTCGGCTGCTGACCCGAGGGTCGCGGGATCAAATCCCGGCCGCGGCGGCTGCATTTCGATGGAGACGAAATGTTGAGGCCCGTGTGCTGTGCGATGTCAGTGCACGTTAATCAGAACCCCAGGTGGTCGAAATTTCCAGAGACCTCCACTACGGCGTCTCTCATAATCAGAACTGGTTTTGGGACATTAAACCCCACAAAAACAAAATAAATGCCGCCACGGCCCTAACTTCCTCGGTGGTCGAGGAGCGTACACTTTCGAAGCGCTGACTACCGGCGAAAATTTGCACGGCAGTTTGGTTCGCTCTATCTATCCGTTCCTAGACGGCAGTACCACTGCAGCGATGGTAATTCACGAGTAATTTTGCTTGTTAAACACCGTAGTTCACTGTACTAAACGCATCTGCTTTAACAGGACGACAATTAAATGTAGCTGCTAAGGGGCTATGGTAATCATAAAGCCCATCTGTTCATCAAATGAACGGTGCTGCGGTGGTGTATCGGTAGAGCACCTCGCTCCTGTCGTCAAATCCCGGTTAAAAGTGGGTTCGAGCCCGCCTGCGTGCTTTTTCAGTGCGAAGTTCATTTTTTTGAAAGATCCACTTCCGTTACAGGAAGTACGTCCCTGATATCTTGGTGGACCCCGGCATAAAACCCCCCGTGTTAAAAAAAAAAGAAAAACGCGTTTTTATGCGCTGCCAGAATAGAGCCCCCCTCCCCTTCCCTCCCCAGTGCCATACAGATAAGTCGCAACCTTTCTTTACATAAGGTTTGTCTCGCCCGCGGACAGTACAAGAGTCGAATTTAGGAGGTTTCTGTGCATCGGCCGCCCCCTTGCTACTCTTGTCCCCCCTGCACTGCCTAAAAGGGGGAAATCCTTTTCAGGGCGTTTACCGACCTTTATGGATCACTGGCTGCTCGCGCGTGCGTGCGGCGCCCCACGTTCATTTTCTGAATGTCTCCGTCGTGTCCTCCTTTCCTGTGAACATCCCAGAAATTAGGGTGCTTCCACCTCGTCTGAGCAAGCGCCTGCAAGTTGCGTGCATTGGATCATACTGGGACGCTGACAGCCTCCGGCTGAGAGATTTTAGGTTGTCCGTTAAACTGTTCATGAATGCCGAATTACCGGAACATTTCAAGGCAGCGGTGAGGCGACGTCTTGTAGCGTTTCGTCAAACTGTATGCGATACATTTGAAATATGTTTTCACTCGCGTCATTGTTCTCGCAGAAATGAAATACTGAAGTTGCTGCGACATGGCGGTCACCTGTGTACGTACAAATCGCCGCAATATTAGTTCACGTGCTTCTCTGATGCATGTCCCGCCTCATCAGATGTCGCTAGCGGCGTTGTTGCTGCTGTGTACGTCTCCCGTGGTCGGCGAGCAGTGATAAATGTACGCACATACTAAACCTCTCCGTTGTCAAATGCGGAAATCCGCAAGGTGGAGTAACGTTTATGAAAGGGAAAATTTCTCTCCGTTGGCAACGTTGGTGGTTCTCGTTCCAATAGAGAGCTATATATATATATATATATATATATATATATATATATATATATATATATATATATATATATATATATATATATATATATATATTGTAAAAGGGCGTTTATTGAAGGCTGGCGTCAGGCCCGACCGGTAGCCTGTTCAACGGCTGAAAGCACGCGCCCCGAGAGCGAGCGGCGAGCACGAGCACTGCGCGTTAGATCCAGACCCACTAGATCACACCGGAGAGCATACCCCACTATAGGGTTGGTTACTTTTCGCTACAATTACCCCCGGGATGCAAAGGGAGCCGTCCGGCGACCTAGCAGTTCGTTACTATGAGTGGATCATAGTACGGCTTGAGGCGCTCGACGTTGACAATGTCGCGTCCACGACGGCGCATGTCCGAAGACGGGTCGACGGGTTCAGTCACGTAGTTGACAGGTGATGCGCGTTCAACAACTCGATAGGGGCCTTCATACTTTGGCAGTAACTTTGAGGAGAGGCCAGGCGCAGCGGTAGGAATGGAGAGCCACACCAGCGCTCCAGGGAGGAAGGTCGGTGCAGAGGTAGGGTCGCCGCGAATGCTCTTCTGACGCTCTTGGTCGCTGGACGTAAAGGCCCGTGCGAGGTCGCGGCACTCCTCGGCGTACCTCACTGTGTCAGATATGGGCGCATACTCAGAAGTATGTGGGCGGTACGGTAGAATTGTGTCCACAGTGTGCGACGGGTGCCGACCGTACAGTAGAAAATAGGGTGAAAAGCCCGTGGTGCTCTGCGTAGCGGTGTTGTTGTACGCGTAGGTCACAAATGGTAGAATGATGTCCCAATTCGTGTGGTCCGAGGCGACGTACATTGAAAGCATGTCTCCGAGCGTGCGGTTGAAGCGCTCCGTAAGCCCATTGGTTTGAGGGTGGTACGCCGTAGTCGTAAGGTGAACCACGTGGCACTCTTTAAGAATAGCTTCAACGACTTCAGAAAGGAAGACACGACCGCGATCACTGAGTAGCTCCTGGGGTGGCCCGTGACGTAAGATGAACCGATGAAGCAAGAAGGAGGCAACGTCGCGCGCTGTAGCTGCCGGGAGCGCAGCAGTTTCAGCGTATCGCGTGAGGTGGTCAACTGCCACAATAACCCAGCGCTTTCCAGCAGCTGTCATGGGAAGGGGCCCGTACAAATCAATGCCGACCCGCCCAAAGGGCCTGCTAGGACAAGGTAAAGGCTGCAAACCCGGCGGCGAAAGGCGAGGTGGAGATTTCCGGCGCTGGCAATCGGGGCAAGAGCGGACGAACTTCTGAATGTAGCGATACATTCCGCGCCAGTAGTACCGCTGTTGAAGGCGTTGGTAGGTCTTGAATATGCCGGAGTGTGCGCACTGTGGATCGGTGTGGAAAGCCGTGCATATTTCGGAACGCAGGCTGCGAGGTACTACTAATAGCCACTGGCGGCCGTCGGGGCTGTAATTGCGGCGGTGGAGGAGGTCGTCGCGAATGGCGAAATCTTGAGCTTTACGGCGCTTTGCGCGAGTGGTTGGTGTCGATGGATCAGACAGCAAGCCTATTATCGAGGCAATCCACGGGTCCTTGCTCTGCTCGGCGGCGATGGTGTCAAGGTCGATAGATGAAACAGCAACCTCGGATACTGAGCAGCGAGCATTGTCGTCAGCTAAGGGAGAGCGCGAGAGGGCATCGGCGTCCGAATGTTGTCGTCCACTGCGGTACAGCACGCGGATATCGTAGTCCTGCAGGCGAAGTGCCCAACGTGCAAGACGGCCGGAGGGATCCTTTAACGACGACAGCCAACAAAGGGCGTGGTGGTCCGTGACGACATCAAATGGGCGACCATACAGGTAAGGTCGGAACTTTGCAAGAGCCCATATGATCGCCAAACATTCTTTTTCCGTTACAGTGTAATTGGTCTCGGCTTTAGTAAGCGTACGACTTGCGTATGCAACGACATACTCAGGGAACCCTGGTTTGCGTTGCGCAAGGACAGCGCCGAGGCCAACACCGCTAGCGTCCGTGTGTACCTCTGTAGGGGCCGCAGGATCATAGTGGCGTAGTATGGGAGGAGACGTCAACAAACGACGGAGCTTTGCGAACGCCTTGTCGCACTGTGACGACCACGAGTCGAGGGGCCCGTTACTTCCGAGGAGCTTCGTTAGCGGCGATATGATAGTGGCGAAGTTCCGAATGAAGCGTCGAAAGTAGGAGCACAGTCCCACGAAGCTGCACAATTCCTTGACGGACGTCGGTTTGGGGAACTCGGCCACGGCCTGAAGCTTGGCTGGATCGGGGAGAATTCCGTCCTTGGACACGACGTAGCCGAGTATTGTTAGTTGCCGTGCTGCAAATCGGCACTTCTTGAGATTTAGTTGTAAGTCGGCTTCCCGCAAACGCGTCAAAACATCCCGCAGGCGTTGAAGATGCGTGGAGAAGTCCGGAGCAAAAACGACAACGTCATCGAGGTAGCACAAGCACGTGTGCCATTTCAAGTTGCGCAGAACGGTATCCATCATGCGCTCAAAGGTAGCGGGCGCATTACACAGTCCAAACGGCATGACGTTGAATTCGTACAAGCCGTCGGGCGTGACAAAAGCCGTCTTCGGTCGAGCGTCATCAGCCATGGGTACCTGCCAGTACCCCGACCGCAAATCGAGGGATGAAAAGAATTCTGCTCCTTGCAGGCTGTCAATCGCGTCATCGATTCGCGGTAGCGGATAAACGTCCTTACGAGTGACCTTGTTGAGTCTGAAAAGATAAAGAACATCATGAAAGGAATCGACGATGACGCCTTCACCATGCTGCTCGCCAAAAACCCTCGCACAGTGGCCGAGGTTATAACGCTATGTCAAAGTTACGAGGAGCTGCGTCGCCAGCGGTTGATGACCCGTCGCCCTTCATCACGCGACGTCGATCTCGCTGGCTTGTCGGCCACTTCTGACCATTCCGCGTTGCTCGCGGAAGTCAAGGCATTCGTGCGCGATGAAGTTGCACGCCAGTTCTCTCTGCTGGCCTTTGCTCAACCGCAGCATATTCAACAGCAGTCGACCACACTACTGCCTCCCCTCCGCCGAGAGATTGAGCAGGAAATCGCAGGGGTCATGCCTGAATACCACCAATACCCTCCAGCCCCTGCACCACTGAGTCATGCTCCAGTTGGAGCCACGCCGCCCCAACCGATTCCTGATACTGTCCCACTTAGCTACGCCCAAGTTGTCGCTAGACCTCAGTCTTTCGAAATGGGTGTGCAGCCCCCATACGCCGAAGTCGTTCCTAGGGCCCGGCTGCAGTCCAGCACGCAGTCGTATCAGCAGCCGCCCCGTCCATCTCGTCCTGCGACATGGGTGGCACCTGCCCCAGCGAACCGATGGCGCACCTCCGACAACCGTCCCATCTGCTTTGCGTGTGGTTACGCCGGACACGTCGCCCGTTATTGCGATCGCGTGCAGCCGCCTCGAGTCGCATCACCCGTCGCCAGCCGGTCCAGCCGCCCGTATTACGACCCACCTCCGCCTATGTCACCGCCGCTACGACCAGCCTCGTCTACCCGCCGTTCACCGTCTCCACGACGCCGCTCACTGTCACCTATGCGGCCACGTGCCGTTGTAGGCGACCAGGAAAACTAGCCGTCGCAGTCCACGAGGCAAGGGCTGCGACTCTATCGAACTGTGCAAGCCCTCAGCGAAGCCCGTCGAACATTATCGACGTGTTTGTCGACGGTGTTCGTGCATCTGCCCTTGTGGACACTGGAGCCGCCGTTTCAGTTATGGACGCAAAACTAAGCCGTGCACTGCGAAAAGTTACGACGCCACTTTCTGGGCTGTCCCTACGTACCGCTAGCGCTCAAAGTATTCATCCGACGGCGGTATGTACAGCCCGCGTCTTCATACAGGACATCATGTACGCCATCGAATTCATCATAATTCCCGCATGCTCTCACGACGTCATCTTAGGATGGGATTTTCTTTCGCGCCACGACGCCGTCATTCATTGCGCACCCGCCGAAATAGAACTCTCGCCGTTCTCAGATTTGACGCCAGCAAGCGAACCAGCCGCTTCGAACAAGCTACTCGTCCGAGAAGACACCAGAGTGCCTCCGAACTCGTCAACGGTTGTGTCTGGCTACTGCGCCGCTCTCGCCGACACCGTTGCACTCCTTTCGCCGTCTGACCGCGTTGGCACTAGGAAAGGCTTGCTGGTGCCCTTTGCGACCGTAGAATTTTCTCAGGGCAACACTGCTATCTTCGTAACGAACCCATCCCCGTACATAGTCCCGTTGATGCGAGGTGAATGTCTTGGCAGGCTGGAACCGATCGAAGACGCACAAGTTATCGACGCACCCGATGACTGTCCCAGTTCGAGTGCGCTCAGTGCTGTTTCCACGTCTCATTCGCCACCCGCCGATGTATTTGGTTCCTCCATTGCTGACAACCTTACGCCGGTCCAACGTTCCCAGCTTCTGCGCCTGCTAGACGAATTTCGTTCTTCTTTCGATGTCGCGCAAAATTCTCTCGGCCGCACGTCCACTGTTACCCAGCACTTCCACCAATTGTAAAAGGGCGTTTATTGAAGGCTGGCGTCAGGCCCGACCGGTAGCTTGTTCAACGGCTGAAAGCACGCGCCCCGAGAGCGAGCGGCGAGCACGAGCACTGCGCGTTAGATCCAGACCCACTAGATCACACCGGAGAGCCTACCCCACTATAGGGTTGGTTACTTTTCGCTACAATATATATATATATATATATATATATATATATATATATATATATATATATATATATATATATATATATATATATATATGTCTGACTCGGACGAAGACCAGACCCTGGTCGAAACGTCGAATAAAATTACTTTTTCGCCGTGCGTCGATCGTTCTGCCTTTATATATATGTTCTGTGTGTGCGTCGCTTGTTCTTTCAGTCTGTATGTTTTATTGTGCGCTGTTACCTTGAAATATGAACCGATACCAACTCGCCCAAGTTGCCGTCTTACTAAAGATCGCGAGTTGGCGGGGTTTTTTAGTGGCAATACCGTCCCTCACACAAAGACCTCTGCGGCGGCCCCACAGCAGTTGTCCGCGTATACGGGTTTCACTCTTCGTTCCGGGTCTCGCAAAGGGGCCTCGTGCTCCTTGCAGGGTAGGATAGGGAATGCAAGAAACGAAGGCATATGTCTTTCACTTCTTGTATTCAAAACGAACGAACAATGCGTAGCAGCTATATAGATGATTTTTCCATGAAGTCATTCAATACTATTTCGGCCTCGAGCGACTTAGTCGGCACCATGGACATATGTGACATTGGGCGCTAATTACCTCCGCGAAGAACGCCTTCCACATAGGTATATGCACTTTAATAATAATAATAATAATAATAATAATAATAATAATAATAATAATAATAATAATAATAATAATGTTATTTCCGATCAGTACGAAGGTTGATTGCAAAACTGCCATAAAACGTATCCCTTTGCATGCTCTTCCCGTTCTGTGAAACACGCTATTACAACATGCGCGGAAATGCCTTGATGGTTGCCATATGTATCAGTGTGAGGTTGAGAGTCCGGCAAGCTTGCGGGGAGAGCCTGTCTTCGGTCCTGCAGGCGCCGTCTTCGGCTTCTTGGACAGCTTTAGGGAAAAGTATACGGCACTGCGTTTCGTGGCAATGTTTGTTTTTTTTTTTTTTTTCTTTCTGGAGGTCGCATTTTCTCAAAACGAGACACTTATCATGCAGGACATGTGTAATGTGTGGGTGCTGCATGCGCAAAGTTGTGATCAGCTTAGACGTGCAGTAATGCTTTTTGAGCTCTGTTTAGCGAAAGAGGCATTAACTGTCCCACGAGAAATCACACCCGCACTTTGTTATATCGACCGTAGTCGTAATTTCAGTCGTTATAGTTTCATTAAAATAAAAGTTTAAAGATTAAGCGTTAAACGTGCCACTCGCAAGCAGGCATTTTTAAACGCCGCGGGATCGATTCCCGGCCACGGAGGCCGCATGTCGATGGGGGCGAAATGCAATAAATGCACTCGTGTACGTTTTTCAGGTGCACGTTATTGGTCCCTGTAGCTGTGCAAAATTACTCCGGAGCCCATTCGTACGCACGTGGCGCGCCTCGTGATCACGGTGTGGTTTTCGAACCCAAAGCCCCGGCAATTATTTTACTAGGAATTTTTTACGTTTGTGAGTGGAGATTTGCCAGGCGCTTTTGCGTATTTTTGAGGCTTCGAAAGAACTGACTGTAGTGTTCGCGGAGGCCGAGAAACGTACAGCCGACACGCATGGCGTTCAAAGTGTCTTTATTTCTCAGTTCCCCTCCCCCGGCTCGCGTGCCCGTAACCCCGTCGTCGGGTGGGCGGAGCCCGCTTCCCGGCGGCTCCCCTCCGTCGGCTCGGGTTCTCACTGCGTTGCAGCAGTAAACACACAGCACACTGACATTTTTAGTGAGCCATAGGCGCAGCTTTAAAAGTGAAATTTATTTCCCTTACATACCATAGCCTCCTCGATGTCTAAACGTGATGAAAATTAGTCCGGGCGGTCTTATGCGTTTGTACATCTGTTATTCGTAGGTAAACCGATGGTGAAATTGTGCGGAATCGTAACATATTTCGTAAATATTTTGCGCAGTACCTTACTCGGGAGGACAACGAAAGCATTTCAGCTGTCGTTAACAGAGCACGTACAGATACGCATGCGCGCATGGTGCTTTGAACAGTGGATATGCTCCATTGTTTATGCATAGGCGGTGTAAATTTATTGTTTCGGCGCGTTTAATGAGACACTGGCACGCCAGCGCGCTCCACCGTGCTGCGCGTAACTATCAATGAAATGCTTCCATGTATACTCGCATCGGTCGTGGCGCTCGTGTATTTTTTTTTTTTTTTATATTGCGCGTGACCGCCGGCGATCATCGATTGCTTTCCCGGAAAGCGGTTGCGGGGCGTCTGGCTGGATGACGACGTGAATGGATTGGTCTGCGACAGAGCCGTACCGAGAATAATGCGCCTCTGGACATCACCCGCTGTAGTATAAAGTGATAAAGTTCGTGCCTGTATTCCGCTGTTTAGCTCGTCGTGAATGCGCTCGTTTCACGCTATGGCGTTATTGTCGGCCAAAATGCGCCGAGGGGCTTGCTGTCTGCGTAACACCACGTTGTTTCGATTGAAGCTTTAGCAATTGTCAGCGCGCGCCATCCGCAATTCTGTTGGAAGCGGTTCTTTCTAATCCGGAATTTGCTTTTACTCTGCACGTCAAATGCTGTGGGGCGTTTTCGCCGATCTCGTTGCGTCCCGTGGCGAACACCAAACAAGCGCAGTGTGCTATGCTTCGTGGCTCCGAAAGATGTCGATCAGTCGCGGAGTGCTGTATAGTGGCGGATAAGAAATAAACACTCAACTGAACGGTTTTAATTGCGCCATCGAGCAGCATTTCGCGGTGCTGCTTCTTCGATCGACAGAAGCCTCAGCGAATTAGTGAGCGTTCTTTATCAAAGGAGCAGAGGGCGTTTGTGCCGTCTGCTCTTGTGTCCATCTTCGCGTACTGCACTGACTCACCGTGCAGCACGCAATTAACTTGCAAGGCACGTGCACTGCTTACGTGTTTGTGTGTTTTGATTTGTCTACGGTGCGTAAACACTCCCGTTGCTAGGAGCCACCGATTTCGCACGCTGAACGTCTACCGCTTGGTTATCCACGCGTACCCTCGACGATGTCAAAGTTATATCAGCGAAACGCTACTGCGGGAGTGGTGTACAGAGAGAGCGCTGCGTGCAGCTTTAGCCCGCGGAGAGAGCTTGGTTTAATGAACTTCTGGCTGGTCTCCGACCTTTTCTATAGGCCATTGTTCTCGGGCGATTTCGCTACAGCGCCGCTTGCGACAGTCACGAGCTTTCAGGAAAGAAGCTCCGAACGTGATGTCGCTGCCTTGTCTGGGCGTTGTGGGTGTGGTTCCTTACGTTCTTATCGCACGGAGTAGTTCCCTTTATTTTCCGCCATGAACGGCACTGCAATAGTAGTTTCCCGAAATTGAATAGTTCCGGTGCGTACCAAGCCTAAAAGCTGTTGGAAAAGCAGCTTGACTGGGCCCGTTACAACGAAATACATGCCGGTTTTATAGAGAATATTAATTAGTTGCACAAATGCGCAGAACAAGACAGAAATAATGTGGAGACTAAAGAAAAAATACATACATTTTCTTTTGTTTTTTCAGCTCGAAACGGACAAATGAAGCGTTAAGAAATTCGTGTTTATTTCTCGCGTCTTGCTTTCTGGCGTGTACGCGGTGTACTGGCCTCGAGATCGACATGTATACTTGGCAGCACCGTCACCGCGTGAGTGCGCACAGGCGTTCGCCGGCTGCATCGAAGTACGCACAGCGGCGCTGTGTTGTGTGAGCGGTTTGAGGCAGTTAGTTGAATTAAAAAAAAACATTGATTGCAGTCGAACGGTAATTAGTGCATCCTTGAATCTCACGTCAGTGCAGGATCGAAGCACGCAAAACATTTTTATTGCATGTGAAGCAAGTGTGATATGCCATTCAAAGGGGCACTACATCACACAGCCTCACAGTTCGACTCCCTCGGTGGTTCTCCCCGCCTATTTTTCTTTGGCCATATTTAAATTCTTTTCTGTCTACAATGTTAGCATTGCTGTTACACCACTGAGAGAGTTCAGCATTGTGTTCTCGCTCATTTTTCGCTATTCGCTACAACAACAAAAAAGTGTTGTTACTGGACATTGAGCTGAAGTGGCAGCTTGGGTACTCCGCTGCATCACCTACACGCATACTTGCGTTTAAATGCCTTGCATATCATCTTCCGTGAAACGCAGGGCATTTAACTGGCTCATTCAGACGAGGTACGAGACCGTATACGCCGCTTGAGTATATCACGATATTTGACACGTGCCTGTATATTAAGTAAACGTTTTCATCCTCAAACGTATCGCTTTCTTCGCATGATTACTTGCGTGAGCGTGACAAGAAAAATGTTGATTTTCACACACACACACACACACACACACACACACACACACACGCACACACACGTTCTTCAGGCGAAAAACATCGGCTATTTCCCATCATGCTCACAGTCACATATCGCGAGCCGATATCACTGCAGCACTGCATTTAAACGTTGATGTTTCCCGCTTAACTTATTCAGAAGGACGCTAAGTGCACTTTTCCGTATACTTGAAATGCACAGCAGTAGCCAAAGTGAAATATCTGTGCCAAACCGCAGGTGCGATGATAGCACGCTCACGACACAGGCGCTCAGCGATTTTGAAAGAAAGAGCAAGGACTGCAGCGCAAAGCCATATATGACTCTAACTGATACTTCTATGCTTGGATAAGAATGCATGAATGCATTCAACACTGCACAGGCTCAGGGAACAAACCTATTGGAGGATATGTGTGGCGCACGCGCGCATGTAAAAGCGCAGTAGCCAGCAGACGACGCAAGGAGCTATCCACACCACGGCCACCTGGATCGGAGCGCGCGCTCCGATCCAGGTGGCCGTGTCCACACTTGGGAGCTTCGTCCTCTCGCCGCTAGGCGCCGACTGTGTTCGATCTCGAGACCAATACAGTGGTACCAGAGTCGGACTCTGGTGGTACGAATCGTTCGTTTTCGCCACTGGAGACACCCAGGCACGCTTTCTACTTCTACGACACCGAATGATTGTAAATGCATGTTGGGCACAGCTGGCAAAGCGCTGACCGGCTTATTTCGACGCCACCGTCTCTCTGCCGAAAAGTGCACGTAAAATCGAAAGGAATACGAATTGCAAACTCGGCACTGGCATCTACGCGCGAACAAGTTTCGCGTGGAGTCACGTTTACGACCGTTCTGCTTTGCAAGTGAACCGCACGAGAAGACGCCGGTGAAAGCGTCAAGGCCGCGTTGACCTTCTCACTGCGGGCGGCCAGCGGTCGCACCATTCTGTTCCTCTGCAGCGGTGCACGGACTTTCGAGGGCAGCGGGTGTGCCCGGTTATTGCCCAAGCATCATCACGCTTGTATACCAGTGTGCGCGTGTCTCGTGCGTATGGGTGCAAACACGCACGCATTCGCACACCTCGCCACAATAAGATCGAGAATGTGCTGGGCGTCTGCTCTCCCCCCGCGCGGCCCTGTACGAGCGAAGAACAAAGGGATCTCGCCTGCTGCACGGTGAATCTTTCGATGAGCGCTATTCCGCGGTCATCTGTCTGCAGAAGGCCCGCTTGCGCGATCTCCGTTCGCGCAGCCAGACCGTGCGTAATTTCGCCTGCCACGCCCTGGGTTCGTATCGCGGGGCGAGCGTTGGCGCCGGTGGGGCGATTTTCGCGCAGAGAAAGTACACGCCTGCTGCTGCTCGTGTCGGATGTGACGAGGACAGATGCGGTGGTCCGGCCAGCGACTGCGCACGGATTCTCAGCCGCCGAGCTTCGCGCTTATACCGTTCCGCGAACACATTGCCTTCTCAAAAACACGTTGTGTGCAGCACTGACCCGCACTCATTCGCCGATGTGCAGCTGATATTTGCAGGATTAACGCAACGAGAATGTCTTAACCGTTTTTATAAAACTCTGAAATGCTTGGCGCATGGGTCGTGTCGCTTTCGTCCTGCGCCCCGTTCTTTCACTGCCAGACATCCGGCGCCTTGCACCGCTCCTGTTTCGAATCGTGCGTCTAGCGCCGCTGTGGCCACTGGCGGCGGTAGCCGGAAAAAAGAAAGTGCGAGCGTGGCTTCCGCGATTGGCTGCGGCCGATCGCGGAGGCCATGTTTCGGCGTTCAGGCATAGCTCATTTGGCTCAGCTGTGATCTAATAACGTTGGCTGTGGCAGCGTGATGTGTGGTTTAATTTTGCTGGAAACTCTGTTTTCTCAGACGTGTGCCAAAAAAAAAGGAAAAAGGAAGTGCCACTCGAAGCAAAATGACTAAATCGTCGTGGTCGGTCGTTGGAATCGGCCCAGCGGGTTATGTCGGCAGCTCGATGCGACCCAATGTTTATTTCAGCTTCGCAGTACCTTTTAGAATGCACATCCCTACATACGCCTCGCATAAGATTTGTTTATATGGACCAATTATAACTCTCATTAATAATATTTTTGTGATAGTGAAATCGTAAACGTTCAGGATATGTAGGACTCCACGCCCACTTAGTAACATCTGGCTAGCCGGTGACAAAAATCGCACCGCAAAGAACAAAAACGTGCGCGTTTGAATATGCATAAGGATTCACTTCGTATAAATCTAGCACAGACTGCTACGCAGCATAAAATTTTGTAAGCCGTATCCAGTTTCCAATACGCCGGATATACCTATGGATCTGCGAAGATTCGCCGTGAAGGTAATCTTTTTTACTTGTGTTATCTGCGCTCATCGTTTTTCAATGTACCTATTTTGTATTTTAACGCCTTGCATCAAGTACGACGTGAAACGAGATTTTTTCAGCTTATACATTTTGTCCAGAATAGTGTTTTCATTTGAAAATTTACAAAAAGAAAACGCCTCTGCCGATAGTGAGGACCATCGAACAGTTTGCAACCACCTATGTCTAAATTGGTAAATTGTTTGTTTGTTCGAATCACTTTTCTTTTTCATTTTTGGAAGCGAAAGTTCCGGCCAGCGACGCGGAATGAACGAGCGAGAAAGCGCACGCCTCTGCTGAACCGCGCCGTCTCCTACATTCGAGAGGAGCGGCTTTGCTGCTTAACGCGAATGGACGTGCAAGATGGCGGACCTATGCGCAACTCTGCTCCCGTAGGGAGCATATATACAGTAACTCTACGCTGCGTGAGATATGGACGCCATATGGCAGCGCCGTCGGGAAACATAAGCGTGTGCAGAATCCCTGGGCAACTGCCAGGTGGCCTCTCCAAATCGTCGGCAGAGGCCTTTCTCGTGCATGGCGTCGCATCTTTAGCGCAGCCTAAGGAACACTATAGGGTCTTCAGAATTACGTATCTATGTATTGTATCTATGTATCTACGTATCTATGTTTGGACAGCAATTTAGCCTGCATCGTTTTTGTCTTCGTATACCGTCTTCGCGAGGCCGTGTATTTTGCCGTCTACATGACAAATGTAATGGGACTTAAGATGGCCGCCAGTGTCACGTAGCTGTCTATTTAGCCGCCTAGCTGGCTACCGTAGCGCGAGCTGTAGTTTGCATAACCAAACCTCATTCACGCGAAAATTTCGGCGAGCAATATCCAGTGTTGCTGGCATGAAGGCGTAGATTTTGTAGCGAAACTGGTGGGTTGACCACGGCATGCAATGTAGATTAATATGTTTCGCTACGCAAAGGTACACGAAATGTTTTTGTTGCATTGGAGTATTTTTTTTTCCTGCGTACGTGCATGAATATCAAGCACATGGCGACAACCGGCAATGCGTCATTGATGTACATCCTGTTCCGGCTTTCTGCTATTGGCTACAAGGACATCCGGGCGAAGGGCTACCGATTCTAGATTTCCAAAACCGATTGTTCGCGCAATTTTGGCTACGCGACACGTCGCGCGAACGGCCCGTTTCGTCGCTCATAGCGTCGCCCGTCGCTTTCGCGTGCATTTTCGCGCATATGAGAACACACCCTATATCAGACGGCAAAAAAGCGTTCCCGTGTGCCCGCCTTGTCAGCAAGAGCAGTGCCTCGCACGGAGCGAGATGTAAATAATTAAGGCACCCGGCATGCAGCAGCAGCTGGCAGCAAACGTTGTCGCAGCCACAAGATATGACAGGGTGGAGAGGTCGCAAAGTTCACACCCCGTCTCCGGCGCTGCTCAATTGGCCCGATCGCGCTTGCCAGACACGCGTGCCTCAAATGAACGCGCAAATTCGAGGAGCAAAGGGCTCAGCCAGCAGCGGCAGGAGAGGCGGCGCCAGACACCCACGCCGACGACGGTGCGGCACCAACTTCGACGCGGCCGTATACGAGGAAAATCAAGCACACGACCAACCCGCGCTGTTTCTCTGACCGCGCTTGGCTCTTGTCCGGTCGCAGACCGCACGCATCTGGCCGATCGTCGACGACCGCCAGCTAACTGTGCGCCCCTCTGCCGTAACATGCGGAAGGAATCAATTGCCGAATAAAACTCTCGAGTGACAGCTTGTCGATTAAAGAAAAGAAATAGAAGGGGGGGGGGGGGGGGGGGCCCCCCATGAACCACCGGATGAAAATGCAACACGGAAGAAGATAGCAATTAATTAAAGGAAAGGAGAGGTTGGCCTGGAGAGTGAGTCTCGTGGCCCGCTGCTCCTCACAGAGGGACGGGAAATAAAGACAGAAGGAAAAAGTAAATCTAAAAAATAAAAGAATAAAGAAGAAGCTGAAAGGGCACGAGTATTATAGGCTTTGCAATAGGCCACTGTTACGTAAGAAAGTTAACAAAGCTTTGATCGACTTCAGATGCGATGACATTTGAAGCCGACACTCCCAAGATTTTTCTGTATGTCGTCAAAGTGTGCCAGCGTAGCCGCTAGCGGGAGCCTATTATATGCGCGCTGTAGCGAGGGCAGTAACACAGAATACGTTCAATGGTCTCTTCGCTGCCGCAGTGACGGCAAGCAGCACTATCGTCCATACCAATCCGGAAGGCGAATGATCATGTGAATTCGACACTTAACCTCGGCCGGTAAAGCAACGTTGTCTCGCGTTGACATAGTCCAGGCGGGGGTCGAATTCGAAGTGTCCAGACGGGTCCAGTCGACGTTAGACTCAGAAAAGGAACAGGAGTCCAAACTATCTAGGCTCTTAAGTGTTTTCCATGGAGCCGAATACCGAGGGCACACGCAGAGGATGTGGTGTAAACACGCGCCGATCTGGACTCTCTTCCTGCCCGATCTTAAAAAGATATCGACGAGTGTAGGCATGCACCCAACCGTACGGTCTGCGCAATAGCGTATCTCTTCGTAGCCGGACTGGATGACGAACGCACACGCAGGCATCAAGTCTATGATGGCGGTCTTGTCGAAGGTCAGGGTCATCCCACAGTCGCATCATCGAGGTTTTCATGGAGCTGAAGAGCATGGCATTGACATCATGTCGTGAAAAGTTGATAGCAATCAGATGGCCGGTGATACGTGGCAATTTCACTTCTGTGTCAGCCTGTTCATTCCCGGCAATCCCACAGTGGCTGGGAATCCACTGCAGTGCAATGTTATGTCCGTAATGACAAGCCTCGGTAAGGAGGCTCATTATCTCACAAAAAAGAGGACCATCAGCGGCTCCTTATTTCACAGAGTTCCTTATTAGTTGAAGTGCTCGCCTAGAATCCGAAAATAATTCCCCCTCCGCGGGGCTGTCTTGTAGGATGCAGCGGACAGCTTTTCGGACATCGCTCAGCTCAGCAGCAGTAGGCGATGTATGATGGGCTATCTTGAAGCGTTGCGTCGTGCCCATGGTAGGTATTATCGTGAAAGCTGTTGCCAAAAATGTCTATCAAAGGAGCCATTCGCAAAAATATGCCCCTGTGTCCGTGCACATAGGCAATGTACGACAAGGTGAAATGCTCGAGTCCATCAGCTGGTAGACTATTTAGTAATTCCAGGGGTCGACAATCGTACGTTCGGCTTTCCCATCTTCCAGTGGTATGTCGGGCGTGACTTGCGGTGTATAATTTGATGGCAGCAAATCTTGTCGCGACAGCACCGCTGCAAAACACACGCAATGCACACAAGCGGCTTTTTTACCCACTTCTACGGCGTCCTTTGCATTTTTTTTTTTTCACGAGACTACCGACAAGTCAAAGCATTGACTCATTCATTACAGCGAAGCTGCATACGGCTTGGCCCTGACCATAAGTGCGCGCGTCGACAGGGCGTGGCTCCAGAGTGTGCAGAAAAAAGCCGCGTCGACAAAACTGACTCCGAGGGGCGTTGTGAGGAAGAGAGAACGTCTTTCGCGTCAGAGCAGCATACCAACTGTCCACGTGCTTAGTAGTGCGACGGTGCTTCGCGAGTGTGATGGCGTGAAAAATGCAGCGACACCGCTTATACTGCCCCTTATTTCTGCTCTTCTTTCGGGGTCGATCCCTCTTTAAAAACAAAGCTGAGAAACACGCAGGCTGAAAACAGAAATAAGGTGTCGGGACTTTCGGTTATGCTACGCTGCGTACAAGTAATCAGGCTCGTGCCGGCTCAGGTTGCCATTTTGAAGCCCGTGACCATTTGCACTACAGGCACACAGCCGCTTGACATAAATAAACAAAAACGGCCACAGGCTTATTTCTTGCTTCTTTTTCTTCTACATCTACAGTATATCCCACTATATGCATGCTGAATAATAGAGAGTTTTAGCAGCCCGGTTTACCGGTACGGTAGTGACGGTAATACCGTACCGTCATGGTCGGCACGCGGCTATTTTAATCGGAAAGACCTGCACTAGTTGCTCGGTGAGTACGGAAACGTCGTCGAATGATAAAACTTGCTGGTGAAGCCCTCAGAACCTCAATTTTCTACGTGCCAACCACGACGGTACGGCATTACCGTACTTACCGTACGGTAAGCCGCCGCTGCTAAAACTCTCTAATGTGTTCCCAACGGAAAACGGAAAGCGCAACGATCTTTATACGGCGACAGTGCGATAAAAATAAGCAACACCCTGTTACAGGGAAGAAATGTGGTCGTGTGCATTTTCCTGGTAATTCGCAGCGTTAGAGACGCCTTTCAGGAGCATTTTTTTTTAAATGCGAAGCATTTCTTAGCGAACTTCGGCGACTTTGAGCTAATGTATGTATGTAGTATGTATGTATGTGCGTATATCTATCTATCTATCTGTCTGTCTGTCTATCTATCTATCACTCTATCTGTCTGTCTGTCTATCTGTCTATCTATCTATCTATCACTCTGTCTGTCTGTCTATCTATCTATCTATCTATCTATCTATCTGTCTATCTATCTATCACTCTATCTGTCTATCTATCTGTCTATCTATCTATCTGTCTATCTATCTATCACTCTGTCTGTCTGTCTATCTATCTATCTATCTATCTGTCTATCTATCTATCACTCTATCTGTCTATCTATCTATCTATCTATCTATCACTCTGTCTGTCTATCTGTCTATCTATCTGTCTATCTATCTATCACTATCTGTCTATCTATCTATCTATCACTCTATCTGTCTGTCTGTCTGTCTATCTATCACTCTATCTGTCTGTCTGTCTATCTATCTATCTGTCTATCTATCTATCACTCTGTCTGTCTTTCTGTCTGTCTGTCTGTCTGTCTGTCTATCTATCTATCTATCTATCTGTCTATCTATCTATCTATCTATCTATCTATCTATCTATCTATCTATCCGCCTCCGACTTTGTGCTCTCCTGGCCGTTTCGTTAATGGCATGTATACGAAAATCGGTATGCTGCAACATGACTGCATGACGAACATAAATGACAAGGCACAACATGAAAATCATGACATGCAAGTCATGAGCCGCATGATTTACATGCCACACGTTTCGTTAATGAGATGTTCACCAAAGCTGCTATGGCACAACACGACTGCATGGCGAACGTAAATGACAGGTCATAAGATTGGAATCATGACATGCGTGTCACAAGCGGCATGGTTTACATGCCACAGTCTTGCTGCCCTTGCGGCCATTTCGTTAACATAGTATGTACCAAAGTCGGCATAGCGAGACAACAATGCAGATCCATTTTAAGTTCCCGATGCGTGCTTCCCATTTCCTTGATTCTCACTGCACGTGGGTTCTGCCATTTCTTTCTTTCTTTTTTTTTTTTTTTTGAGAATCAGTACCAACTCTGAGTTGCTTCGCTGAATATAACAAACCTCTTTATATGGCCTTTATAGACTACGAGAAAGCGTTCGGTTCCACAGAAATACAAGAAGTTCTAGAAGCTTTGCGTCGACAAGGTGTACCTGATGCATACGTGCAAACAATGAGTAGCATCTACAAAGACTGCACTATCACACTACTCGTACATGAAAAGAGCAGAAAAATTCCCACCAGGGCAGGAGTCAGACAAGGAGATACAATATCCCCGACGTTATTCGCTGCGTGCCTATAGAATAAGTGTTCAAACGTCTAGACTGGGAAGAAAAGGGAATTAGAACAGACGGAGAATATCTCAGCAATTTAAGGTTCGCAGACGACATTGTGCTCGTTAGCAATGACGGTGACGAATTACAAAACATGACTGAGGACCTAAACCGGGACAGTCTTAAAATAGGACTAAAAATGAATAGGCAAGGACTAAAATTATGCTCAACAGTCTAGCTAAGGAATAGGAATTTAACAATGAGCACTTATAATGTGTGAACGAATACGTATATCTGGGCAATTGTTAACGGGGACACCTAACCATGAAAAGGAGATTCTCCGTAGAATAAGAATGGGATGCAGCGCATTCGGGAGACATTCCCAAATCGTGACTGGAAACTTGCCACTGTCACTAGAGCGAAAAATATTCAATCACTGCATTGTCCGAGTGCTAACGTATGGTGCAGAAACACGCAGCTTAACTAAAGATCTAGAGATTAAATTAAGAAGCACGCAGCGTGCAATGGAGAGAAAAATGATAAGTGCAACGCTAAGAGATAAAAAAACAAAAAAAAAAGAGAAACGAGCGGAGTGGATCAGAGAAGAGACAGGAGTAGCCGACATTCTTATATCAATTAAAGGAAAAAAAGGTGGACCTGGGCAGGGCATATCATGCGGAGGACAGATAACAGATGGAAATTAAGAGCGACAGAATGGATACCACGAGAGGGAAAACGCAACAGAGGTAGGCAAAAGGTGAGATGGAGCAATGAAATTAAGAAGTTCGCGAGCATAAAGTGGAACCAACTCACTCAGGGTAGGGTAAATTGGAAGTCATTGGGAGAGGCCTTCGTCCTGACTTAACAATAGGCTGATGATGATGATTACGACCAACTCTGACAAAGGCAATATCGGCACGGACGCGAATAAACCACGTTTTCCATGCAGTGTGACGTACATACGCGTCCACGTTTTATATAACGTTCGCGGACGGTACATTTAGCGACTGCTCCCGACTTCATGTTTAAAAGGGCGCAGACAATGTGCATTGTGTGTGCTGGGCCCGGGTGTCGGACAAAGCAGCGGAGAGGAGAGAACGAGTTGAGCCGCAGGTGCATTCGTGTCGCCGACGCTCGCCAGACGACGAGCCAGGCCGGGGACAAAGAGGACGACGCCTCGAGCGGCCCTGGATCGATAGAGGGCGCACCGTCCGCCCATATCCGGCGGTGTAGTACGTGGACTCGTCACGCAAGCCGTGTCCGTAGACAGCGGGCAGGAGAAAGTATCGACCCATGAATGGGGGACCAGACCGTAGTCGATATCGGAGAACGCTGACCTTGGCACGGTGAACGCCGTTTGGGGGGAAGCGAACGCTCGAAGCGCCTTCCACTCTTACCGATGGACACTGCGAATATCATCGAGCCGAGGGAGAAAGATAATAAAAGGCAACCTTCGCTCGATGAATGGAGCGTGCGTGCGTATAGTACACGTTCGGCCTAAACAGTCAATGGGAGAAAGTTGGCGAGAAAAGCAGCCGTCGCGGTGAAGTGGTCGCAGTGATTAGCGGCGCCACAGACGGTGCTCCGCGCTGCACCGTTTGTGTAGCACAGTATACAGCAGCCAGCCTATCACAACAAAGCCTCGAAATCAATATGTAATAAGCGTAACGATCTGTGATGTTCTTTTACGATCGATTAGCGGCACAGCACCGCAACGTAGACAACACGCGAGATATCGGCGGCGCGCAGTTCTGATCACTGTCAAATGGAACATGGACGCAATCCCCCAGAGTTTCCAGATGTTCTTTCCCGGAAGAAATGCTATACGCGGAGTATTTCTTTCTTTCGCTAAATTAGTGCGGCTCCTTTCCTTCCTTTTTTTTGGCTAGCGCAATTTAGCCGCGGACTGCACAGCGAATAACGAAGAGCCTCAGCAAGATCTGTTCGTGCCACGTAAGCATGACCGCACAAATGTGAAAAGCAGAAATCTGCGCTATATTAAAGAAAAAAAAAAAAAGCTTCCGCTCGGTTACGTGTACAGTAAGTCAAAAAAGCTCACGGGACAGTGCTCTCCGTCAAACGCGCATCGACACTAAAGTAGGAGCTTGTAGCGCAATAAAACACCCACAGGCGAGCAGAGCGGGCAAAGCGTCCTGATGTTTTGCGCTGCGTTCAAAAATGCTCAGTACCAAGAGCGCCATAAAGGGCAGACATTATGGAAAAAGTAAAACGCAACCCGTCCCAATAATTTCTCGAAAAAAATTCAAACAATTACAAAAACGTACTGCTGTCACAGAAAAGTGTGAAATTAGTGAAAAGTAGTCCATTACTTTTACGTTACTTTACTAAGTCTCTAAAGGTATACGGCGCAGTCTGCACAGCTGACTAGGCGACCTCAGCCTCGGCATACCTTCCCTTAATTATATTAATAAAAATTCGGTCCTCTCAAGGCACACAAATCTCGGCTGGTTAGGAATTCCGCGGCGAATGAAAAGCGGAAATACTTATCCCAGTCGAGCTTTACACCTGCTAGTACTCTAAAGTCGACTAGCGTCAGGAGGTCGCTCAAATGAGGACACGAATACAGAACGGCCGGGTTTTGCTTGCGCGAACAGGCACAAGCGGTGCTTCATATGGCACGTGGGCATTCTATGCTGCACGTCATCCAAGTCTGCGATGCCTCTTGGTCAATAGACATATCGAGTTATTACTGGAAAAGGGACTGAAGTACAGTGCGAGTTACCGAGCAAGGAACATTCCAGAAGACATACACGAGTTATCAAGTACGCGCGCTATTCGTTACGCACAAGGCAGGTTAAACGAATGCGCTCATCAACATATCACCTCTCTTGAAAAACACCACTGAACGTCTATTAGGTTGCGCATGCAATCTCGAACCCGGCAGTTGCGCACCATGCAGCACTCCACACAGCTGTACACGTGCATTCGCGGTAACTTTCACGAAACGCCCTCTAAATGCGACCTTGCCTCATGGAGTGGCGCTGCTTTCGCGCCGTCGCTTGTGCGCTTTCTGCTTCGACGGAAAAAAAAAAAGGTTTTACGCGAGGGCACCCAGAGGCAGAAACGCCCACCCACTCGAGTCGAGTAAAACGGGTCCCGCTGGTCGAGCACGGTGCAGTCCTAGTTGCGTGCACTGTCGGTGACAGAGTGACGCCACATTACACGCATCCCATAGGCGCTTGCTGGATAATTAACGACAGGAACTGTACAGGATCCATGCTACAGCTGGGAGGCAGTAGAAACGGCACATATTACCAACAACAGAGTAACTGCAATATCGCTAATATTTAGTGCACTTCCCACGACAGCGCATTCCTAGTGCAACACTGGTTCTGAAATGAAGTTCGGTGCAAAATTTATTCGTTGGAAAAAATTTATTTTTACTCCACGCCTTAGATGATCCAAGCAGCCTGCGTATGCACTACGTTCTGCGTCCACATGTCAGTGCTAGAAAGTTTTCTTCTGTTTACGTTGTTATGAAATGGGGGGCCTAGCGGAAGACACGGGGTCCGTTGGCATCTAACCGCTGCCACCACTGTTGCGAAGGGCGGATGGGGTACGGGGACGTTGGTAGCCCCACCGCTTCTAAGAGGCGCGGGAGTGAGGTGCCAGCATGGACGACAGGTCGAAGAGGACTGATAAAAGACTTTATACAGTAATGTACATAACCCACGGCCGTGTCTCCGTGAAGAGCTCTTGACACGGCCGGGTCTCCGTGAGCAGCCGCCGGTGCACCCCCGATGCACCAGCTTCTCTCCCCTCGTTCGGTCGCTTCCTCCTCGCACTTTTCCACGAAGCGGCTGGAGTGCGGTGCCGGTCCGTGCCTGCAGTCATGCCGGGGGGGGGGGGGTCCTCCCAACGTCCCTTGTTGTTTGTTCTCGCCGACCGGCGACCGGTGAGGTGGCTTTCGAAAGATGTCAACGGATGACGCACGAGCGCCTTCCGGGAATGCCCGCTGTGGGGTCGGTCGCTGGTGGAACTGCACGTGCTGGCAGGGAGGCACAACAACGTACAGCACCAGGTGGGGCCAACTTGCAGCCAGGAGAAGAAAACGCTCGACCAAAGGGGCGAGCACGGTCGTCGTAATTCGGTTCCTAGATGAAAGGCGTCGACATTCACAAAATGGCCCCGCCACCTATTCCACCCGGCCTACGTCACGAAGATGCGGTGGCGCTGTCGTCGGGAGTTTTGGTTTCGCATGGTAGGCAACCGCCGGCGCGCCTACCGTAGCAGCCGCTGTGTTTTCGCTGGTGCGTGCGCTTCTCACCGCCGTGAAATGAAGAAAAAAGTGTTTATCGATGACCTGCGCCGTGGGTTGGTTGCTCAGCAACGCACAAGATATGTGCGATAGGTTTTTATCGGTTTCCTGCTTATGTCTGTCTTAAGGAAAGGGACGAACCTGTAATGCCGGTTGTTTGGCGCATCGGTTATGCGCCAAACATTTTCGTCACGGTTAAGCGTATGGGTAATTATTTGGCATTAGTGCGGCTTGTTTCATTTGAGAGAAATAGCATTGTCACAAGTTTGGCAAGTGTAATGCTCGACACCAAATTTCTTGGCATAAACAAAGTGCGGACACAGAGCGATGACGCTTACCGCAAAGCGCGCACGACGTTAGCTTAGCTCGATGTGTAGAAGTAATCGCGGTCGCCGTGTATTATTGAAGTGGGGAAGCTATACATACGTCATACGAATTTCAATCACTCAAATGAAACAAATATTTAAGAGCTTAATTCACGTAGCCGTGAGCGAAAGGCCGATTACAGCGACGCTTTTGCAAATTGCTTGTGGCTGCGATAGCATACACACGAGAAGTGTCTTTGGCAATGCTGTAGTGGTTACGATGCGCTTTAATTTTTTTTTTCGATTGTCAGTCTGCTCGAATGAACTACACGCTTGAAATGTGCCGCGTCGTCACAGGACTTCACGCCGTCACGATCGGAACTCAGCGTATGGGCAGAGCCGCAAGCCGCGGTTATGCGCCTTGCTGTCAGTTATTTGAGAGCCTTGTCCTTGGCTCGTCATTGCATTTTTGTGTGTGTGCGTTATCACAGCCGTATTTACATAGGTTCTAGCGTCACCAATATCGCATGCTTGAGTTACATTTGTTTTTGCGCAAGGATTTCGTGTAGGGATTAGAGGCTTTAGTCCGAAACAGTATTTTAGCTGAGGCATCTTCAAGTCGTATTTAAACAAGTCTCACTGTTGCAAGTGGTTCATCCTTGCGCCAGTTACCGAATTAAAGCATACGCATGAAGCGATGCCGACATGATAGCTCGCGATCGTTCGCATCATGTGGCAAGGTGCTTATCCTTTCAATCAATTTCTCACATCTTGTCATAGCTGGTCGTCAGCACATTCTTTTCTACATTCATCGAATGCTTCCTACAGAGCTAACGCGACTTCATCTCACGCGGCTGCCCCTCGAAAACTGTTGTAAACACCCGTCGGCGCTCCGACGCCCCGTGCTCGGAGGCAGCTTTCGCACGCGCTTCGCCGGCGGCGGTGGCGCGACCGTGCGGGGCCGCGGCAAGCGGTGGGCGGGGCCTCCGCGCCGCGACGTCGACACAAGCCCTGGTTATATCGCCGGTGCCTACCACTGTTTACCAACATGGAATAGGTCTATTGTCTAGTGGCTGTGGCACTGGGCTGCTGATCCGAGGGTCGCGGTATGGAATCCCGGCTGCGGCGGCTGCATTTCGATGGAGGCGAAATGTTGAGGCCCGTGGGCTGTGCGATGTCGGCGCACGTTAAAGAACCCCAGGTGGTCGAAATTTCCGGAGCCCTCCACTACGGCGTCTCTCATAATCAGAGGTGGTTTTGGGACGTTCAACCCCACTAAAACAAAAAAAAAACATTCATAAATGTGCTGTCGTGCCCTCCAAGCCTAATCGCTAGCGCTCGGGTAAGCTAGAGATACAGATACAGAGTGCGCGTGCCCTTTGGGGGACAGATAACTGTGTGAACAAACTTGTACAAACTAAAACACAAGAGTTCCCTTTTTTGCCAAACACCATTTCCGATTTCTTTAGAAACTCGTAAAAATGCAAGAAAGGTAAGCTAAAGCGCAACAACCGTAGAAACTACGAACTCGCGTAAAACACGACCGCGTGCATCGACGAATGAGGTGAATTACAGGAATGTGCCCCGCTCGATGCTGCAATATCTTCACGACCAACGGCTCTCCGATGCACGTAACTATATCCACCGCGGACTTTGGAGACGAGTTGCAGCAGTAAAGGAGCGATCGTGATAGAAAAAAGGAAAACGCGCAATTTCGTTCCGTCTGCGTATATATACACACACGTGCACAAGAATACGAGGGACGCGAAAAATGCACGCCCACTACGGAAACAGCGCGTCCAATTAGACCATTAGACGCGTGACGGTGAAGCGGCAAGCAGCAACCACAGAGAAAGCGGCGCGCCGTACGTCCCCAGCGAGACAAGAAACGACCGAGAATTAAGCGTGAAGCCATTACGACAAAGGGTACATATAAGCGAGACACTCCTTCGCCAATGACTCCCGTGGCTTAATGCCGTGTGCCGAAAGGGGGCCACAAAACGGGTGTTAAGCAAGTGCGCCTCATCAACCCGCCCTCGAACACGGCTGCCAGATGTTCGGACACACCGCAGGTCCAGAGGAAGGAAGGGAGAGCACATGGATCTGTTCCTGCAACGACACTCCACAGAGGTGAATGAAACGTCGTTGTCCGGTGACCGGTTACAAAAGCAATGCGAGTGAAAACACTGAAGCTGTTGAACAGGCAATTTTCAAAACAGTTTCATTGCGCCGAGTCGCTGGTAACGATGACGGGTAGTTCAGAAAACAATACACTAAGACGATTCCATTCTCGTACCTAACACTAGGACTTTTAGGGGCGAAGCTCCTTAAGGTTTGGGTCTGTCAGTCCGTTGTAGTAGCGCGTTACCTACTAGGAGGGCGCGTGCCTCCCGGCGCGCGAGCTCTCTCACTCTTCCATCTGCTGTCTTGTGTGAGAGAGAGAGAGATACAGAGAGGGAAAGGCGCGTTGACTATGGAAACGCTCTTTCTTCGATGAACGCGCTACCAGCTCGCAAAGTAGGAGAACGCGCCCTCACCCGCGAGAGACAAGCTTGACGCAGGCAGCGTCTTCTAGCGAGTTTCTTGATTGAAAAATACCGACTGCTCGCGCTGGAGAAAGGCCGGTCCCCACTAGCGGCAAAAACGCGCGCGGCACGCCGCACGCGGCGAGATTCGTGAAATGCGGCAGCAACGCGCGGCAGATGCTCGAATGGGTCGAGACTCATTTTTTTGCGGCAGCCGCGGCCGCCGCGAAAAAAGCACCAATCAGAAGCGAGCCGCGGAGGCGTGCCGACGGTGGTGCCGAGGGTGATGATGATGATGATGGTGATGTAGTGGCGGCCTGCCCCTTTGCAACGGGGGAACACCCTCAGTGTCCTGGCCTCAAGAAAAAAAACAATATAAAATAAAAAGAATAAAAATAAAAAGAAAGCGGAATTAAAAACACACGACAAAGGCAGGAGACGCGCACAGATCGGCCTAGGTCCTAAGCCCGTCGCACAGTTGCCCACCACTCCGAAAGCCGCCTTTTCGTGACTGCCACCGCGTATCGTCCACCTCCATTGTCACTGCTGCCATCTTCATCGAGCACTTGAAACCCCAGTGCCTGTGGGAGGGTTGCGCCCTCCATCGGAGCAGTTGGGAGACTCCTGCATCGAAGCACGGCCGGTCTGGACGCGCGCGCTCGCTCTCTCTTTTACGGCCTGAGCAGCTGCCACGACTACAATGGATCTGTTTCTATACAGGACGACGGCGCGTTCCGCGCGAGGGCGTCGCGAGCCAACCCCCCAAGGCGCGTTGCTCTGCATGGGCTTCGTATGGTAAACCAGCTGTTCCCGGCCACTTTACCGTGCTAATTATTTTTTCCGCATGTAGAAAGTGGTGGAAGCAGTACAGGTGCGTGTGGGGAGAGTCTGGCTTTCTAGGTACTCATGCACTCGGCAAAAGAAGAGGCACACTCAGTGCTATAGCAACAAGAATGGGTTGGTTGGTTGGTCAAACTTGACCATCTTATATTTGATGGAGGCGAAAATGCTTGGGGATTGTGCGCTTGGATTTAGGTGCACCCTAAAGATTACCAGGTGGTCGAAATTCCCGGACCCTTCCACCACGGCGTCCTTCATAAACATAACGCAGTTTTCGGATGATAGACGGTATGCTGATGCAGATGTCCCGAAGTGCGTCCTTCTGCTTAGTTTCTACAATGAGACGGATTTGCTCAGCCTTGTGGCGAACCGCTCAATTGTGTGATTGTCAAAATGTTTCCCGGAACCATCATATGAGATTTTGACGTTCTTCGAGAAGGCAGTGAAATATCTTTACCGAAAGAAAATCCTCGAGACACTGCAATTTACTGTTGAGTCATATCTTGAAGATTCGCCGCTTCTGGACTGTCCGGAAGGTGTGGACAAGAGTCACGCCAGAGTGTCGGCGCACATCATCTCTGAAAAGTTTCTCCGGATTCTTCTTGTTAACTACACAAAAAAGTTAACAGATCAGAATGACAAGCCTTCTGACTATATTCACAAGCCCACGCGGAAACATTTCCGGCTGTGAACGATGTGACTACTTTAAACTAGCTGTAAGCATCACGACAGTGTTTTACCAGCAGTGCTTTTTTTTTCTTTTTCAGTTCTTCTTGTGCATTATATTATTTTAGCACCAAGGACAACATTCTGTATGATGCTGAACGGTTTCTGTGAAAGTTCTTTATTTTTCTTCGCCTGCGGCGTACGTTATCGCATAAAATGATTTTTCTCATCTCTTGCACGCTGAAGACCGCGTCTGGACACGTGAGAGCTTGGGAATTTATATGCATGCACGGACTCAGCGTGGTGTGGTGCGAGTTTATTATTATTATTATTATTATTATTATTATTATTATTATGTTCCTTCTGCTGTGATTGCGACTCACGGCTACTTGTGGGGAGTGTGACTTTCCCCTTTTCGAGGTATTTATTTTAATAATAAAGCAAGAATTGCGACAGCTTGAATAAAAATGACCATATTTTATAATTTTCAAGTACATTAATGGTTGGCATATGTGCATTTGACGTAAACGTTTTGGAAACCAATTTCTTTCAAAAAAGAATGTTTTGTGTCATTTGTTCTGACGGTCGGTGACGAATCATGCGGCCGAGCCTTCTGAGCGCGACGCGCATCACTAAGTGCTCTCACGAGCGGCAGAAGCGGGCGAATCAGTGGCTTGTGCCTCTCCCTCGGAAAAGCGGTAAGCACCAGAGTTGCCATATATATGCTTGCTACCGTATTCTCATCGCATTGGTACCATGCATAGCACATAGAGGAGCTTCAGAAAGTGACACGGCAAGTCTGAGGCCGAGCATTCCCAGCGCGCGCTAGCCTCCGCAACGGCCGGGGGCTGGTTTAGAGAGGGTTGGCTCGGAGCGCCCCCGCCAAGCTGCGGCGATAGGTAGCAACAGCCCCCCGTGCGCAGGCCGTAAAAGAGAGAGCGAGCGCGCGCGTCCAGACCGGCCGTGATCGAAGAACGAGGTGTTCTTGCGTCTCAGTCTCTACACCGCAGACTCTGCACAGGTGCCGACGCGTGGCGCCATCTGTCCGTCAAGCATAGAACCACAATACACAGGCCTCTGAGATTCGAAAGTGACATGGCCGTCGTAAAATCTCAGAGGCCATGCCCAGACCTATATGCAGTTTTCGTTAAGCCTACCCGTACCGAGACGCCGAGCAAGAAGTATGCTCGCAGTAGCAGTTTTTTGATAGCGTGACCAGCCGTAGCGCTAGAAAGACATACATGGTCGACGAAAGACGAAATCGTGTGATTGGAGATCACGTTTTCTCGAGACCTTTCGAATGAAACAACACAAGTCGGGGCGTCAGGTCGTTCTTGGCTGCATCGTCGCCGCGTGCCGCAAAACGCGAGTGGGCGTTTGCGGCACGCGGCGTTTTTTTGAAGTTAGCCCGCCCGTATCTCTTTATTGAAAAGTCGTATAAATATAAGCTTTTACAGTTTGACAAACGAGTATGCTTAGAACGTAATGCGGAGTTTTAGCCGCTCTGCCACAAGCCTTTTTTGAGATATAAGCCCGCAAAGTGGACAGAAAAATGCTTCCTGGGCTGATTTTGAGAATTTTTATAAAAATATGTACACTCCCCATAAAGAGCAAAAATAATTTAACACAAGCAGAAGCATGCACATAATTACATAAATAAATTTCAGCCACCTATCCTCAGTATAGTTTGTGTAATTAATAACCAAAGTTGGCCAAAACAGAAGAGCAGTTAAGCGCGGCACTCCACCTCTTTGTCATTATAGACTCCCGGCGCTTCGAAAAAATTTTTTCTAGCAAAACCAACTGCGGATCTCTTCTTTCCACTCATCGGGCACCAACATATAAAATTTTGAAAGAAATTGAAGAGGGTGACCAGCCATGCTTCGTTCGATCTTACGTGGAATCACCCAACTGGAAATTACCGGGGGAGGCTTCCATCCAGCGGTGGACATACAGAAGTGAATTCTTGGGTTTAACGTCCCAAAACCAGCTCTGATTATGAGAGATGCCGTAGTGGAGGGCCCCGGAAATTTCGACTATACCTGGGAAACGTGCACTGACATCGCGCAGTACACGGGCCTCAACATTTGTCCATCGAAATGCAGACGCCGTGGCCGGGATTTGTTGCCGCGACCCTCGGATGAGCAGCCGAGTACCACGGCGGTGCAGCGGACATACAGGATCGGGCTGAGAAGAAATGAATAAATGACACACGAGCAGTTAGTGCAGCTACTTTGCAGCTACTCGCACGATGCCCACCTCACAAAGAAGCTGACGCGTCCGAAACGGCATAAACTTAGCGTGCACCGGAAAGGCGACGAAGCGAAACCTTTCCGGCGAAGAAACATGGAAAGCACCCTCCACCATAGGAAGCCGCGGACAACAGACAATATGATCGCAAGACGTTTTTGTTCGCTTCCAGCTCCGTAACGTTCCTTCCGCTCTCGCTTCCGGTCATAGCATCGCGACGCACCTCGTTAAAGACTACACATAAATAAGAAAAAAAAAAAAAAAGACGGACGGCGACGCATCTCCTTAATGTCATTTTTTTTTTTTTTCTTCTCCCGAACGAGCACATACGACGACGTGCCGATGAGGGACGATACGCTTCTCACGGCCTCCTCTCACGGGTGTCGGTGAAAGCGAGACGCTTCAGCAACGAGCGGCGGCTGCCATTTTAAAGCGAAGGCGCTTTCATTCATAAGGGCGGGCGATTGTCCCTTGCTCATTATCTTCGAGGCGGTTTCTGTAGCGCGGCCTCGTATGCCTCGCGGCACCACGCCTCCTTCGAACCCAACGAGGTGGCCTCGTTCGCGCTCCTCATTTGCATGCGCGCTGGCGAAGCGCCGAGACAACAAAGCCGTATCGGCAAGGCGGCCGACGAGCGCTGCTGCTCGCGACCCGCCAACTTGGCGAGACGCGACCTAGTCAAATTGTGGATATTAACGCCTGCGCGTCGGCCGTGCGCAGACATATCGCCCAGTACAGCGGAGTCGAGAAATATTACCGAATACGGGCTTGCGACGATGTCTGGTCGCGATCCAAGAGGTCTTGAGCGAAAGCTAAACTACCGAAGAAAGGTTTAGAAACCGCTAATCTCCGCTGGTGGAGGTCAGCGTCAGAAACCACCCCAACCCTTTGAAAGGCGATGGCCGGCGAAGCTGTGTAGCGCACCGCACACGGTTAAGGGCATACGCGTTCGCTTTCACTATTTCGTAATGACCATAATTTTTAGATGCACACCGACTGGCTCACTTGGGACCTTATATTCTTGGCCAATTTTAAGTTTACAGGCGACCTCCGCGGAGTGGTCGGATCATACACGAGTGACAGCTCAAAATCTTCCAACACAAACTGAGTGAACCAGTCACGATATGCTTCATCATCATTATTATTATTCGCGGCATGCTCTACGCTTTCAGAAGCCAAGTTTCCGACGACAACGACACGCTTGGAAAGGCTCACTGGCTATGCGCCTCCCTCGGTGGACGTCGCACACGTGCATTACGAGCCAACGCGTATAGGTTCGAATCCATACTGTGCTCCATTCCCTGCACTCATTCCCGTGAGGCGCTAGGCCGAACACGTCGATGGGCCCGCCCAATCCCTTACTTTGTCAAAGACCACCCCGGTACCACGTGCCGATGTACAAGAAAGAAGCTTTACAATCAAACTCGAGAACAAAAATATAGAGCAGCAGCGGTAGCAGCCCCCGCTGCAAAGTACACGCATGACTATGACTCCCGAGGCGCTCCGGTCATGAAAATGAGGTCCGGCGTTCGAACACCGAAAGCGGGCCGCCGTCCGATGGATGGAAGAGCGTAATACGAGAACGGTCAAGCACCAGGCAATGGGCGCACGCTGAAGAGCCCCATCGGGATCATAACACGCACAAGCATATACAGGTTTACGCTTTGGGACGTCAAAAGCATACAGAACTCGTCTACGAGGCCCACGGCCTTTATAACCGCACATGCTTCTGCAAAAGTGAGTAAAGGCGAGCGATGATGTGAAAACTGAGAAAAGAACTATACCACGGCGGTCGACGCCGACGAGAAGGACCCCGTGGTATAGTGGAAATTTCCAGAGCACTCCGTTTCGACCTGCCTCATAATGATAGCGTGGATTCTGCCCGAACAACCCTAGAAATTAGCATTAACGTTGCTGTTATGATAACAATAATGAACACAGCGAGATAACAAGGATTCTGAAGAAGGGGCACGCTGGCATGCATAAACAGATAAGTGTTGGGAATGTGTCGGAGCAACGAGGCTTAACACTTAATGGTATAGGCGATCGGGCAGCGCAATCGAGTCTGCGGCCTCCATCGTTTTTTTCGGTGTTCGCGCGATTGCCCCGCAAGGCATCGGCGCTCTCACATGATTCTCGTCGCCCCTGACGCAACAACGTTCTTCGGCGCTCAAGAACGGGAAGCCCACAAACAGGCGTTCGGCTAGCGCACTCGTGTGCGCCTACAAACGACGGGTCTAGGCGGGAAACGGTGCAAACGCCGATGAGGGTGCGTTCGTGTGAAACCACGATCGAGCCAAATTATGGGTTCGCAGCGCAAAGTAACGGAATATGAAACGAGTTTATTAATCGTGCGGTGCACGAAAGCTTATCCACGTACTACAAACCGCCATTCCCATGCGAACCGCGCAATGCGCTTCACCAGCACCGTGCGAACGTCGGATTTCGTACGGACGACATCGCAAATGCGAGCGAGGTACGCTGCCATGTGGTCTCTGTGCCGATGCAGCACATCCGGCGCAGCGATATCCCCGTTGCGACAGCGGGGGAAAAACGCCGGCGCGCTCGAGGAAAAGAGAGAGCGCGGTTCGCGCGAGCAGCATCGCGCTCGGTGAACGCCCACGCTTAGAACGCGCCTGATGACTACGTGCCCCGCAAGGAGACTGCACTGCGCAGCCGGGGAAAAAGGAGAAAAAAAAAAAAAAACGGCGCCCACGCCTTCGCGCAAGCCGCGGTGGTATGCATGCCGATACACGTGCGCGAGACGACCGGTGTCGCCTATGCTTCTGGCCACGGGCTGGTGGCACAGGGGAACAAGCTTAGACGATTTACGTAATGCTGCTCCTGTGGTGAATGTCAGTCATAACGGCAACATAACGATGAAGGTGGCCGGTGAACGGTGATAGTGCGCCGCACACATCCTAACTAAAACATAACTGAGGTACTTTGGTGGCATGAGCACAGAGGGAACAAGTTGTTTCAAAAGCCTCGACCATATTCCCAGTAACAAACAAACGCGTTTTTCTCAGTTCTGCTAAATGTGGACTTGGCCCTTTTAGAAAAAAAGAGAACAAAAGAAAAGCGCTTATGCAGACAGGTGCGAACTCCCTCATTTCGACGCTGCAAGTGCGTTATTAAAACAGAAAATGAAGGCAGAGGTGTCACCACCGAGAACGGTGCACGTGCTTGTACGCCTTCATTGTAGTGTCCCCACCAGGCCATCGATGATGGGCCTCGACACTGCAGGTGCCTGCACGCGAACGTTCCCGGGAGACGAACCCGACTCGTCTGGGCTAGGTGCGTCCGCGACAGCATGACGCCGCCAAATGACGCTGCTCATGTGCTGTGTTCGTCTTCGTGTGTGTGTGTGTGTGTGTGTGTGTGTGTGTGTGTGTGTGTGTGTGTGTGTGTGTGTGTGTGTGTGTGTGTGTGTGTGTGTGTGTGTGTGTGTGTGTGTGGCGCGCGCGCGCGCGCGAACGCTGCGACTTTGCGCGCACAAGTTGAGTGCTCTTGCCCCCTTTCGCCCCCCTGGAGGCGGTCACCGTAGGCGTCGGAGGGAGGACCCCTTCCAACGGACCTTCGTGCGGTCATTGGGACCACTCAACGGCATGTTCCCTAACAAGGGACTCGAAATTGTATCAGACGAGCTCGCTCTCGGTGCATTTTCTTTCGACATTCCTAGTTCCTCTAAGTGTGTAATAAACTCAAGTTTTGCCACTCTTCCCTGGGTCTTCGTCGCCGCTCACGCTACCCGCTGGTCGGCTCTGGTAGCAAGCCAGTCGTAACAGAGGTTTCTTCGCGACGAAGTATCTCCATGCGAATTAACGTCAACGTGACACCACCGATTTCAGAGTGTTTTCTCGTATTTCAGCTACGCTGGCTCAAAAATCTTTCCTCGAACTTATACGTTAACTCTGCGGACCTCTTCCATTCTAGTGTGCCCCGCCACGATGGCTATGGTACTCGGCTGCTGATCCGAGGGTCGCGGGATCGAATCCCGGCCGCGGCGACTGCATTTCAATGGAGGCGAAATGCCAGAGGCCCGTGTCCTGTGCGACGTCAGTGCACGGTAATATTATCGAAATTTATTATTATTATTATTATTACTACTACTATTGATTTTTGGTGAATATGAACTATGCCAGTAGGCGCTGCCAAAAGCTGTAACCCCACGGCGAGTGGTGCGGAAACATCAAAATGGCACCCAATTTGTGCTGGGGCTAGCTGTAAGCGCGCTTTAACACAGAAGGCGCAGGAAACGGCACAGACAAAGCGGTGCGAGCCTCGGGTGTGAACCTCAGCACGGTTTCCATTTTTCGTCTGGATGCACCTGCGGGACAAGGCTCTCACGTTTTAGTTACACGCTTTGTATAGCGGAACGTGGCGTTAGAGCTTGCAGAGCCCTCGGGCTAAACGCGGCGTAGTGAAACAACTAAAATCACTTTGTCAATTTTACTGAGTAAAACAAATAAATATGAGTTACTGAATTCTTTACGAACACGTAGGTATGTGCTTGAATAAGGCGTTATTGGTGCATTTTACCGTGTGAAAAATAAAGGGTTGGCTAGGTGATAGCCATCGAATGCTACCCGGATTCAGTCCAAGCTTTGTTGACATTTATTTGCCCATGTGTTGAGGACGTTTTCGTGCTTTATTTATCCCATGCAGGGGTGGGGGCGTTGTATCGGTCTGCACTAGCCACATCGCGGGGCAGGCGCAAATCCTCGTCGATGCGAAACTGTTTTCGGGGCCTGCAATGTGCCGTCGACGATGACGCCGATGCGGCCGCGGCGGAAGGCAAGTCACTCACGGGGGCAGCCATTTGGATATGAGCGCGCGCACGTAGTGACGCTCCCCTAAACCGGCTCCTAAGGGCCTCTTCTCACTCAGCCCGCACTCCGTCCCGCAAGCGTGCGGAGGGCGTGCGGAAAGGTGAAAACGGCTGTCAAATGGATCGAATCGCGAATTATTGAAGTCGGTGGGATCACGCAAGCCCCACCAAATCCGATATTTCGCGATTCGATCCGTTTAACAGCCGTTTTCACCCTTCCGCCCGCTCTCCGCGCGCGTGCGGAGCGGCGTTCGGGCTGACCGAGAAAAATTAACACCATCTTCCCAAAGGGAACCCTGATGGGATGCGAAGCAGCAGCGTTGGGCACGGGTGGCGTCACGGGTTGAACGGCGCTAACGCGGGTGCTTCGCATCCCATCAGGGTTCCCCTTGGGAAGATAGTGTTAATTTTGCGCGTGAACCGACGAATCGGCGGTGTAGCGAGCGGCGGTAGCGGCAGGTGTTGCGGGCGCTGCGGCGAGCGCGCGGCAGGCGAGGGAGAGAGTGACGTCAACGCGCAGCTGCGGCGTGACCTACTTGGCACCGCTCCAATACCTGCGGCGAGGGGAGCGCGTTGCGGCGCGTTCGTACGGACGCACGGAGGGACAGCTGCTTCGCATCTAATAGGCCCTAAGCGGAACCCACCTCCCGCTCCGGTAGCCCGCTTGCCTCCTTACCGGAGAGCGCATGCGCAGTTGCACTCGCGCTCCGCTTAGCCGCTGAGCGTAAACATGCCAAATTAAAATTCCCTACTAACTTCTGCGGCGGTCGAGGAGGTCGAAGCGCGCAGACTACCGAAGCGCTGACTAGCGGCGCCAATGAGCATGACAATGTGCTTGGCTCTATCTATCGTGCCGAGATGCCGGTACGACCGCAGCGAACCTAGGGAGCCTCCCTAAGCGAACCTGAGCAAACCAAGCGTGTAGTACAAGGGAGCCGGTGTTAATTTAAGAGTTATTTTGCTTCTTAAACACTATACTAAATAACTTTAACCGGACGACAATTAAATGTAATAAAGAAAAAATAAATGCAACTTATAAAGCGCTGTAGTGAACATATAACACCCATGTGTTCCTCTACGGGCAATGTTGTGGTGGTGTATCGGTAGAGCTTCCAGTTTCTCTCGTCAAATCTCGGGTGAATGTTGGTTCGAGTCCGAGCGGGGGGAACTTTTTTTCACCGTGAATGTATGTTCATTTTTGTTTTTAGAGATCCACTTCTGTTGCGGAAGTACGCCACTGATTTCTCTGTGGACCCCAGCATTAAACAATTTCATGTTAAAATGGCTCGACAGGTACGAATGTTGTATAAATGGTCGCGCCACCTCGTGCCCTGTACTCGAGCCACAGGCCGCGGGCTTGGCAAGACTGGAGCTGTGACGTCGCGCTCTCCCTACTTTCCTTCCCCCACGCATACACTCGCAGTCATCCGGCTGCACTACCTCGGCAGAGAGGTCTTGGACGACTGCTGCCGGGCGCACAGCCTCTTGGCTGAACGCGATGCACAGAATCTCTCTCTCGGGCTCCCTACATGTCACAAAAGAAGGCACTGGAACGCAGGCAAGAGCACTGCGCTCCGCAGTAGGAGCAAATTAGCTGACTAATGAAGCTCCTCAGCGTCACGACAGACGACCGTCCTGCCCGGCTGAATGCCCGAGGGATCGCAAAGCGCGGACGCCTGAAAAGGAGGGAACGCCAACACAACACCCCGAACGATGTTGGGCGCCGACGCCTGGCATGCAGCCGCCGGAGAGCAACGTAGAAGGCAAGGCGCGTGGCCCCGCCGCTCGCTTCCCTATATAGAAAGCGTACACAACAGCCAGGCCACGACAGAGAGCAGCGAATGAAGCGCCAAGGCCGCGAAAAGGAAGCGCACCAAAAGCTGCAATCGCACGTCGAGAGAAACTTGACGATAGTGGAATCAGCCGTTTTTAACGCACGAAGCCTAGCCGTAGGAAAACGTGGAGGACGGCGTGCAGCGTATGGGCTCATCAAGAAAAAAAGAAAGAAAGACGAGAGTATCGCAGACAGCTGGCGCTGCATGGGCCCGGAACGGAAACCCTCCCTCCATTGCTTAAACACACACACACGAGCGAACGCACGTGATCTTCAAAGAAGGCAGCGAAGTTGTACAGGAAACGTTGTGGATATATATATATAGTATATACGCGCACGTACATGTGTGTGTGTTTCGTTGTGTAAGAAGCGCGCCCTCCTGCATCTCGAGTCTATTCCGGTGTCTGCTAAATGATGTACCACCGCACCGCACACGACATAACGGCCGTGCAAGGCGAGATGACAGGCGAGTCCTTGAACTTCCACCCGACCATTGGTGTGGTGCAGCAAGGCAAAACCGTGGAGTAGGGTGTTTATTTATTACACCCCAGGTTAAAAACCGTCTCCAAGGGGAACGCGACATCCTATTTTCACTGCAGACCTTATCCTGTGCATCGCTGGTGGTAGCGCCACCTATCGAGAAACCATCAAGAGAACGCGATGGCCAAACGACCAACTCGCCCGTTTGAACGCGATATACAGCGAGCGCTGAACTGGCGCCATAAGCTCGATATTTGAGACATCTGGAACTCTGCTGGCTGAGACATCGTCTTCTATTAAATTTAATGCCTACGCACTGTAGGCTACTTCGCTCATGAAATCGCACTAAAATGTGCATAACGTAACGCGTTACGTATATTACACAAACTTGTAGAGCTACACACGCTGCAACAGTGCCTTACGTCCACGACAGGACAGCTAAGTAGACAGCTAAACACCAAGAGACGTCCGAACCTCCGTGCCTCCAGTACGGAAATCCGATGCTCCAATCGTTACGTCAAAGGCGAATATCTCATAGGACTCGTTCATTGTAACCACACAGCAGTTAAAGAAAAACAAGAAAAAAAATGTGGCTGACCCCTCTGTTATAGGAATCGGTATAACACGAAAGTGAAATGACTGAACTGCACCGAGCTGCGCTTTCGGGGTAGGGTAGCCTCAGCGAGAGCGCTGACACTACCCCGGCCGCACTATAAGTGCTCTTTGGTGCTATGACGATATTGCGCTGTACCGATTCTAGGTGGCGGCACAGCCCCAGCCAACGGAGAACACAGCGAGAAGGAGAGATGGAGAAAGTTTAAATGAAGGGTTATCAGACGCGTGTCGTGCTCCTTGTAAGATGGCCAAGGATAGCTCAGTCGGTAGCGCGACGGGCACCTTTCGTCGCGGTTCGAGCGATCGTGGGTTCGATCCCGGCCGCGTTAGTGAAAATTTCTACTTGCTTGTTCTTTGTCATTGTGTATGTAAATTTTACTGCATCATATCCGTTACGGTAGTGACGTACTAAAGCCGTGGTGAAGCCCGGCATAAAACGCTTTCGTGCTAAAAAAAGAAAGCGGGGAGTAGATACGAAACAACAGGACCAAGCGATCGTTTATGACGTCTGGCCCCGCTACAGCGATCCAGTGGCTATACATCACTCGGCTGCTTATCCCAATATCGCGGGATCGAATCCCGGCACAGCTGCGTTTCTATGATGGCAAGATGCTGGTGCCCGTGTGCTGTGCAATGTGAGCGCACGTTAAAGAACACCGGGTGGTCGAAGTGAGTCCTCCGCTGCAGCCTCTCTCATAATCATACCGTGGTTTTGGGACCCCATAAATAAATCACTCGTTTATGATGTCTGAGCGTTTCATATGAATACCGCGCTACTTGTCGCGCATGACCGCCACCTTGACGAGCCTTTATTGCAGGCAGAAGGCAGCTTGGTAACGGCAGGTCAAGTACAGCAATGTCCAGTAGGACGTGCGATGGCCGGCTGTTTACCTTCGGGCCGTCTGTCCAACGCGTGCTCGGCCACAGGAATGAGGACACGCGTTTGAGCACACTGCATACACGTCACGTATCTGTGCGTGTGCTTGGTCGCATACAACCCCCCCCCCCCCCCCACCCGCCTTGTGATGCCAGATATTCACTTGCTCACTTGAGTCGCGCCGTAAAGTTATAGAGAAGGTAATCGAAAGGCACCTGGCATTGGATGAACTTGGTTAAAATCTGCCATTGTCCGCGCAATACGTGTTTTGGTAGGGCTCCGAAAGAAGAACCAACCGTAATGTACCAGACTGAATCACAGAATGAACCACAGCAGAAAAAACAAAAACATTACTTTTTTTTTCTGAAACGGCATCATGAAAATGGTACGCGATGTGGCTTCCGCGTGCCGGTTTTAATGCACCTGGCTCGTGAAAAGCCAGCGGATAGAAAACAACTTGAGCACACACACACTCCGATGCATGTATAAGTGGAAGAGTGATTCATGCGAATTCGAAAAAATAAAGAAAAAAAAAAGATCGGCATAGGAAGCCATACATGTATGGACCGTATCGTGCCTGACTCCTAGTCTGACGAACCCCTTATGCGATGCGGGATTCCGAGAATCGGAACAGGGCGTCAACATATATATATATATATACGTCGCCACTTCCTGCCTGCAAGCGCCCGTTGACGCCCTGTGCCGATTCTCGGAATCCCGCATCGCATAAGGGGTTCGTCAGACTAGGAGTCAGGCACGATACGGTCCATACATGTATGGCTTCCTATGCCGATGTACGAGAAACTAACCGTGACTAATCCGTGAGACGCAAAGCCCGAAACACAAATGCAGTTTGTACAGAATGAGATCCAGACCAAGACAGCCAATTTTTGCATTCCTCATCGATGGCGCACATACATGGCGTTTATACAGAAGTCTATTTATGTAATACCCCAACCCTCTGCACACACACACACACACACACACACACACACACACACACACACACACACACACACACACACACACACACACACACACGGAGTGCTTTAGAAAATGTGTCAAAAGGTTATGCAGAAATAAGATATTTGCCAAATTTCCGCGGGACCCCCCCCCCTTTTTTTTTCCCCTTTAACAGAAACATGCACTGTAATAAGTAAATGTGAAATTTCGAACGCCAATTAATGAAATCAGACTATCTTTTCAACCAGCACAGTTAGTCGCTCGATCCCAATTGAAAAATGGAAGTTACTTATTGAGCAGCGGATCCGCATCCACTGCTGTATTTGCCACATGCTCACTTCTGGAGATCGATGACACTCGGCTAGTTTCACTCATGAACGCGACACTGAATGAACGCTGTCGCCGCGACCTACGGCAGGCACAGTCTGGTGTACTTTCTTTCCCCTTGCGTTCCCAAGAGAGATGAGAAAGCGTCGTTGTCAAGCAGCAGCAAGGCGTGATCAGGCGTAGCAACGAAACGACGAAGGATCGGCGCATGATGACGACGCTTTCTAACCGTCGCTCGGCAACACGAAGGGGGCGACAATGGGCAACAGGGCATCGAAAAAGGGTAAACGAACCTGCACTCTTTGACCATTCGATTTTCTGAGTAAAGTTATTCAAACTAGAGCACTGCACGGGCCGACTTTTTCCGGCCCGGCCCGAAAGTGCCGTGATCCGGCCCGCCCGAGCCCGGCCCGGTGCTTTTAAATACGGCCCGTACCCGGCCCGGCCCGACCCGGCCCGGCCCAATTTAACCTATTCCTTGAGCATAAACGAGGCACTGTCCAATCTTCTCTTATAGTGAAGATATCAGCCGCACTCAAGATAGTTTCTGGAGAGTGTTGTGAGAACTTATGACAGTGTCACGATTTGCACTGGTACTGTGTTTACCTTCGGTTAATTACGCCCGTGACACTTTTGCGAAGGAATTGCAGTGGGATATATGAGGAGGCATAGCTGACTGTCTCATGCATGCAGTGCTAACCATGCAATGTTCTTATTTCAAAGAACGACCACAACATACAACGCCCACATAAAGTGGAAAAACGGCGGACATTTATAACTGAGTTTACATTAATTGCTGGAACTATTGAGTAAATAGCGCAGAACTTACCCCGCAAACTTCGTTTATTGCACAATGCAACGAGAGAGAGAAAAAAAAAAAAGACGCGCTCTAACTACTCCAGGGAGGATTCGCCAGGCTGAGTAGCATTATTAAACCTGTCGTTTCGACTCCTCGGTAGGCAACTGTCTCCAACGTACGCTACATTTTCGTGCTAAAAAGAAGGGATCTTCGTGCTAAAAAGAAGGGACCTTTCGTGCTAAAAAGAAGGGACCTCCCGCAACTTTGTTCGCCGAGTCACCGCCACCACAGTGCGCCACAAATCTGTCAAAGCAAGCCACACACGTTAGCGAGCGAGATACCGTCCTCGCTGTTCGCTTTAGATCTCGTCGCCTTTGTGTGACCGCCCTCGGTCTTTGAAAGTGTTATACTTTAAATCAAGACTGGACTAAGGGCGTCCGAAATAACTGCTTATTAGAGCGCCGAATTGAACTAGCCGGTGGCTCCCCGTCGAACGCGGCTGGTGGGGTGTCCGGAGCGCGATTCCACGCAGTGACTGGAATCGGGAGAGATGGATTGCCGCCGAGGGCCAGAGGCCTCTGTGCGAACAGGGGAGCGAAGTCTGGCTGTCGGTGGCTCGTAGTCATGGTTGCAGTCTCGCAGCTAGCGGCTGTGACGGTGGAGACGATGTGTGCCAGAAAGGAAAAAGTGGTGACTACGGTGGGCAGGAAAAGACGGAAGGTAGAGGAAAAGCAAACTTCTGAGAGGGGTAGTGCCCACGTGGAAGGACATTTCACGCGGATCAGGCACATTCTATTGCTTCAGTATAGGCTTCATTTCAGAAGGTGTCAAATGTTCAGTCAATAAAATAAGTTATGTGTTCCATCATATGAATGAACTTGGGCCCTTCTGCTTTTGTTTCATCATGTAGGGTGTTAAACATCTCAAGTTCGGCACAGAATGCGGTCTATGCCTCTGTATATAGCTTCCGGAAAACATGTATTACGCACTATAATCATCTTATGTTAGCGCGCGCACCGATCTACCCGGGCCACGATTTTGTATCGTGGTACATTTAACACGCGACGGTGATACCGCAACCGTTAAAAGTCAACAAAAAAGTAGCGCACATGTCGCACACCGACTTAGTGAATCTTCCTTACAAATTCTACTCGTGTCTGGGAAACCTTACTTGCTTACCAAAAACATTGACGTCATTGACGCTTTGGTCAACGGAGCAGTGGGAACTCTACGAACGGAAATTGCTGGGTGCCTGTGCTACGCACGTCCAGAGGTTTCACAGCAGCGGAGCTGCCATACGTTTTTCTGACTAGAGGAGGGGCTCATGTCTCCCGTTTTGATGTGTGTTACTTAACCGCTAAAATATAAAAGCGGCAGAAGTTCGAGGGAAGATGGAAGCTTGAAGTGATGAAAAATTCGCCCACACGGGGTGTCGCTGGACCCCTTAAATATTTATGCGATAAAGTGTGCCAATACACTCGCCTGTTACAAAGGGTACTGCAGTAAATCATCTTGGTTATCACCTTCCTTAGGTGCTTGCTCACTTCTGTCTCGGTAGCGCCTCCACGTTTTTGAGCGCCATGGGAACACTCGTGCTCCGACGAATGAAGAAATTTATGAATTAGTGACGAAGTGTGACGAAGACGAAGGTGGCTGTGAGAATCAGCAAAAACATTCTCGATGCCGCAGTGCTGTCTGACTACCATTTCTTTTGATACACGGTACACGGTCTCGAAATTACATGTAACATGCTGATGGAGACAAAATGCTAGACTTCTTGTATCGTGTGATTTCAGTGCATGCTAATGCACTTCAGGTGGTCTAAATTACCCGGAGCCTTCCACTATACGGCGTCTCACATAGCCTGACTAGGTTCGGGACGTTAAATCCCAAAAAACAACAAGACCAAAAAGCATACACGCGCCATTACCGACACGTATGAGAACCGGGCCTGATTCGGGCCTGACCCAGGCCCGGCCCGGGCCCGAAGCTCATGGGCCCGAGCCCGGCCCGGGCCCGTTCCAACAATTACATACCCGGCCCGCGGCCCGGGCCCGGGCTTTCGGGCCGGCCCGGGGCCGTGCAGTGCTCTAAAATTCAAACCTCACCCAGCTCTAAAAAATCGCAGCATCGCCTTTTCTTCTTTTCTTTTGTCAATATTACGGGGGATATACAATCCATGTGCAAATAACTTACATTCTTCAATTATCTCTGAGGCCAGAGTGTTCTGGTTCAAAAGTTACCTGTTGCAATTTTACTAATCACTGTTCATATTTTCACTCGCTCCTACCTTACGGTGCGTCGCCAAGAAAAAAAACAATTTAAAGGAAAGTGTGCGAATGTGTGGTTTTTTGTATTCGTAAAAGTTTCTGGGCACACATGCTGAAACACCTGGTGTGTGTGTGTGTGTGTGTGTGTGTGTGTGTGTGTGTGTGTGTGTGTGTGTGTGTGTGTGTGTGTGTGTGTGTTGTGTGTGTGTGCGCGTGCGTGTGTGTTGCCGCTTGACCACAGGCGATGCAGGATGCTTGTTTCATTCGACAGACTGTGTTTCAAGCTCTCCATTACAGTCAGCCCAAAGCTGCAGCAAAAGACGCTCCGTCCTTACCTGCCCTGACATGAAACCTGATCTCACAGACGCACACACTCATTCAATGATAAAAGCGTGCCTGTGGAGCGGCAGGAGTTCACCTAAAGGCCACACAAGTAACGAGGGCAAAGAATAGGCGCGCAGCGTTCCATTTCACCTTATTTCCGGGCGGACCTCGTGGTTTTTCGCGTGAAAAACACTTTCTGGGAGAAGCGGGCTGTGGAGGACACCATCGCGAACTCCTAAGGTCGCTCGCTCGATATCCAACTGTAGTAGTGTGAACGGTGGCGGACCCGCGCGCAAGGAACGAGGGCTCTTCAGAGCAGGTTCGAAAACATCCAGGTATCACAAAACGCCGCTTCCAATCTCCCACATGCACCTGTTTCAACTGTCTCAGCAGGAATCGGGCTCCTCTTTTTCGAATCAAATAATAAAGTGCCACGCGTCAGCAAATTTGCAGTCCTACTGCCCCATTGTGACGGTGCAACCGGAGCTACCGAACGATGCCGAAATTCCACCAATATGCGCTCACTGATTGCTGGGGTTTAACGTCCCAAAACCACGCTATGGTTATGAGAGACGCCGTAGTGCAGGGCTCCGGAAATTTCGGAGGGTTCTTTAACTTGCACTGACATCGCACAGCACACGGGCCTCAGCATTTCGCCTGCATCGAAATGCAGCCGCCGCGGCCAGCATTCGATCCTGCGAACCCCTCGGATCAGCAACCAAGTAGTACCACAGCCAATATAGACCACTGGAGCGGGTCATTTTATCACGTACCTGCGCTGTGCAAACACATTCACCACTCTCCCATCAGCCGCCAAGATCGTGTACGGCGCCAAAGAAAGCATGCTCCTTGATGGTCGGACATAACGAAATCCGCCGTCGTCATCGGCCTATCTTGAATTCACTACGTGGCGAAGGCCGGAGCCCTCCACTACAGCCTTTCTCTCCCATCTATCTCTTTCACTCCCTTTCCCCTCACCCCCACGGACGCTTAGCCGTGCTCCCTACATGGGCCGTAGAAATTAGCGTCCTTTCCTAACCTAACCACAATCATCATCATCATCTCCCTCGAGAGGCTCATGGATCCGGCCCCGATAAAAAAGAAAAAAGTTCTGTTCAAGACAAAACCGCGATAAGGGTCTACAGTTGTGAGCTACGAGTGTGTGGCTGTTCTGTAACCTTTCGCCGACACAGCATAGATATATGTGACCTAAGCAAGCAATTACATTTTTGGCGCTGTATGATGCAAATGCTCAAAAAACAGTGCTAAAGCGCGAGCAATTCCGTGTCAAATGTAGCACTGCACAAAACACGCTATATAAAGTGACATACACACAGTCGATAGGAAAACACAGAGAAGCAAAATGGGGTCTTAAAAGCAAGAAATGCGTAAGCTACTCTTACCGACAAAGTGGAACTTACGCACACGTCACCAATGGCAACGCTGATTCTTCGGTCACGAAGACACTGTCAAGCAAAAGGATAAACAAAACGCAAGTAAACGACCGCTTCAGCGGGACCGCCATGTTGTTTTCCTTCGTACTTCATTTCAGTCGACCTTCGAGTCGTACTTCCGCCAGGCATTACGCTGCCGACTTCCAGTTGACACACCTCTCGACTCGCCCAATAAAAAGGAAAGGAGCAAAGCGTAGGAGAGAGTGGAGAAAATCGCGCGAAAAGGTCGGCTTGTGGGAATAACGTTCGGTGCGAAAATGCCAGCAGCTTTCGCGTTCGTCCTCCAAGACTGAGGCCGCAATGTTCGTTAACGCAAAAGGTCCTTTCTAGACTGGTCGAGAAGCAGCAAGTCGCGGAAAATAAAACAGACGCCGGGGGGGAGGGGACGAACCGGTGTCGCTCTATGGCTGCATTCCAAGCCAGCATCGTGACTTGAAGAAGAAATCATTTCGTGTCTGGCCGCGCCGCTCGTCAGAATTCGAATGTCTTCGATGCCTGCGCTTCTCATTTTAAAGCACGTCCATCGCCCAGGGTAAATCCGGTCGCGCTTGCACTACACGAATTCGTAAGCTCGTATTTTTTAAAGACGATAGTCTTTCTTGGGATACTTCAACGCAGAAATTTTGGTCCGTCCGTCCGTCTGTGTGTGTTAAATTTGTCCTCCTGGTATGGAAAAAAAATTAAAATAAAGTGGGGGTAGCCCGCGCCACCAGAAGGTATATCGGGCTTAAAGCCAATTGCACCATAAAGAAATAAGGGGAAGTGTTCCCAAAAAGAAAATTTTGTGGAAAAAGCCAATTGAAAAAAAAAAATGTATGTATTCGGAAGCAAGGCCTGCAGGGCTTTTCCTTCTATAATAAAGGCAGGAGATGAAGACCGTGATAATGTGAGTGCCAAGTACTACGTAGCAGTACTTGGCAGTGTGTGTGTGTGTGTGTTGGTTTGTGTGTCTGTCCTGCTGCGAAAGGTGAACCCCTTCCTTAACGACCACCCAGCTTGAACTGGTGGCTACCTTCATACTTCTGAACACAGTCGGCCAAAAAGCAAATATTACGCATATCTGAGGCGCAACATCAATACGTATGTATTGGACGGTGTGTTCCTTTAGTAGAAAATACATAGATGCGTAATTCTAAAGACCCTAGTGCTTGTTAGGATGCGCAAAAGTGGACGTTTCCTGTACTAGGCAAGCTTCTTGCGTTTCCCGTAACCATGGCTAGATGCCGCCGTTATCTCGCGCTCGTGCCGAACGGAAGGCAGGGAGCGGCCGCCCGCCACTCCGGCCGGTCCCTTTCTCTCCTCGCGTCTCTTCGTTTTCCCTCTCGCTTGCGCAACTCCTCGGGGGGAATAGAAACACGCGAAACGGGACTCATGTACTACGGCCGGTAGAAGGCTATCGTCTTTCGACGGCATTTGCAGCGAAGCACGGAGATACGCGGCCATTTTTTTTTTTTTTCGAATTAGCCATGCGCTACTTTTCCTACTTCGTTGCATTTCTATGACTAGTGTCGTGCTATGACTAGTGTCGTGCAATCCCGCATTACCGTTTGGTTAACGACCTTTCGGGACACTTTGGATAAGTACTAAAATACACCGCACTCAAGAATACGAAAGCAAAAGCAACACTTTAGGCTAGCCGGTCATATCCGTTGAATAGACGTAAGTTTTCAGTCATTCTCGTCAAGCGGCACTCCAATACATTCGCCGCGAGAATCGTACAGGAAAAAAAAAAAACAAGAAAAGACAACAGTGATATCATTCAGTTAATTGCCTTCCTACGTATATATCCGATGTGCACGGAATAAAATATGTGTTGTTTGGAGCGTTGCGTCCTCGTTTTATTGGTGATAATCCAAATTCTCACGCGCAGGGACACCAACTATGAAAATGAAACACCCCACGTACACTCAATTAAACTTGCTTTACTGATGAATTACGCACTCAATACTGCTGTGAGTGCATTTCTATTAGCAACATCATTAGCGACTGAGCCTTCATCGAGCGAATAGCAAGCGTTTGTTGTATACGTGCGCGTCTACAAAGGTTTACCACTGCAAGCACCTGACATTCACTAGGAAAAAAAAAAGGCGAGATCGTTCGAGCAATGCTGTCTGCAAGGCTCACCAAACGACCTGAACAAGCGCACACACACACACGCACACACGCGCACACGCACACGCACACACACACACACACACACACACACACACACACACACACACTGTAGGTTGTAACAGCTGCTCGTGTGACATAGCAGTAATTCACGTTGACGTCTGCAAGCCTTGCCAGCCGTATGTGCGCTGTGCAACTGTCGTTAACAAGCGGTCTCTGAAACCGGTCGTCTCTGAACTACGGTTGATCGCCCATCAGTAACAGTTCTCCGTGGAGCGGGAAGTGAACGAAGACAAGATTGTTTTCACCGAAACCGCTTTCTTGTATCGACTGCGTCAAGTTGCATTTACGCGAGCGAACGCTGCAGCACCAACTGCAAGGTTTCCTTCCGAGGAACGAGTGAAAGGTCGACTCGGACTGCTGCAGAAGATTGAAATCCCGCCCACAAGCGTTAAATTGGGGGTTTCCAGCATTTGTTTGGCATCGTCATGTTGAAGCAGACTCGAACGAATGAGCGAGCCAGTGCGCCGCGGACTGCTCGATTCATTTGGCCTGCTTGCATTTCCGTGGGAGTAGGTCAGACCACGTAACTTAAGGAGCCGGAAAAGATTCTCCGACGAGCAAAGGGGAGCGCACGTACTGCTGCATACACCGGCGCAGAGATTAGCGCCAGACGGTAGAAGAGGCGGTGCGTGCGGCAATGGCAGACAGGACGGCTGGCGGGCCGGCCTACCTCCACTAATTTGTGTCGCAGGAAAGGAAGACGACCGCAGCACAGGAGTGTCCCACAACCGTGCTGTGCAGCGACGTCCTTCCTTTGATTCTTCTAGGAAGCGGAGTGATTTCTTTCGCAGACCATAAAATGAGACAACACCGGCGAGACACTTCCTTCACGACCGAACATCACGCGAGCCGATTGTTCGTTTCGCCAGCGTCTCGACACATTACAACTAATATGCCGGCACTGTCAGTCGGCCGCGATAAAAGCGATCCTCAATGCGTCGCTAAGAAATTGCTCTAGTGACCTTGAGTGCAAGAACTCCTTGCAGTAGCGCATGATAAGATGGTTCGCAGCGAAGAAACATGCAGACGCGTAGACGCTTTCAAAGCGTTCGCGGGCGGGCGCCTTCCAAATAGCCCTCAACGCAAACGATCGCTGCCAGTTTACACTTATCCAAGAGCTAGCATGATGCGTGCGCGAGGAACACATATGCAGCAGACGCAACAACAGAACAACGAGCGATCCCGAATACATTTGTTGCATTCGCTCCGTGCTTCCAACAAAGCCCTCCAAAGAGGCGCTTGACATGTCACTCACCTCGAGCTGTCCGGGTCGCAGAATATTTTCGAGTAACACACGTTGAGCAGGAGTTACGTACAGCCAGGAGTGACAACAGCGTCCCACATACCTATATTTGCAGGCTCGGCGTATCCGTAGCGCAGCACAGCGAAAGGACACTATCGATTTTCACCGCACAAACACCGTGCACAGCACGCGATAGCCGCCATGCGCAACTGATGCGTAATTTATCCGCCAGGTGACGCTTACGCCGAAAGCAAAACTTTTTCTGCGCATGTTTGTTATACCATCAGTGGCGTCACCTGCTGCGCGCTTGCAAAATCAAGCGGTTAGCTTCCGAGATTAATCGCTCAGGTTTTCGTTAGAGAAGCTTTACAGATGGCGCTTCAAAATGTAAACACACAGGGACGCGTGTGTAAGTTCTCCATAAACAAAACGCACACGATATGCGCGTTCTGAGAGGACATTTTATTTAAATGCATCGCAGTACGTAGTCACAGGACACCGAATATATATGTATATATACCTTAAAGCAGCCTCCGTAATGACCTCATTGGAAGGCACATTGTGGTACTTGGTTAACTTTGCCGTTCGACTGCGGCATTTCTCTACTTTTCGTGAAAAGTGGGATGTGTGAGCAAGCATTGTCACTGGCCCCAAAACGTGCAGAAATGGAGCTGAACCTGCTGCCTGCCGATGTAGTAAGCAAGCTCAGGTCGGGAGTAGCCATCGTGAGTGTCGCACACTGTATGGAAGAACTTGTCCTGAATGCCCTGGACGCCGGCGCAACGTGCGTCGCTGTTCGTCTAAATATGCCCTTTTACAAAGTTCAAGTTGTTGACAACGGCCATGGGATGCCACGGGATCAACTGGAAAACTGTGGGGAAAGGTAGGGATGAGTGCCTGTTGTCTGGAGGTTGCGGTGTGTTCATTGCAGTACTAAATCTGGCATTTATCTTCTCTTTTCTCACAGGTACTGTACCAGCAAATGTCGTAGCCTTAGCGATTTAGAGCATCCGAAGTTTTACGGATACCGTGGAGAGGCCATATCAAGCATTGTGGAAATGTCTGGAATAGTGCAGATCGAATCTAGGTCGTCCACTTTTAGCTCTTCATGGTGCAAAGTATTTGCCCGTGGCAAACTACGCGAAATCGCGCCGTCCACCACTAACAGACCAAGCGTCGGCACAACAGTCACAGTTTTGGACTTCATGTACAACTTCCCAGTCAGAAGAGGTTGCCTTTCAGAAGCGATAGACTTTGAATTCTGCCTTCAACACCTCGAAGGCATCGCACTCAGCCATCCGGAAGTTTCGTTCACTTTGCGTAATGACGTTACCGGGGAAAAACACTTTCAGACGCACAAAACAAATTCAGTGTGTGATATCTTTGCGCAGCTATTTGGAGCACAAAGAGCAGCAACGCTTAAACACACCATCATCAAGAAAAAACATTTAATCGTGGAAGCATACATCGGTCTTGAAGGGCATACCACAAAACAGCTGCAGTTTGTGTACCTCAACAAGCGCTTGCTGCGTAAGACCCGCATCCACAAGCTTTTTCATAATGTCATAAAGAAATATGTACTTGGGGCTTACACTAAATCGGCACCGCTTTGCGGAAGTCCAAGCAAGCTAAGAAACAAGCAACCTGTGTTTGTCATCTTTATCGACTGTTCCTCCAGGACTTTTGACATCACATATGAGCCACAAAAGACATTTGTGGAGTTTACCGATTGGGACAAAGTGACGAAGATGTTTGAACAATTGCTTAATGACTTCCTGCATAAGCATGGCATCATATGCCACAATTTTGTCATAAATGGGGAACTAGCGTTCTCACAGAAAACATCTCCTGAATATGAGCCGGCAGCGAGAAGTGACTTGAACATCAACATTGAAGATGTGCCAAATGTACTGGTTTCAATGAAGGCGTGCAGGAAGGGACAACATACTGCAGCAGAGAAAAGTGGCACATTAGAAAACATTACCACTTCTTCAGCCAACGAAAAAGATTTACAGCACCCTGCAATACCTCTGGCGCATAGCTCAAACATAAAGGCTGACATCTGCCAAAGCAGGGATGTAGGGCCTCATCGTCCCAAAGCTGTGATTGCCCTGCCACCATATTTCTCAGCTGTTTCAAATACAAGACCATTACTTTGCATGCCAGAAAATGAGACACCCTTTAACTTTGGCAAAAGCATTGGTTTCACAAAGCAAAGCCGTTCTAGATCAGCACACCCTGAACAGACATGTGGTGGAGTAAAGCAGTGCAGTGTTCCTGAAGCCTGCCCTACTCGGAGACGTAGGCTTGCTCACCGTCACCAGAATAACCCAAAAAGAAAAACTGGTGCAGAAAGCTCACAGCAAGCAGATGTGGGACATGAGGTCACTCACAAGGAGACTAACTGCTGTGAAAGGGCAATGCAGTTGGCCCCAAAGCCTACTTCACATACTGAATATGCAAAAGATATAGCTGTGTGTATGGAAAAGAAGAGACAACCAGCTGCAATACATTCGCACTCAAGTGATGAATTGTGCAGCAGTAAACTGCACTGTAAGTGTCCATGCACAGCAACTCGACACAAAAGTTACCCCAAAAAGATGGATACTCCACCACAAAGAGATCTGGTGCACAAGCCCTCTCATAGCGAAAATAATTGCCATGAAAAATTTACCTCCTTTCTACCAGAACCTGCATCACACACTGCAAATTCTAATGGTGCATCTGTAGCCATTTGTGTAGAGAACCCATGGAAAGTAGCTCTGAAACATCCACACTGCACTGAAGAAACACTGGACAGAAACATGCATCACAAAGGTCATCAAATTGAAGTGAGCAGTTTTCAGAATGCTTCTGACAATTTGTTGCCCGACTTTTTGGACGAGACACATGATCACCACAACCATGCATTTACACAGAGCCATATCCGCTCGATCAAGCCGACAACTCTAGCCACAAAGCTAAACCGCAGAATGAAAGCCTCCCTGCCCACCAGCAAACACACGAGTGCTACATCTGCATTTTTTCCTCCTTCTGACACTCCGCCATTCGAGGCAGCGGCTCATCCTTACACAACAAATGAGTCATTCATTAAGACAGCAGATTTCAGGTGCATATGCGTGCAAGCACAACAGCTTTGTCCCGTACATGGCACAGAAATTATACCTAGTAAAGCACCTAAATTTGACCAACATTCATTTCAACTTGATGAAGAAAATGCATTGGATGAGCCAATCAGATCAACATGCCAGACGCAGAAGTTCATGCCAAAAACAACATTGTCACAGCCTTTCGCTTTCTCAGGCAACCTGGAATGTGGCTTCACCCAAAACCAAATCAAGGAGACAACCGCAGCGCCCGTGCAGGGCACGCAACCTTTCACACTGCAAGAAGAAATGGCCTGTGACCCTGCTGCCTTGGAAATGACAGAAACGGTGTCTGTGAGTGGTTCTCCCATAGAAATTGATGGCATTAGTGAAGAGTTTGTACCAGTTAAAATAAGTGAAGATCAGTGCACAGCTGCCACTCAAGGAACATCTCTAGGCATCAACCATGGTAGTTCACATGATGGTCCTGTACCTGCTGCCACAAGCAGCTCCTTTTCACTCACTCAAGTAAAGTTTATTGAAAGCAACAACAGGCATATGACCGAATCTTCTGTAACACACAGCCTCTTTTTGGGAAGTGTGCAGAAAAATGCACCTCAGTGTAAAATGTTTACAGAGGTGGCATCATGTGTCACTGAGAAAGCATCACCTTGTGTGGAAAATGACAACTCATGGAATGTAGAAACAGCTGAAAATGAACTGGGAGGTCTCACGCAGCCATCACCTACTGATTCACAGCAGTTTGGAAAATGTAAAGAATCTAATGCAGTTAATGCTGAAGCCTTGAAACAACAACTGCCAAGCCCTAAAGAAGGCAGTGCTACCATTCCGGGAGACCAGTGTCGTGCCAACATCGATGGACAGAGCAGAACAGATGATCATATCTCTACAGTTGAAATGTATCCTGGAAACTGGGCAGCATGTATAGATCCAACATCGGGTAAAAAAGTGTTTGTGAACGTGGCATCTGGCAACTCATCTTTCACCTTGCCATCGCTTTGCCTCGAGCAAGAAGACCCTGGTAAGAATTTATTTTGCAGTTTGGATACAGTGTATCTGATGCATCCTAAATTACAGCACCTATCGTAAGAAACGTCTCCCTGGCTTCTGCTCCCTTTGTACACAAGTTTCAACCTAGGCCCCAAGACGAACGGCCGCAGTTTGGCTGTTTGCCAGGTAAGAAACATTTCTGGAGCCCTAGAATGGGTGATACAATGTGCTATTTGTGTTGCCAAGATTAGTCAGAATAAAATGGTATTGTAATCACTTCTGACTGGGCCCTTTGTGGCAACTCAGTGTATGTGGCACCTTAGTGCTGAGCACAGGTTCGACTACTGTCTTCAGCTTAATTAAGGCAGAATGCACAGTGCTTGCATACTCGGACACTAATGTATTGCAAATAACCGGACGTTGTCAAAGTTGATCAGTAGACCTGTAGGCTCTGTGCTACTTGGGTATGTTACACCTACAACTTGAGTTAACTTGTCGTACTATGCTAATTGTGCAACTGTTCTACTGTCAATTTTTGTTGAAAACAGGATGTAGTGGTCATAAAAAAGCCATTGATTATACGTTCATGTAGTATACAAAAGAGCTTATTGTTGATGCCTCATCGATTCATAATAGATTTGTACAGGAACTTTGTGATCATCACGCTTGGTGTGCTTTTAGGCAAGGCTTAACTATGCAAGTTCTTCATTGTGGTATTTGCCTTCTCCGATACAAAGATGCTGAGCAAGCTGATGTAGCAAACATGGTCCGTGCCTGGAACAACCCAGCCCTTTCTTGCACTACAACAGACCAGGTGAGCCACCTCAGTGTCTACAAGCAAACATTGTACTTTTCGGGAGGTTTAGTTCATCATTTGCATTTTCTTTTTGTTGCCTCAAAGGACATCGCTGATGGTGGACTGTTCTCGAAGGGCTCTAGGCCGCTGTACAGAGTCACCGAATCGTACAAGTTCAGGAAGGAGATGCTCAATTATGTTCAGGTACATGTGAAACTGCTGTCACCTTAACATGTGGCAGTTACAGAGATGTTTGCTCTGCATGTGCTTTGACTCTCCATGGCAGCTGACTAAACCTTGCTGTAAAGAAAGAAAAACCACATGGAAAGCTAGAAAAATGCCTTGTTGCACCCGTGGCACACTTCAAATATCGGATGCCATGTCCTAGGACCTGCATTTTATGTGCTGGCCACAGGGTGCTTGTGCTGTCTAATAGCATAACATTTAATGGCTGCTGGTAAAAGATAACTAGGTCAGCAGCTTTGTCAAAATTAAAACAATACTTTTGTAACTACTGTTCATGTATGAACTATCCAGCCCAAGTGAAATTTTATTGTAGTAATTGTAGCTCGTGTTATCTTGACGTGTATAAGAAAAGACCACAACACACGTACAGAAAAAAGGGGAGATACACTTTTTGTTTATGTCTGTGTGTGATTATGTTGTTGTCCTTTTTTTATATGTGCCATGCTAACACAAGCTACAGTCATGGAAAGCGAACTCGCCCAGTCAGCAACCTTTTTTTTTTTGCGTGATGCTGTATCTAAGATGGTAAGATGGGTCCCCTTCTTAAAACATTCTATTATGCCTTTTTAACAACTTTTAGTGCACAAACACACGAGGACAGAGAATAGAAGACGCTGGGACAAGCGCTTTCTCACAACTGCTTTTGTTTTTGTAGAAACAGTTGCTTATGAACCCGTAAAGCTGTGCAAAGCGGTCAAACAGAATACACCTATGATGCATTTAACAACACTTGTGATAAAAAATGCAATGGATCAGCACGACCTAGTCAACGTAAAACAGCAATGTGCATGTACCAAACTTTTAGGAAGAAAACTAGTTAAACATGTGAAGACAGGAGTGAAATCTTTTTCTAGCAATGAAACAGAATACAGAATGTATTACGGCTTCTCTTTTTCACTGACTGCTGACAGTGGCCTCCTTGTTTTGACAGGCTTTACATTATAGCATGCACAGTAGAGACACCTTCTTGTGTAGTCATACACTAGTGTGTAACTTGCTGTCTTATAAGTGGAGTCAGAATGTAGAATATGTGTGCGTTATTTTCAGGTAATAGGCCAGGTGGACGCAAAGTTCATCGCCTGCCTCATGCCCTTGTCTCAAAACAGCGTTGTTCAGGGTAAGGCCCCTCTATAAGTGCTTGATGTACAAAATGCTCACTATATAGAATCTACTATTGCTTCCAGAAGAAAGTCTGATTGTGCTCTTTGACCAACATGCTGCTCATGAGAGGGTTCGGCTTGAGTGGCTTCTGGAGAGTAAGTAAAACATCATGGCCCTACTTGGATATTCTGATAGATGCTTTGCTGGAAAGGATTCCCAGTTCGAACAAAGATTGAAAGACAGACTCATGCTTAACGAGTGTCACACAAGCATTCAAGCAGACAGTACATAACATCATCTACCCAGACTTCGCAGGAAGCTGAGCGTTTCACATGTGTCTGTAAATATGTGTCACCAACTAGCCGATCTAGCTGGTATCTGAGAGAAGAAGGACTTGCAAGTGCTGTTGGCAAGGCCTTTTCTTTTGACCGTTGCAGATCAGTATGAGGCGAGAGGGCAGGCACGATGTGTCCGGTCGTCGGCATTGAGCTCCGAGCTGACCATTGCCTTGGAGCCCGACTCCCTTCGAAGGGCAGCAATGTGCGAGAAAGAAATGCGCAAGATGGGCATCCAGTACATTGTCCATAATGATGGCGTGTCATTTAAGCGCCTACCTGTGTGTCTCCTGGAAAAAGACGAAAGTGAGCAACGAGCTGGGCGGCCATCAACCCTTTCATTTCGTCTGGAGGTGAGCTATTTGCTTTGGCAGTTAGCCAAGATCTGATAGTCCTTGACAGTCTGACGAGTTAGTATGATGATGCGATGGATAAAGAAAGAATGTGGCAAGCCACATTCTTTCTTTATCCATCGCATGAATGAAGGTATATTTTATCAAAGCTACGATTAAAGAATATTTTGTGTTGTTGGTGTGCCATCCTGGCTGTTGGAAGTAAACATACATTTTTCTGTTTTTAGCTACTCTTTATCCTTGTCACATTTCGGTCGTGCTGCCAAGTAATAATTCTTATTGAATGAGCTGGATCCTTCACTATTTTAGAAAAAGCCTGGTGGCCACTAGCACAGGTACATTTTGTCCAGTTTGTAGCCAGTGCCCATTCACCAGAAGAAGGTGGGCATTTGGGCCAACACATTAAACCAGCCGGAATTCACTCATGAGCGTGGTATGCTACAATTATTGTGGCATCACTGCTGTATTATTGTGTCTATTGTTATACAGTGACTCCTGTTTTAATCAACATTACAGCAAAACTTGGATATATTCACTTAAAAGCATGTTTTGACATGCAAGTAGTTCAGAACCAAAGTATACCTGTCTGAAGCATATCTCTACACCTCTCGGGCAGTCTTCTGAAATTGTGAAAAGTAGGAGTTTAACAACTTAGTGCTCCAATGTTCTGTGCCTACTTGTGAAACATGTTCAAGCAGGAAGCCTCTTGCATTCTTGAAAGCACTACACAGCAATCAGTTCATTTTCTTCATAATTTTTAACCATATTGCATGGCTGTGTTGCAGTGAAGCTCATTAATGCAAGCAGATTCATCTCTGTTGTTAGAAAGGAAAACCCGTGCTGCTTGAGCCATCCACATATTGAAACACATGCACCAATCTGTCAAAACAGTGCTCTTTCATAGGTGTGAGTATTTACGATTACGCAGGAAGTGATTACCCGCCATTTGGAAGTGCAGAGCTCTGCATGGTGCAGTGTTTGACTTATTTCATGTGGAGATAAATAGTATTCGATAAATGCTTATCACATCGCTGTACTTTTGCACAGACTTTTCACATGGATGTTGCAGCTATTCAATATAGCAAATAATTCTACATACCTGGCATCAAACGTATAATTGGCAGTGATATTGCTTGTAATGAACATGATTATATTGCATGTAGTATTTTAATTTACAGTAAGACATTGAACAAAGAGAAACAGGGAAAATATTGTTTGTGTGCATCCACCTATCATTATGTTGTGCTGTGTTTCTTGGCTTTAGATGTGTTTGCTTTATTATATGATAGACTCATGTTAGTTCAAGCTTCAGGGACTCTAGAATTTTGTTTGAATTGATAAGGTGCAAGCAGAAGTATGGCTTGATACAGCCTACCAGGAAAAGTAGACAGAGCCAGTTATCACATGCATCGTTGCCACCTCAGTGTTTGTTTTGCTGGTTTTTCTAATGGCTTTGCATACTTTACCAAGTGCTGACAGTCTATTGGCTTTCTTTCTGGCTGTCAGAAATATATAAGCACAAATTTTCTGCCAGAAGGAACCAAGCAGCAGATATTTCTGGTAAGGATAAGCAATAAGTATGAATTAACAGAATTGAATAGTACAGTTTAAATAATTAATCATCTTGTAAGCATATCGAAAACATTGCAGGACAAACAGAAATTTGAAATTTGACTGAATTAGCCGAAAGTCTAAATTATTGAGTCTGCTGATGTTTCTGTAGTGTTGTGCTTTGTGCCAGTCTGTTGGCATTTGCAAGTTGTTTGCAGACATAGTACAAAAACTCTACACAGGTATCGAGATATGCAATACCTGTATGAAGGTGGTTGTGATAACGGCAACAACAACAGGGCACTCAGCTTCATTTTATACTATGTAATGTGTGTCTTCTATGACAAACATGGTCATTCTCATGTGCCATTTCATCAATTGCAGGAGCTCCTCAGGGACCACACAGAAACGCTGTTGGGCACAAGGCACAGCACCATCACTTTGCCAAAGTTCCTGATGGATGTGCTCAGCTCCCAAGCATGCCATGGTACTATAAATACCTACTACACAGAGCAAGCTAACAGGTATCGAGTGATGCCCAAGAGCAGTTTAATGGGATACTGAACAGCAATTTCGCCGCCCAGATCCTGTGCCCAAAAGAAAGATCGTGTGCTGAAAAAGGCTGACACAACCTTGTTTCCAGGCAGAGACCGCAGGAGAATAATGAAATACATTTTTTGTAAAGTACCGCACCTAGCGAGCACTCCGTGAACTAGAGCTGACATTTCTGTGATATCTTTTGCGCCTGATGCTGGCGTTCCTCCATGTTAGAAAACGCACCCACCCTTGTCTCTGCAGACAGTCGCCCTTCTCCACCCGCATCAACGCCCCTACCACTGCATTCTCCTAAACTTGCAGCATGAATGCTCACACTTTCTCTCCCTCTCTCTTCTGCAGCTTCCTTTCTCACTCTCTTTCACTAGCTTCCCCCCGGTTAGAGCGCCCTCGTTCAATGCTGCGCTCAAAGCCGAATGCCAGCAGGAACCCACCCGTTTTACAAATGGAGAGGGAAGTATCCTGTCGATGCGCTTGTTGAAGGCGTTGACCGTAACACTGTCTTGGGTGAGGGCAACCTCACCGCAACGCACACAGGAAGGGGACCACAAATGAAGCAGAGGAAAGGAACTTGCGGTATGAGAAGCAACAGAAAACACGCATATGCACGCACGCACACATACATACAGAAAAAAAAATATCCTAGGCTCTCTACACATTGCATTGTGACAAGTGGAGAAGGACAGCGAGGACATTGTGATACCATTGCTCGGAACTCATAGGGAGCAGGAGGAACTCGTCAAGCAAGGTGCATCGGGCCGCTTCCCGCACCTCTTGCTGCTGCTGCTGCTGCTGCTGCTCAGGCATACGCGGCATCACGGCCTCAGCACTCATGCCAACATGCAGCTGCTGCGCGCTCACACTCCGCCAGTTTACAGGCATCCAATCAGACATATACGTGAAATGAACACTGTGTACAGGATAAAGGGCATCGTTAGAGTTGAATTTCAATGCTTCCACGATATTTTCAGATTTTTGTTCGGTATCCCTTTAAAGCTAGAAAGACCGACCACAGCAGCTGCGTTTTCGTGGTGATGCAATGCAGAAGTGCTCATGTAGGTCGAGATGTAGGTGCCAATGCAGAGATGGCCATTCACCACATGCATTGATTGTTTCAGTATGGGTGTTTTCTTCATCTTTTTGTTTGTTTTCCTCATGCTTTTGAATGATTTGGCAAGCGAAGGTGGGCAGTTTGCCTTATTTTTACTGTTTTAAAAATACATACTTCGTCAGAGCAGGCAAAAGCAATTAATACTTCTGGTAGGGATAAACAACAAGTATGGAACAATAGGGTTAACCAAAAGGTGCAATTTCTATTACGAAGCTTTAAGTTCATTGAAAACATAGAAGGGCAACTAAAGATATGAAATTTGTTTGTATTAACGAAAAGTTTTCATTATCGGAGTTGGAATCGTGGTGAGTTTGTCTTTAGCGTTCACTTACAAGCAGACTTTATTGGCCGTTGAATATGCCATTTCGCCACCTGCAATGATGGCTCACCGTTTAAGAGGCTAGTTTGTTTCTCTGTCTGCAGGTGCCATCAGGTTTGGCAGTGTCCTGGAAAAGTCCGAGTGCCACAACATTCTGAAAGCCTTGTCAAAGTGCGTGCTGCCTTTCCAATGTGCTCATGGGAGGCCATCACTCATGCCAATTGTGGATTTGCGGTTCTTGCCATCTGAGAAGGTTGCCTACCTCGCCTTTCTTTTTTTTTCTTTCATTTGTCTTGCAAGCATACTAGCTTCTTTTACACTCAGTCAGGTACTATGCTTGATTTTAAAGTGCGTAACAGTGTAGTTTACGCCAAGTCTGATGCCAAGCTTTTTTTAATTCCTTCTTTCTTGTTCCAGGAATGCCGGAAGCCTAACCTGGCTGCGTTACTTTCAAGACTGCATAGCAACGTTAATAGCCCCAAAAAATTATGGTAGTCTAGATTAACTAAGGAAAAATCGGTTTCAAAAATGCCAAAATGTAGTTGTTACAGATGAACTGTGCCTGCTATGATTATGGCAGTGATGCCTTTTAAATAAAATCTTTATGTATGTTACATTCTTCTGCAATGTACACGGGTTTCTACCGCGCATCACACACATTGCGTAATTGCTCGCTAGTGTCGGCAAGTGCGCGGTTATTTTTGCTGGTGGTGGTTGCTGTTGGCTACAATTGTATTGTTTTGACAGTGCACACTCTTATGAAAAAGTGGTTCCACAAGAGATCAACATATTGGTCTGAAAACGGGTATTTTAGATTTCACAGAACATTAAATACCAATTACTCAGTAGCCTGAAATTGTTTTCATTGGCTTGCGTGCTTCTTCTGCTTTTGTCCACTATAAGAGCTTTTGTTGTGCTCTTTGGCAGAGTTTGCACCAGCGGTGATGGCAAGAACATTAAAAAGCATGTGCAGGCAAGTGGATGAACTTCCAATGCAATGCTCACATCCAGGCATTTCTGTGCATGGGGGTGTGCATCACAGTTCAGTGTGGTCACATGGTCAGCTGTGTTTATGCATGCCGCGACTTTCTCTGAGCTCCTTCACACCGAAAATGTGGGTGGGCGCTATAACAGCAGTTCCAAATAATTAGCTCTCATGCACTGGAGAAAAAAAGAGGCATCCAGCTGTGGTGGTTGGGTTACTAGCTGCTTATTGCAACAGGAGATATGTAACATTTGTGTGTCAGTATTCCTTTCATGAGGACTTCACGAATGACACATAAATTAATGAGCAATTCTGTCTTTTTTTCGTTGTCCTGCTGTATTTGCCTATCGTGCAGCTGCTGTTTCCGGCTCCACATGCGAATAACTGCAACTTCAAGCAGATGAAGAGTCATACATACAAGGGTTCACTTCAGTTTTTGTAATGTCACGCTTGCTGCAGAACAGTTTTCAAGTAGACTTCACTGCTCTACATCAGCATCATGCGATACTAGAGTACTGGACTGAAATGGGGCCATGAGAGAGACAATTAAGCGTATTGATGGTCAGCGCAAAACATGAGGACATAATGTAAGGAAGGACACAACTCACAGCACTGCGTGTCCTTACATTTTGTCCTCGTGTTTCACGCTGACCGTCAGAGTGCTTAACCAGGTCCAACTCGCCCACATGACCATCCTTCCAGAGAGACAATTAATAAAAATGTATGTGAGAAGTGTTGTGTTTCAATTTTCACTGCATGAAACCAAAGCTCAGATTATACATACTTTGAACAGTAAATATTAAATGCCAAGTGCGCATCGAGTAGCAAACACCATTCCAAAAATATTCGAAAGTTTGAATATTTGTACACCTCTACCTACAGTATTTCCAGAGCTCTTGAGTTGCCTCAGGCACAAAGGCATCTGCTCCTTCTTTGCCTGTGATACAAGCATGTAGTGGTACCAACCAATGTTTTGAGATTAAAATCTAAAAATGTTGGTACCAACTCAAAACTTTAAACTGAAATGTACTTATCTTTGGGCTCATTGACAAATGTGAACAACTGTCAGTACAAGTTGCTCATAGACGATGCATGAGGTGGTTGTTGCTGGATGGCTTTATAATCCTGCAGAATGACCATTTGCTCAGAAGTGCTCGCTGCCTGCCCTGGTGCCACCAAGCAGTGTTCTATGAAACAGTAGGATCCAAAGAGGCACGTCACACATCCCACTCACATCCCACAGTGCCACTCACGAACCCATCAGTGTGCACTTGAAGATGACATGATGCACCAAAGTAGTACTCTAAACGAGTGTTCTGTACACAAGTTCTCAAGGATCTGTTAATCAAGTTGGACTATAAACTAATCTTTAGATGTCTTAGTTTAGTTTGTGTGCCTAGTATGTCTGTATGTGCACAACCACTTTATTTACACAAAGACGAGGCGACATCTCCCTCCAATCTACGCGTTGTGTCACAGTCGGCTCTTTGCCGAGTGCTGTGCACAACATGGACTCCAATAGTGCATGAGATTTGTAATAAACATCTTTTTTTGCAAAAATGTGGAAGAAACATTGAGCTACCAGTAGCGTCGTTATTAAGGATCACAGTATCCAACATTTACATTGTGCACAAAAGAACTGGCTCACTGCCCAACAGGTGTGCCGCCATCTGCCAGAAGCACAGCCTGGACTGCTTTTACGAGTAATATATCTCGTGATTTTCTCCGAAGTGCATGCCTACAGCAGCTAAGTATGTAATTATACATTCGAACCCACCTTGTAGCAATGCCACTTATAACAATATATCAGTTATAACAATGATGAGCTGCTGCATCAAGAACTTTTGTATGTTTTCTATGCTGAATTAACCCTCTCACAACAATGTCCCCAAGCCCTATTGTTGGTTATAACTAGGGGTGTGCGAATATTCGAAATCTTGAATACAAGTCACGTATTTTCCATGTTCGAAACGCATTCGATTCCGAAAATGCACGCTCTAATATTCCAGAATGTTCGAAATTGTCCGAATATTCGGCAAAAGCGGCGATGATTCGAGAGCGGCTAGGCAGGTTCCAGAAACCCCTTCCTAAAAGGGGATATTCAATGACCACCGCGAGCTTATAAAAGTACGGATATAATCCTGCGCTCTGGATTGCAATGCCAACAGACATCTCAGCGAAACCGTTGCACGAGTCACGGGAAATGCACCCATTCAATGCGGTACTCGCATTTCTTTACTGTGCGAACTGCAGAAGTCCACAATGGGGCTACACTGCCCGAGTAGCATATGTAATCCAAAGGTAAACGGAGCTGCCGGTCAACGTGCACAAACAAGAAAACATGGCGCCGTGCATTGCGGTCGTTGAAAATTCAAGCAAAGGCGCCAACGGACCACCGACAACAGAAACCAAGCGCCACATCCGTCGCCGGGGCCGAGCCATTGTACGGGCCCTGTACGGGCTTCCCAGAATGCACAAGCCCAACGTCCCAGTACGGCCAATTGTGGACTGCACACGCTCACCGCTGTGCGAACTGTCGCGTTACCGTGTACTGCGACCGCTAGCGGGGCACACCGCAACTTTCGTCAAAGACTCCGCTCATTTCATTGAGCATTTAAGAAGTGTGCGCCTTGAAGACGATGAGGTTATGGTATCATATATGACGTGAAGTCAATGTTTACTTGTGCCCGCTGACTATGCTGTGGAATGCTGCAAGAAACTTCTCGAAGCGGACTCTTCCTTACCCCAGCGTACGCCTTTTGAAGTCCAGGACGTCTGCCGCCTTCTGAAGTTCTGAATTGACAACACATATACTTCGTACGTGTTCAACAAGCAATACTTCAAGCAGGTCTTCGGAACAGCAATGGGCGCATCCGTGTCCGTTGTTTGCGCCAACATTGCACTGGAGGATCTGGAATGCGCCGCTCTTTCCTCATTTGCGACGCGACCAAGGCTTTTTCTAAGATACATGGACGAATGCTTCTGTATCATCCGTCGCCAACACGCAGCACAGTTTCTCGAGCACCTGAATTCTTTCAAGGCGAGCATACAGTCCACGGTGGAAGAGGAAGTCAATGGACAAATTCCTTTTCTTGACGTCCTTGTGCAGAGAACCTCTGGCGGCTTAAAAACAAGCGTGTACAGCACACCCCATCGGACAAAAGATATCCGTTGCAGCGGCACTCTATTCCCGGGCATTCCGTGTCTGCTCCAGCCCTACGAAACGTAAGCGAGAACTGCAGATTGTGAGAAGGGACCTGTTAATGAACGGTTACCCTCATCAACTGCTCAGGACTCAGGAGCGCAATGCAGCTAAGCTCCGTCGTGAAACGGCAAAAGAAAAAGAAAGGGCAAAGCGCGCAGCGATTTCTTACACAGCGGGAACAAGCGAGGCGCTTGCAAGAATTTTCAAAGGCTATGGTATTCAAATAGCCCACGTGCCTACTGGAAAACTACGACAAAAGCTTGTTCACGCAAAGGATCCTTTGAAGCGCACGGACTTCCAGGGAGTTATCTACAAGATACCGTGCGGGGAATGTGACGTGTCGTACATCGGCGAGAGCGGGAATTTCAAACGACGTTTGAAACAACACCAAAATGACGTCGCCAAGGGCCACACAATTGCGAATTCCTGGGCGGCAAACCACAATCAAACTGGCCACAGTATTGACTGGGACGCAGCAGCTATCATCGCAACGGAAAGACATTTATCTGCCCGTCTGCTTTTAGAATCATTTTACATTCAGTCGACTAACCGCACGATAAACAGGACAAATGGCAATCTACCAGAGGTATACACCCGCACGTTGCGCCACCTGACCCATAAATAGCCGCATGCCCACGTTGACATCTTCATTGTGATCAAGGAAACCGTACGGGCCCCGAAATGTCAATGCCTTTTTGTTTTTATTTTAACCTTGGCGAGTGTTTGTGTATTGCACAAACTGGGGAATACACAACTGTAAAAAAAGCGAAGACTATATATCTTGCACTCTCCCTTGCAGTGTATTCACCAGCTACGCAGCTAGTGGACAAAAGAGGTACTGGCCAATACTTGGCAGATCACTTCTCATACTATGTGCCACTTCGTTGTAAGCACACTGTGGCCAGCACTGTGTGCCACCATGTGATGACGCTATGTACGCCTGAACTAGAAGTAATCCAAACTAGAACAGAAGATAAGGAGCAGTCATGGGCAAGTTACCAGCAAAAAGTAATAGTGTTACAGTTACATAAGCCAGAAAAGTAACCATGTTACAGTTACTGTTAAAACGTAACGTCGTTACTTTTCCTTTACTGCACAAGATTAATACACTGCACATGAAATTATGTAGTTCTTTCAACGGAAACGTATGAAGGAGTGCGGTTAGTTGAAGATGCTCGTAGCAAAGCGCCAGATAAAAGGAATGGAACGGGGCTCACTCAATAGCCCAACACCAGCATTCGTTGCGTACGCCTCATTTTTTAACAACTTTTTTTATTGCTTGTCGGGAATTTATTTACAAATTACGTTGGGATAGCCTGGTGCCACGAAGGACTGCTGCAAGCTCGTAAATGAAATGGAAGCTCACCCCGAGACGCAACAAAGAGGATAGACCCCTTCGAGCCATTGCTGCCAGCACTTTGCGTGGTGCTTTTATTGCGATAGCAATTATATGGACAGTCTCGGCTGGTTTTCGCCTTCCCCGTCGCCGCCGCCGTCATGCACCGTATATGTATAAGTATATATATATATATATATATATATATATATATATATATATATATTACAAGTCCCAAAGAAATATGCATCCGAAGCGCGGAATCGAACCAGCAACCTCTCTCTCCACTGCGCGTGGCGCTAACCACTACACCACAAAGAGCAGATCCTACACGGAGCTAACGGCGAGCCTTATCTACACACCCTTTACCGCTGGCAGGACTCGGAGACGGCACGCGCTTATAAGCGTTTCCTCATTACCAGCGAGATGGCGCGAGGAGCACAACGGGAACGGGCGCATTTAAAAGTCGTCGGCCAGCTAGCTTACTTCTAATATTTGCGCAGGGAGAACCTTGCCGTTCCGCTGTCTTCTCGGGCGGTTGTCTCGTGGTAAGAGGAAAAGGGATGTTTCGAGCTTTCACCGTGATGTCCGCGCTGATGTTACGGGAGCGTACGAAAGTCACTCGAGCTAAACGAACAAACAGAAGATGAACGCGAGCTATCAAGTGTCATAGCTCGACACTTGAAGCACGCTAGTTTCCTTTGCTGCTTCGGCCGCCTTTGCAACAGGAGCGCTGTTCAAAGTGAGAGTATCCATTGTGAGAGCTTATTCGCGCTCGTTCGGTGTATATCTGTGCGTTCGTTTCGTGCGTGCTTCATTTGATAGTTCGCGCTCATCTTCTGTTTGTTCATTTAGCGGCCTCCCCTGGTTTTGTATGTGTAGCTTTGTGACACACAACGTATCAAGCCCTTCGTACCGGCACGCGCTGCCCACGGGAGGCGCTCACTTAGGAAGTGCATGATTGCTACAATTAATATTGTTCCTGAAGCTGCGAGCCTCACTTCGTATAGCATTACAGTTTCTTGCTATCGCATTCATTGCTTCGCCCTTGCGGCGAAACTGTGACTTTTTTTTTTTTTTTGTGAAGTACCGCCACTTTGAGAACTGAACGTGTGCGAGGCTAGAGTGCACTAGAAAGGTGCACTCTAGCCTAGAGTGTACTAGGCTAGAGTGCACCTTTCTACTAGGCTAGAGTGCAGCCTAGAGTGCTAGAGTGTACTAGAACCTTTCTAGTACACTCTAGCGAGGCATTGCGAAGCGCCTGTTTCTAGGTGGTTTCCGCGCGGAGGGAGGTCATGAAGAAATGGCTGGCCACGCGAAAAAAAAAAATAAATAAATAAGGATGCTGCACCGGCCTCTCAACGACAGTGACGTGTTGCGTACCTTTCTCTGCATGGGGGCCGGGAGAAGAACCCTTCGCCGTCCTTTTTTGTCGCCGACCGGTGGTGCTTTGCTCGCCTTCGTAGAAAACGTCACGTCAGCATATTTACAAAAAGGAAAAAAAAAAAAAGAAAAAGGAGGAGCCATGAGATGTCCGTGTCACGTACAGCACTGCGATACAAGCGATACATCTTAAGAGTACCGTATTTACCCGCATAATTTGCGCCCTCGCATAATCTGCGCACCCCTAATACTTAGCCAGCTATGCAAAAAAAAAAAAAAAAATTACAGCATATCCACGGAGTGAATGATGATGAGTGGGCGAAGCTCGGGATGTGCATCGTAGATCGTGCCGAGTTCCGGATTAATTTAGTTAACGCGCATGCTACGAATCCTCACGGTTCAACTATGCACAATGCACAAGTGAAATCTCCCACCGGCACTTCATTGCAAGTCAAGATCCAGTGTATATATATATATATATATATATATATATATATATATATATATATATATATATGGGTTTTGCCGGTGAACGCTTCTCCAACGCGAGCAGTCGGTATTTCTCAATCAAGAAACTCGCTAGGAGACGCTGCCTGCGCCAACGTTGTCTCTCGCGTTTGCCGGGGCAGTGTCGAGTTTGCCGGGGAGCGCGTGGCTCCCGGCGCTCGCGGCGAGGGCGAGCGCCAGGTGCCACGCGCTCGCCCTCGGCGCGTGCGTGCGCTCCAGCAGGCACGCGCCGGTGGCTACCTACTACTAACTACTACTACTACATACATCGGGGACGCACGAAATGGCTGCTAATGGGGAATGAGAGACAGAAGAATTCGGCTTTTAGTTAACGCGCACGCTGCGAATTTTTTATTGTTCAACAACGCACAGGAGAAATCTCCCACCGGCACCACCTTGGAGGTCAAAGCGTAAGACTGGTTACGCACTACTACGACTACGACGAGGGACGAACGGGTGCCGCTTTAAGGAGCTTCGCCCCTAAAAAAAAATCCTCGCATATTTTGCACTCCCCGTTCTCAGCTCGCCAGCGCGCACGCACCGACAGCCACGCGGCCGCGCCCCTCGCCGCGTGGCTGTCGGTGCGTGCGCGCCGCAAAAGGAGCTACGCAAAAGGAGCTGAGAGTGCGATGCCCCTTTTAGGGGCGAAGCTCCTCTTAGTCTAACCATGTCACGCGACAATCGTCAGGTGTAACCCGCGTGCCGGGAGGCACGCGCTCGCCCTCGGCGCGTGCCTCCCGGCATGTGCCTCTCTCTCTCTCCCGGCGCGTGCCTCTGCTGTCTTGTGAGAGAGAGACAAAGCGAAAGGAGCGCGTTGGCTATGGAAACGCTCTTTCTAAGAGGAACGCTCTACCAGCTCGCAAAGAAGGAGAACGCGCAGAGACAACGTTGGCGCAGGCAGCGTCTCCTAGCCAGTTTCTTGATTGAGAAATACCGACTGCTCGCGTTGGAGAAGCGTTCACCTGCAACCCATATATATATATATATATATATATATATATATATATATATATATATATATATATATATATATATATATATGCACTGAATCTTGACTTGCAATGAAGTGCCGGTGGGAGATTTCACTTGTGCATAGTTGAACCATGAGGATTCGTAGCGTGCGCGTTAACTAAATTAACCGGGAACTCGGCACGATTTACGATGAACATCCCGAGCTTCGCCCACTCATCATCATTCACTCCGTGGATATGCTGTAATTTTTAGGGGCGAAGCTCCTTAAGGCGTGGGTCGTGCGTCCCCGATGTATGTAGTAGTAGTAGTAGTAGTAGTAGTAGGTAGCCACCGGCGCGTGCCTGCCGGGAGGCACGCACGCGCCGAGGGCGAGCGCGTGGCTCCCGGCACGCGCTCGCCCGTGAGAGACAACGTTGGCGCAGGCAGCGTCTCCTAGCGAGTTTCTTGACTGAGAAATACCGACTGCTTGCGTTGGAGAAGCGTTGGAGAACCGCGAGCAGGAATTATCGGTTACCTTGCATTATCGGTTACCTTGCGAACGGAGCAGGAATTATCGGTTACCTTGCGTTTCACGGACCACAAAGCAGTCATAAACAAGGGACCACGGAAACCAGTAATAAAAGTTTGATGACATTTACTCAAGTGTTTCACTTTTAATTGTGGGGCGAATTGCACGGAAGAGTTTCACGGTTTACCGATGATTCCTTCCGGAGCTTCGCCCCACTCATCATCATTCACCCCGTGAATATGCTGTGATTTTTTCCCGATTCTTTTGTCCGGAAGCCCCCGAAGCCCAAAGTACGGTCGCTAGAATAAAAGCATGCGAGTGGGAGCGACAAAAACGGCTGAAGCAGAGATCAAACGAGCCCGCCCTATCTCCGTCGCTCGGAGGGCGGATGTGATAACACCACCTCGATCGGGACACCTGCCGTCGATGCGGGGAGGAAAGGCCCCTCCCGTAACGAGCATGAAAAGACGCGAGGCGGGGGAGGGGGGAGTGTCGCTCGACTGCCCATAGCACTGGCGCGCGCGCTATCTCGACAGCCATCAGCGGTCGGCTCGTAGATACTTCTACGTGCTGCGCTCACAACGCGAAAGGACTGCGAAAAGTGTCCCGGAGCAGCCGTATTCTCTTACACCAGCGTTTTGCAGTGTTACGAGAGATCGTATCCAAAAGAGTTACCGCGCTAGTTGCGTTATATTACACGTTATTTCAAATGTGTTCGCAAAATATCCGCGTAATTTGCGCACCCCCTTTTCGGAGCTCTAAAATCGCGAGAAAAAGTGCGCAAATTACGCGAGAAAATGCGGTATTCCACTAGTGAGACACAAATACCAAATATATTTTGAAAATTTATCCAGATACAAAGTTACAGAGAGTCATAAATATTTTAGAGAAACATTGCGATATAGCCTTGTATTGTGATGCTTCCGAGTCCTGCTCTTAAAAGTGTTGCTTCTGGATGCATCATTTAGAAGGAAGTAACTGTAACGGTATTTACAGTTACTGTGTCAAAAGTAACAGTGTTACAGTCACAAGTTCCTCTAAATTAAAAGTAACTAGTTACCGGTAATGCGTTACAGTAACTAGTTGCTGCCCAAGACTGCTCAGGGAACAATGGAGGCTTAAATCTGTTAGCAGTGATGGCCGTAAATAAAAGAACACGCACAGTTTAAAAGAATGAAATGAAAACTATTTACTTTGACTACAAAAAAAAAAGGTGGATTAAGACGTTAGACACGGATGTCATTACAACATTAAACGCGCACACTATTCACACAGTCACACATCACTCGCACATCGCACCGTCCGCCCTCCGCACTGTCCATTGCACTCGCTCGCTTTCGTGGCTCTACACACTCACGTCGTCTCCCACGCACTACTGAATCTCGTCGCCCTATGTCCAGCCAGTTCGTTTACCCGCGCTTTTCTCGCTCGTTCTTCCAGAGCCACATGCCCACCGGCACTCAGCCGCGCCGACGCACGTTGCCACCAACGCGGAAACACGCACTCACGCGCACCGACATTTGCACAAAAAGTTCTGGGAACCGAGGGAAGGACCACCCGGCCCGCGCAGGGCAGTAAATCACCGGGCGCTTCAGTCCGCAAACGACGAGGAAGCTCGTTTAAACTGACGACAAACACTCGCGCGGGAGGTCAGAGAAAGATAAGGAATAAAAAGAAAAATAGTCAAAAGATTCGCCAGCAGTCGCGTACAAATCGATGAAGAGATTCAAAACTATGAAGAACTGGGAATGTTGCTGAAGCCAGCATTTGGTCAAGTGGACTTGTAAAGTTGCCATCCTGACTAGTGCCACCACTGATTGGAACAGTGGCTCTTCCATCAACCATCAACACCTGCACAAGAGCCATACGCCTGAAATTTTAAACTCCACGGCACAGCACGGCACGTGCATTAAAAATAGAAATAAATTGAAAGAAAAACTTCTGGACAAGTGCTCAAAAAACACTGTAAATTAAAAAACTGTGTAAATGTAAAAACTGTGTAAAAAACTGTGTAAGAACTTTGTAAATTCCAAAATGTATTCGAAAAAAGCCTGTGGTTCGAATGACTATGCCATGTCTCTCTCTCTTTTTTGTGTGTGCATTACACACCCAGTGGCACAGTCAGTTGAATGGCCACACGCCGAACACACTTTGGAATTTACAAAGTGTCCAATTTTTTTTCAGCCATGGCCACTTTCTGTTGTCGCTTCTGTTCTGCTTCCCTGGCCTTGGTGCGCGGTGAAATGTTAGCCCGCCGCAAGCGCACTCGCTCATTCTTCTTCTGATGCTTGGTATAGGGGGAATCCACATCCTTGGGGTGCTTCTCCAAACCGCTTGCCGTGGAATAGCCACCAGGCTGCTTGGGAGCTCGGTGACTGTCTTTATTTCTCGTGTAGCTTTTTCTGTTTAATGCATTTCTTTTTACTGTTACCTTTATTATTATTTTTTTGTCCTACGCGCTGTCTGTAACTGTCATGTTAAGGGGCCTGTCACCCCGTCAAGCTACTCATTGCAGTAGCTTTTTTTGTGACTGCTCCTTTCTTTCTTTGAAAGATAAATAGACATTGAATTGAATTGAATCCAACTTAACTGATGCAACGAGACGCCCGATGAAGGAGCATTGCTGCGTGCACCGCTGTGCCATCACGCGATTGCTGAGAGAGTGTGAGGAGGCACGGACGGATGGTCAGACGTCACGAGTATTAAAGGCTTTCACCTTAATGATCATTTGCTATGGGTACTTTGACAGTGTGAAAAGCTGGACCACTTGGTTCGTGTTATACAGAAAATAAAAACCAGCGAAACCAAAAGAGAGAGAAAAAAGCAATGCAGGATGAAAGGAGCTGCATAAGAATGTGTAGATGCTTAAATAAATTGGTTGAGAGTCCAGCGATGGTGTGTCAGTGAGTGTGCCTTTTCTTTGTCCTTGCTATGGGTAAATCTGGAAAGCAAATGTACAGTTGCAACCACGCCATGGCATCCCCGACTTCTCGTTTGTCTTGCCATGACTAGCAGTGCAAGTTTTGGTTTCGATTGTAACTTGAGCCCCCTTTAAGTTTGAATTTCAACTTTCAAGAAAACAAGTCGACTTAAAAACACACGTGTACCCATGATGAAAGTGTCCAGTGGTAAGGCCACTTAGAAAGGCGTTGCAAAGCCGCTTTAAAGCTCCACAGTACAGCACATGTTTGGCACTGTGGCTTTAGAAATATTGTGTAAACACCATCAAAGTACAACAAAAGAATACATCACACAGATACTTAAAAAGAGAACCATACTTGGTTTTACTACTCTCATCATATGTTTTACATATATGTACACACGTTTGTCAATTGGCAATTTCTACTGACAGAGCGGAGCAATGTGCTCCTCTTGCAACAGTGGTAGCAGAGAAATATGGAAATGCACGCAGAGATAGATAAAAGGCAAGCAGGGGCCACATTTTGTAACAATTATCACAATCCATTCCTCTCACATACTGCCACTGATTTGTACACAGATGTGGCTGATCCCTTGACACCAAGAAATAATGTTAACATATGTATTCATCGCATCACACACAATTCTTTTGTCTCCCTTCCCTCTCCTCCCAATTTGGCCACTCAGTGTAAGTGAGAACAAAAACGAGATTATAAATTGAAAAAGAATCGTTACAAAATGCGGCCTCAAAGAAATCTTTCAGTATTGTGAGTTGGTCACAGCACTTTCATGTGTCTTCGTGATGTCATGCCATTCAAAGCCAGCAGGACTGCACAGTGCGTGCGTAAGCAAACAGCATGTATTTAACATCTTGGCCAATAGTAGAGTCTTGTGACTGAATGAGGGGTGTTCTCACCACAGCAATCTCATGTAGTCCGCAACTCATTGGCCTTTTATTAGCACCTACAGCACTCACTTTGTACTCTGCAAAAAAAGAAAAAAGAAGGCTTTTCTAACAAGGCCAACACAATGTACATACATAGTTTTCCCCCTTTAAAAGAAGGCATATGTATAGAATACTCAATAAACTGTGCTCCTCATTTTATAGGGGGCAAGGCAGACACCTAGAAATGCAGAGCTCACTCTTCACGCTCCTCCACGGCTGTGGTCTTGAAATAAATTAAACGCTGTACAAGTATGCAACATGTGCCATGTAGCACTGGTGAGAGTGTGTATGTGCTTGTTAGCTTGAACCTTTGTTGTGCACACACAGTCAAAACAGAGCATCGATTGTCCGCTTACAGAACATTTTGCACAGGCAACTCAGTCTGAAATACAGCAGCACAGCTTGCAAGAGGTTCAGGGGAATACTCTACCAGAAATGGCAGTGCCAAAGTACGGACACTTGGGCACATGTTTAAATAGCAGAGCAAAGGGCAGGGCAAAACAGAAAGTACCAGGTCTGTCTGGTGACCCAAACTTCACTGCACATGCAAGCAGCATACAGGATTCTGAATGCGTAGTGTCACCAAGTAAGCTCTGAAGCATTTTCGTGGACAACATCGTAAGTTGTTGCTCCTACTGTCTTTACCAAAACTGCTTGCATGCCTGAACAGTACTTTTGAAAGACAGTGTACAAAAGCACCATGGAACTTTTGCGACTCCATGCATGCAGTGGTCTGAAGAAATAAAGCTTCTAGCTCTCCTGAGCTCTAAACCATTCACAGTCCTACCTGCACAGCAGTTTCAGCACCTTTTGCAATGACCTTACTGCTTTTCACAAGTCTCAAAAAAGTGCAAGACGACTTCCATCATAGCTGTGATGTACAGCAGAAAACGAAATGGTGTGATCTTAATTTGGAAGAGCAACACTCAAAATGTAATCTCCACCAGAACTTCCAAGACTGTGAAATCGGAGAACGTGAATAATTTTGAGCCTATTAGCATTCAAATTCCTAGCATGTGTACACTTTTAAGCAAATGCTGTGAAAACTGCTAAATGTAAATGTGATCATTTGCCTCATGGCCCATCTAACTTCTGTGTCGACTGTGCCTCTCAGCACCACGCTGTTTAGCCCATATGCAAAGGATTGAGCTCCATTTCCAGGTCACTAAACGTAAAAAAAATTCTGCACAATGTTGTACATGATGTCGGTTTACCTATAAAATCACAAGCATGCAAAACTACAGTACTTTCTGTCTATTTTTCTGAAGTCACCACAGTCATCAGTTTAGGATGCACCTCTCTAGAAACTGAAACCATAGTTGCCTTCACTTCTGCAGCTCATGTTCCACAAAAACTGCACTGGCATAAGCAGAGCACTGAGAAGCTCAAGTGGCTATAAGAATTTCTGCTTCACAGTGAGAGTATTCCAAATATCTGGTAGCATTCTCAACATGAGCAAGTGCAAAAAATATACCCTTTATACTACAGTCAATCCTCAACATAATGAACACGAACACAACAAGGTAAACTGAAAATATATCGCCAATATTAGCATGTAAACAACACTATATGCCTATAACAAATGCTGGATTACAACCAAGGTATTCTCATGTCAGACGTAGGTTCATTTAGCGAGGTTTGACTGTAGTTCGATTCGACAACAAGATTATTTATATAAGGGCAAATTGATTGTTCTCTACAGTTATGCAGGCACAGACAGAAAAGCAAACATGTGCCCTTATCCCTGATATCAGATTACAAAAAAAAAAGTACACACACTGGCGGCAACGCTAGGCATTATTTACAAAAGTAATTGGTAGTAGGCCACTGTCATGTGTGGGAAAGGTCATACATAAACACAACTTGTTGCTGAGCTAGTTGATTCATGACTTGAGGGCAAAACGTATGACACTAAGCAAATGCAGATGAAGTAAGGCATGAACGACATATTCCATCACCCATATGTGCCCTCTGTGTCTTACACTGTGCTCGTTTGCTTAGCACCACACCTTTTATCCCCATGTTGCACGTAAAAGTGCCACAAAGCTCCCATTTCACTGGAGTTAGACAGCGCACAGTACTCAATAAAAATACCTGTCAAGGTGTCGCTTTTCTGGCTCGACAAAGAATGCTCTAGGGTAGGATGCAGACCTTTTTCCTTTTTACAAAGCATATTCATTCCAATAAAAGCAGTCATAACAATGCATCAGCTCAGGTTGCTTGAAAAATTCTAATTACGGACAGAAATAAACATGAAATCGATCCGACAAAGAAGTGCTTCTCAGATAAGCATTGTCATAAAGCCAGCCAACTGTAAACTTGACCTTACTAATAATACCTTACTTTTGTTTGATTACGTTAAACTTCATTACCTCGCAAGATGGCAAACACACTGACAAATGATGTTACTGCAGAAAGTTGTGGCAGTGTGTGTCAACATTTCGCCGGTAAAATCAATCTTCAATTGAAATTCAGATACAAGGCTGTCATTGCAGCAACAACGTTGGTTCCTGTTGGAACATATAAATATACCAAGTTTTGCACCTGTTTTATGACAAGAATCACGGAAGTATGTCCTGCACAAGGGAGACATAAGACAGAAAAAACATAACATAATTTGTTGCCATTGCAGTGACGTAATACCCGTCTCAAAGTATGCATACGTTTAGGTGCATAGGGAACATTGTGTCCACCAAACGGTACAGTGGTGGGCAATGCAAATGGCAAGAAATTAATTCCTTCGCGTTCCCAGCCACTGATGTGTATCACTGCTTACAGCGTTCATTTTTCCTTTTTTTGTCATGCACACAGTATTCACGCCTGTGGATGACACATCAACACTACACACGCTCTCACTTTAGAGGCCACTGAAAAGTTTTCCAATGCCAACTAAAGAGTAGCTGCAATGCTCAGGGTTATCCAAGTCATTGTGAATGACATGGGATCTTCAAATGAAAGCTTATTCCCTTTTGACTGATTTCAATGAGAATGGATTCAGCATCTTTTTAAATATACATCTTTATAATGTCTATGTGCAGGTAGAAGGATAAGAAATGCCATCATCTCTTTTGAGAGCTAATAGTAACTGTTATGAAACGTACCATATATACTGATCTTGCCAACAGAGGAACATAAATGAGACAACACCACGCACATGATGTAGCAGAGTTAATATAAGACTGCAAGTAGCAAATTCATATAAACAGAAACCAGCATCTTATGTATGCACAATAAGTTGTAATAGGTTTTAGTTTGGATTCTGAATGAGAAGCCTACACATGACACAACAGGGCAAAACACAATCCTGAAAGACATAGTAGGGTTTCCCTTGTAGCCTGAGCACTTAAATGTGGGCGCTAGTGGAACACTCGAACTCTGAAAAGAATGAGGTCTTAAAGAAGCAATCACATGCTCAGAATGGGCGAGATGCCCAAAGCAAATTGCCAGACAAAAACAAGGTTCTTGCATTGTTTGCCTGTACGTGCCTTTACCTACGTCACGTGTCAGTTTCACTTCGGGACACTGAACAGTTACAGAAATTTTCCTGAAAAATGAATACTTGTGACACGAGCCTTTTGGCATAACCGTGGGGATACTGAAGTTCTCTTCAGTCGCATCATGGCATGAGTGAGGCACCAGCCATTGGAACCAGCATGTTCGAGCAAGAAGGTCGCATGTCCTGGCAGACCACTGAACAGCTGCACTTTGTAAGACTTGGCAGAAACTATCAGCACCACAAGTCAAAAGTCAGTCTGTGTGCAAGTCCAGTCAACAACCAAGTTATGAAAATTGAGCCACATTATCAGCAACGGGTGTGGCTGCTGAAAAACTACAGGCATTGCTGCTTCAACGTGCCTCAATGACAATGCACCATCACAAAGACAAGAGGCCACCTGTGTAAAGTGTTTTCACATAAGCAAAAACAAACTTAAAAGGAAGCATCCAGAGAGTGCGCTTCATACCTTATTATTTTTTTTTACACAAGTGTGTCAAAACGCACACACAAAAAACAGAGTGCTCATGCACTGCCATGGCGCTGGAATCAACAACAACCAAGGATGCAGCAAGTGGTGAAACTGCTGGCTGAATGGTGACATCTGACCACAGGATGATCTTAGCTCTGAGACTCGTAGCTGGAGGAGAACTGTTCACGCGGGTCTTCCAAACCAAGACCCAAGTCAACGGGACTTGGTGGGGTGCTCAGGTTGGAGCTATTGTTGGAGGCAATAGAGTGGCGCGGACTGGCCTGCTGTCCTCTCGAGTCCTGTCACGACCAAGCACATGGGATGGAGATGGGAAAAGGGAGGGAACAAAACATGCGCTGTCAGATATGCCACAGGTGCAACAATTCTCAAAGCACATCATTTGATTATTCTAGCAGCACAAAACGACACGATAAAAATGAAGGCACGCAAAAGTTAAAGAGCTTGCTTAGAAATAAAGAGTAAATGTCAATACAATCAATCGCATGCAATGGGATATCTTAATAATAAAATGTCAATTATACTGTATTGCTTAAGGAAACAAGTAATTATTGAAGTTTTTTAACTGTGCCATTATATACAGTAAGCTGAAATGTCAGTCAGCTATGTTCTTTGACATCAAAAGCTATACTGAAGTAGGTGTGTTGGAGTTAGGCAATAAGGGGCTGAAGCGTTTGTTAAGGAGCCTATTGAGGTGTAAAAAAGTATACTTCTTTGCAACTTTTATAGGCACTTCATTCTCTGCTGCAGTGAAGAGATGAAAGAAAACATGCCCCTTCCCTCCTCCCCTTAGAAATGTCATTGTACATACCAGCCCTTAAAGAAATATAAACAACAAAAGGTTAATCATTATCAATCACAAAAGTTGCAAGAATGGTGTACCAGCTACATTTTTAATACAAACTAACATAATGCGCATTTACTGAGCAAATCATTTGAGTCATTCAGCTTAACACTTAAATAATGAAGGTTTATCATTAAGTTCTTGAATCATCCACTATGAGAGTACTCATAGCTTGCAACATTTAGCAGGTTGCATATTAGCCTTACTTTGAATTTAAATACCAATCCGTAAAGGAATCGAAACTTCATCCTGAAGTTTACATATTTCAACATATTTCAAAATGTTGTGTATGGTCTAAAAGACCAACTAAGGCACTTTCATAGGTTACATGTGTTTGCTACCATAATAGGGCATAATCTCATCGCCTCCTCATCCTCACCTCCATTTCCTATGCCTCCTCCTCACCTTCACATCCCATTCCCACTCCTTGTTACTCTAATGTACAAGCCCATGCCATGACCTATCTTGTTCCCTCCCTTTCTCCCTCCTCGACAGCCTCGCATCATTTCTCCTCATCCTGTCCTCCATTTCCTATGCCTCCCCATCACTTTAACTTTCCTATTCCTACACTATATTGCACAAAACTATACTACGCTATGCCCTCTCCCCTCTTCCTCACCTTCACTTCCCTTTCGCCCTCCTTGTTACTCTAGTGCACAAGCCAATGACACGACCTACCATGTCCCTTCCTTTTCTCCCTCCTCGACAGCCTCGCATCATTCCTCCTCATCCTCTCCTCACTTTCCTATTCCTACACTATATTGCACAAGACTATACTACGCTATGCCCTCTCCCCTCTTCCTCACTTTCACTTCCCTTTCGCACTCCTTGTTACTCTAGTGCACAAGCCAATGACACGACCTACCATGTCCCTTCCTTTTCTCCCTCCTCGACAGCCTCGCATCATTCCTCCTCATCCTCTCCTCACTTTCCTATTCCTACAATATATTAACAAGACCATACTACACTGTGCCCTCTCCCCTCCTCCTCACCTTCACATCCCTCTCCCACTCCTTGCTACTCCAATGTACAAGCCTACACCATGACCTACCCTCTCCCCTCCTTCTACTCCTCCTCATCAGCCTTGCATCATTCACCCTCATCCTCACCTCTACTTTCTAAGCCTCCTCCTCAGGCTCACACCCCTTTCACATTCCTATGCTACACTGTACAAGACTTCACTGCTTTGCCCTCTCCCCCCCTCACTTTCAATCCCCTTCCCACTCCTTCCTACTCTAAAGTACAAGGTCCTCATCAGCCTCGCATCATTCCGCCTCAGCCCGACCTCCTCTTATTACACCCGCACCCTTATTTTCCTTACCCATTCCTACACTATACTGTACAAGACTATACTATGCTCCGCCCTCTCCCTCTCTCCTCACATTCACTTCCCTTTCTCACTTCTTGCTACTCTAATATCCAATCAGTCGAGTTTTCGCAGCGCAAGTGACTCGCCAACTGTGGCGTCATTGGTTGCTAGGCAACACAAGGTGCCCCTCGAGAATTTTCTGGTGACACCGTATAAACTACAGTGAGCTAGAACAGATCTGCCATTAAAATTCTGTTTTACAACTGTATGGTGTATCCAAGGAGCACTAGGTTCAATATCTCACATCAGCAGGCCTTAGACTTAAATGTCCCTGTAGGTGATACGTTTCTAAATATTTTACCGGGGAATTTGAATCTTAACGTTCAAGTAAACATTTCTAATATATAATGCTAACGAAAGAACAGGCAATCAAGCAAACCTAAGAAACAATATTCAAGTCCTTTGAACTAGCACTTCTAAGAAGCTCTTTGATTTTCAAATCAACAAGAAACCACACTGGCTTTTTTCAGCATTTTATGTTAGCAAATCGGCAGCAGTAGCTTGGAAATAGACGTGCATAAAAGCAACATAGACATAACCCAGACAGGTTTCATGGTACCATACATTGTCAAAAAACATAAATCTATCATGCCAGTCAGCCACAGTTTGTGTAGCTATTGAAACCAATAAAAGCAAAATTTGCCCTCTTGAGCTACCTTGGGAAAAATGAAGAGGAAACTGGGGCTTGGCTCGACTGTGCGCTTAAATTAGTTCACTTAAGCAGAGCACTGAAAAAGTTGGTGAAAAGTTAGTAGCAGTCTATAAACAAAAACCAAGTAGCACAGCTAGTCCGATAATATTCCACAGTAATCAGAGCAGAGTGTTTCGTCCATACAAAATGCCTAAATATTCCTTTATGTCTTCATGAATCTCTTGTAACAAAAGATTGACTGACTGATTTCTGGGGTTTCACATCCCTAAAGCATGATATGATGATGAGAGACGCTTTAGTGGAGGGCCCCGGAAATTTCAACCATATGGGGTGCTTTAACTTGCACTGACATCACACAGTACACGGGCCTCAACATTTTGCATCCATCGAAATGCAGCCGCCTTGGCCATGATTTGATACCGTGACCTTCGGATCAGCAGCCGAGTGCCTTAGCCACCAGACTGCGTGGCGGGGTGTAAGAGAAGAGCCACTCATAGCAACTCACATCATGTGTCGTGCCTTGAAGCATGGAGCCATGCTCCTGTGATGACAGTGACCCATCAGGTGACGCGGTCAGTGAGGATTTAGCTGTCCTAGGTACAGTGCCGGGTGCCAATGGTGCTGGCCGCTTGGGTTGCAGTGGAACGCCTACTGCATTAACATATTTCCAGGGAATACAGAGAGAAATGTAGAATGTGTAAAAGAGTGCCAACACAACATTTCTTACTTGTCATATTTTAACACCATAGCCGAAACACAGTGCACTGTTTTGAAGACATTGGGAAGCATCCAGCCCCCTAGACATGAAACACGTTAGCACAAAAGATGCCTGCACCATCACACCACTCTATACTGGCTCTCTCTGTGCAATTGCTTTCACACATGGGCACACAGCCATAGGTAATGCAAGAAGAGCACTCCCTGATTTGTTTACGAGCAATATTATCACATTCAGCCTTAGCAGTACGGCATTAACGTGGCAAGTTGGGTGTGTTGGTACATTATTACGAGAACTGCAGTGCAATAAACACAATAATGGCAAAAATAAATTAGCAGGACGAGTGATAAACGTGCAACAGGTTTTACTGGGACAAACTTCACAGACACAGTTAAATCTGCATATAACAAAACTGACAAATGCTCGAATATTTTCGTTATAAAGAGGTTTTTGTTATGTCAAGTTTCAGCACGAAAATTCTAAAAAGAAACAGGCAAATGAAGCAAAGGGGCAACTGGGGGTATACCTAGCCCAGAACACAATTCACGGCAAAAATGCGGCAGGCACAGGTCAAATTGATCACCGAAGATTTGTCACTATCACCGTGCTAGCTGGCACTTTCCACCAGTGCCTCATCCAACATCGCTTAGGTAGGGACGACACAGTCACTCCCACAAAAATAAAATCTTCTCCCAAAACTGCACACAGCCCAGGGCTGCTCTACTCGTATGCAATGAAAGGCAAGCTCCTGCGTGACAGGCGGGCCGTTTCTCCACTGAGGCACTTACCCTTGCGACGATACACCTAAGTGAGTAAATGCATGGATATGGGAGTCAACTCCTATGCATGCACACTGCTTGGAAAGAAAGAAAGAAAGAAAAGGCAGACCGAAAGTGAATGGCATGATGGCTAAATTCCAAAAGGAAAAAAAAAAAGGAAAGAAAGAAAACAGATATGAAATGCTACAACAGTGAGTGGCGGTGCTGACGGTGCACGACCCTCAGGGAAAACGATACAAAGTTTGGGGGAAGGAGGAAAGGACAAGGTCGCGGTGGCAAGAATTGTGTCCTTCCACCTATTGTTTCACTGGCAGCACTCTGCAGAAGCGATGTTGCCACAATGGCTGCGTGTGTGCCATTCGCGATGACATAGCTTCGCAATCAGCTGTTGGTGGGTAGCCGCGGCAGTGGGTCCGGACGCTGCTTGCGCTAAATTCGATATAGGGGGCGAAATTGCTAGGTTGTTGGTAGGGGCAATTCGTTATATCAAGAGTGTCTCCTGCCACTGCTTCGTTACACAGAGGTTACAAATACATGTTCTTCCATGAAGTTGAGGCGGGGAATTGAAAAAACCTCGTAACATCGAGAAATTCATTATATCAAGGTTTGTTATAGGCAGGCTTAGCTACGTACTATCTAATGCAGCTATTAGGTATAGTTGAAAATACAGCTACGAAATGCATTCAACCCTCGTTACAACGAAGTTGAAGGGAGACACGGAATATGTTCTGCTCTGCCAAGCATTCTCGCTATGAACAGCAGTGGGATGCACATGTGAAGGCGAATAAAGCTTATATCTCTGCATTAAAAAGTTCTCATAATAATTTCCTTCACAATACTTTGCCGACTATGCACAGTACTGATCCAAAAAAGTTTTGGCGAACAATTCACCCTGACCGTAACAGCGAAATCACATTACTTGACTCTTCTGGGGAAGCAATCCCAGTTGCCGACTGCGCTGCATTGTTAAATGATGTATTCTGTCATAATTTTGTTACAACCTCGTCTACAACATTTCCCAACGCGCAGTGTTTTGACTCCCTAACAATGGATCCAGTAATTATTCAACCCCTTGGCATCTAAAAAGTTCTCGAATCACTGAAAGTGTCCTCAAGCTTAAGCATTGATCTTATCAATGCTAAATTCTTAAAAAGCACCAAAATATATTCTAGTACAGTGGAACCCCGTTCATACGTTTTTCAGCGGACAGGGGAAAGAAAACGTAACAGCCAGGAAAACGCAAGAGTGAGGAAAGCTCCGAAAATGAATGAGAACAGGGCCGCTTTGACTTCAAACAATTTATTTCAGCAAGGTGAGCCATCAAGGTCGCCGACCGATAATTCGGACAGCCGCGCAGTACCGCCAGTGCCCCCATAGACTTAATGTGTTAAGACGACCAATATTTTAGACGGTTTCTAGCTCGAAATTCGATAATTCGGACTCCGTTCATGGCTGTCAAGCGCAGTGAATGAAAGCGCTATTACTATAGCCTCTGGCGCCCCGATGAGAGAAAGTATGGCCTCAAAGACAGCAATAAAAACTGTGACCAGTATTTAGTTCCAGGCTTAGTTCCAGCGTGACGTGCCAATTTCGGAGGCAAGTCGCTCCGTCACTCACCGCATCTTGTTCCGGCACCCCACGTGTGGTTTGTGATTGCAAGTACGGCTGGTCGCGTCGCGTCCGCGATCGCTCGATAGCGCTTTCACGTTCCATCTTCAGCGCTTGTTTACCTTATTTACCCGCATAATTTGCGCACCCCTGATATTTAGCCAGCCTTGCAAAAAAAAATTCCTTGCATATTTTGCGCTCCCCTTTCACAGCTCGCCGGCGTGCACGCACGGACAGACTTTGAACAGCAGCGCGGCCGCGCCCCTCGCTGCGCAGGCGAGCGCAGTCATACGCAAAACGGGCTGCGAGTGCGATGTTCCTTTTCCGATTCTTTTCTTCGGAAGCCCCCGGAGCCCAAAGTACGGTCGCTGGAATAAAAGCACGCGAGTTGGGGCGACGAAAACGGCTGAAGCAAAGATCAAACGAGCCCGACCCATCTCCGTCGCTCGGAGGCGATAGCGTTACCGCGTCGAAGCGGGGCGGAAACGCCCCGCCCGTCTTTAACGAACATGAAAAGACGCAAAGGCGAGGAGGCGGGGGAGTTTCGCTCGGCTGCCAAGCGATTGCATGGCTGCCGAGATAGCGCTGGCGCTGGCGGTATCTCGGCAGCCATCAGCGGGCGGCGATTCCTACAAGCGTAACCAAGTCTGTCCAAAGCCAAATCAAAATAGCGGTGCCCGGGCGGGTACGGCGTGCCAGGTTGCGACGCATCATGCGGGAACAGGTCCACAGTTGCGGCGTAACAGCGGGGTTTGCAATACATGGGACCCTATGGGAGCTATACCGGGACCGATGAAAAACAACAGCCGGGAAAACGCAGCAGTGAGGAACGTAACAGCGGGGTTCCACTGTATTATGCTATCCAAGATATTCCAACAATCAATTGACAAATACACACTGCCATCCAACTGGAAAGTCGGAAAGGTGGTTCCAGTTCATAAATTGGGAAGCAAAAATTCACCCTTTAACTACCGCCCGATTTCACTAACCGGCATTCCATGTAAAATCGTCAAACATATCCTTTACACAAAGAATGTTAATTTTCTTGACGGTAACTCATTCTTTTCAAAGGTTCAACATGGTTTTCACCAATCCCTTTCCTGTGGTTTTCAACATGGTTTTCACCGATCCCCTTCCAGATGGTGCTGCAGTCGCATCCAAATTTCGTCTCTATCTATGGAAACGTCACTCCCTTGGGGCGCTGACAACACATTGCAGGGAAAAGGAAGAAGACAACAAAGAGATCAACAGGCTGTGAACAAGCAAGTACTATAATGCAAGCCTTAACAATGAACATTTTTCAAACCTCTTGCTGAACACATCCACTGCAAGATGCGTACACAAACATAAAAACAAACCTGGTGGCTTCACAGACTTGACCCATGCTCTTTTCTCCTCCATGGCTGCAACTCCTTGCACTGTCTATAAATGAGAATAAACAGCAAACAGTATTGTTTAACACACAGATATCCCAGTTTTTAAAGCAATTCTATGTACGCCTAAAATGAACTGGTAGTTCTATGCTCCGAAGAAAAAAAGATATACCGTATTTTCCGGTGTATAAGACGCGGTTTCTTTCCAAAATTTTCGGAGGTGCGTCTTATACGTACTTTTCTTTTGTAGTTCTTTTTGGAGAAACTCGTGTTGATGCTGACGAGTCTTTTTTTTAACGACTAGAGCAGTCTGACACGAATGATGCGTCATAATTATAATAACGAAGACTTAACGTGCCGGTACTACAGTTCCACAAAAAGTACATAAAACGGAAAAATAAAAAAGGGAAGTATGTCATCGTGCGAGTTCTCAGCTCACTGAAGCTGCGCGAGTTTCGGAGGCTGCACCATAGTGAGCTGTACTCAGTTAGTGAAATCGGCGTAAGATGGCGATAGGTGCGCGACGGGATCGGCTCGGCTTCGGCCGCCACGCCGGCCACGCTGTCGTTCAGCGAGTTGGGCTAGCCGCCATTTGCAACTTCATTTGTTCGGCTGGTCCGCGCTGAGCGTATTTCCCTAACATATCAGGAGAGCTTTGAAACTGCAGTTCACTGAGAGTGTCCAACGGCTGAAGCATTTTCGTCATACCGCCTGGGATAACCGCAGCGGTGCAGTTTTTTGCCTTGACGCACTTCAAAGTGAGCTCCGTTATATGCGCCCGCATGCTATCCAAGACCAGGAGGCCCTTCTTCGCATGAAAAAAACCGTCCGGTCGCTTAGAAAAGCATTTTTTCGAGCCACTTGCCCGTCATCTCTTCGTCCATCCAGCCTTTCACGTTCGTTTCTATGACGACGCCAGGCGGGAAGGGCTCTTTCGGCATCGTCTTCCGCTTGAATATAACCATTGGCAGAAGTTTTTGCCCGTCGGCGCAACATGCGAGCACAACCAACGTTACTAAGCATAACCGTGAAGTGTGCTTTTTCGTGGCCGGGTAGTTTTGATGGTGACGGACTTGTCACCTTTAGGTGCCACACTCCTTTACATCGGAATGTCAAACGTAAGTGGTACCTCGTCCATATTTATTATACGGCTGTTGCTGAGGCCATCGTCTTCAATGGCTTTCTTAACGAAAGCCTGGAATCTTTCAAGCTTGTCCTTGAAGTCTGCTGGCAGATTCTGGCACATGCTTGTGCGAAAGTATGCATCGTGGATGTCCGACGGCGAGCATAGCTATACCGCAACCGGACACACGAGGCGTGCTTCGTTTTGTGAGGTCGCTAAGTGGGTGCGCGAAGCCTGGTGTGCGGTGTCACAGGCCACCGTAACTGCAGGGTTCCGCAAGGCAGGCCTGCAAGCATCCTCAGCCCCTGACCTCGATGATGACAGCAGCAGCAGCGATTCCGAAGAGGAAGCAGAGGAAGTCCCAGCGTCGCTGAACTATTCCAAAGCGCGTTGGAGGACGACGACTTTGAGGGCTTCGACGAATAAAATGTTTTTCCTGCAGTCATGCAGAACGTTTCAGTGGGTGTGCATTATTTTTTCTCGCAAGTTTGGTGTTGTACAAGTTTTCTTACAGACTGGCGCTCAGAAACGTAAGTACGGCATTTTACAATGCTCGCTCAACCCCACGTTATGAAGTTTCTTTGCGGGAAGTGAGTGAATACAGGTGTGTCTTATACACCGGTGCGTCTTATATATTATTTTTTTCACGGAAACTTGCGGAAATTGGGGGTGCGTCTTATACAAAGGTGCGTCTTATGCACCGGAAAATACGGTACTTTCAAACGCAAGAAACTGCAATCCAACATGGCTTGGCAGGCGAGGACATTCCTTTCCTCCCTAAAATGGTACATCGTAGGTATCCATATGCTTCTCCTGCACCTTGTCCCCCCCCAGCTTACGCAATGTGCCAGCCCAGAGCCAGCTTGACCACAGAGAATCACTGCCCCAGTGACAACGTGGGGTACAAGAAGCTGGAATTATTTTCCCGTGCGAACCATGCCTCGTCCTCCCGAAGTTGAGTCACCGCGCAAGCACATATCCCCAAGACAGAACCTGACTGGCCTCCCAGTCACAGCCGGCCCTCAGGCACTTTCTCCACTCGAGCTTCCTCTCAATGCACAGAGACCCACAGTGAGTGTGCTACATGCACCTCGGAACCGTGACCTTCCATTCACATGCTCAGCGGACCCTTCCTTAGCTAGCTGACAGTGCAAGAGGAGCACCTAACCCCTTAGCCTTGCAGTGAGCTTTCCTTCGCCCTAAAACTGTGACCGTCACACTGTGCTGCATCGCGGATCAATGAGCCTGTATTTGTTGATGTGATACATTTTCTGCCCTGTGTCAGCCAGTTGATGAACCTGGTTGTACTATGCTGCAATGTGGAGGAGCATAGTGTCCCTGCCTGAACACACTTGTATGGTAAGCCTTGCAGAAAATCCATTTCCACCATATATCCTGCATCACGCCCATATCCAATTATGTGCTCTATATTGACGCGTGCATTCGGTGAAGAAGACAAAGACGATGAGGGTTTTAGCGCATTCCCACTAGTGGGGCAAGTGCACAGCGGGGTTTTTAGAAGAAGAAGACGTTTTTGGAATAGAGCTCGAACAAGCTGTCCTGCGTTCAAGAACTGTCTGTTTCTTGTCGTGTTGTAATGCGACACTGGTGGACGTGTGGGGTACGGACAGTCCTGATGCATTCGGGCGCTCATCTCGCCAGACTATGCCCACTCAACTCCGCCACGGGAGTTAGCAGCCAGTTTTCATCGAACATTGATGACTGGCCACTACGATAGTGTGATGAGAATCACGCGGCGTTGACACGTCGGCGCTCACGGCGTCTCGCAAAAGCATACCACCACAACATGGCTCACGAGCCTAACAAACGCTGACGACATGCCCAGTACGGACATAAATTGGAGACCTTCCCTAGGAGTTGAGCAACGGGGCAGAAAGCTCCGTCAGCTCGTCGCGGAGGTCGAGCTGACCTCTACCATGACGACTCTGCACGACGGATGATTATGCACGCCAAAGCGCCGGCGCTCCTCGCCTGCGATTACCACGCAAGATTCTGATAATGCTCACCAAGGTCGTTTTGAACAGCGCAGTTGGGTTTGGCCCCACGACGGATTGTTGAGAAGGTGCGCAATACTTTGTTTGTCGCCTATAGCGGTCACTACGAGGTTGTGACAGTAGAAAGAAGCTGAGATGTAGTGCGTTTTTCGCGGAAGGCAGCAGACTCGAAGACGGGCAATGCTGTTGGGAGCGCCAACTGCATTCAAGAAGCAAGACGTAGGTGTTAGCGCTTTATGGGCGTGCGGTTGTTTTTAGACGAAGAAAATTTTGGATAGATCCGAACAACTGTCTCATTCAAGACTGTGTGTTGTAACTGACCAATTTGAGCAGGAAAGGAAACAAGAGCAAGCAATTTTTACAGCAAAGCAGTTCTTGCTGGCCGTAAAGTGGACCTCATATCGTAAAACCTATCACCAGCATTAGTACTGGTCCCCAAGGGTGTGTGTGCACTCCTATGCATCGCCCAATATGCAGCGTTCGCATGCACACTTCTTTCTTGCACTCATGCCCTCGCAGGCAGGTTGCAGGCACACGTTTTGCACATGCAACCAGAAAGAGAAGACAAAGACAGCGTGTATCGATTTATCCAGTGTACAGTGTCTCGCAAGGCTATGTGCTTTTGCATAGCTTTATGCCATGAGATCATGCATCCTCTCTTGGCATGAAGCTATGCAAAAGCGCATAGTGCAGTATGGCAAAGGGGTGGGATTGCATCAAGCCGAGATCACATCTACCATCGTCTGTGGTTCAACTCAAAAAGAGGCTTCTCCATAGAGCATGTACAAGGAGCACTGCTGCTAATGGCCGACATAAATTACCCATTCGGCCTGCGCCCCCCGTGCCCATGTCTGGGCGTGCGTTTTTTAAAACTGAAAGCGTGTGTGCTCTGCGCTCGCTTTTCTTTGCGTTGTGAGTGCCTAGGCAATATAGTTGCTGGAAATGTGTAAAAATGTATTTGTTAATGTGGAAGCCACACAGATACCATTGGAAGGTGCCTGTAAATTTCCTCGGCACCAATGCGAATGGTGTGGTGCAAAATTCACATAAATATAATTTCCCAGGGATCCAACAAATGCACACCAGCAGACTGTAAGAAATGATAAATGATTGCCAAACTTTTATCAGTCATTGATCAGTGATTGTAGATGGGTTTATACCCTATGGAACTCCGATGCGCCACCTTTTAGGACTCCTAATTCAAGAACATGACTGGAGTCGAACCCAAAATCTTTTTTGGACAAGGTGGATTAAAGAACTAGGACGGATTAGGGTGGATTTGGGTAGATCAGAGCTGAATAAGGCATATTAGGCGGATTAAGACGATTAAGACAGACTAAAGTGCATTAATGTGGACTATGGCATATTAGAGCGGATTACAGCAGATTAGGGTTGGCTAAAGTTTATTAGTGTGGATTAAAATAGATTTCACCTTTAACGTTTAGCTTCATAGTGCAGCTTAATAGTCTGAGGTCAAGTGGGCTTGACTAAGTCTTAAGTTATTTAGACTGGCTAAATTAAATTTTGGAATAGTGAAGCTTTGGTCTAATTAGCCTAAACCTAGTCAGGCATGCCGTAATAAGCTTGACTTAATTAATCATAACATAATTATACTTGGGTTAATAGAACTAACTTAATTAAGCTTGACCAAATAATCCCAGTCCCAGTTATGCTAGACTGTTATATTAGCTTAAATAAGCACTGCTTAATGAGTATTACCTTAATTAGACGTGATTTAATTAGTGTTAGGTTAACTGGTCCTGAATTATTTAGTCTCAACATAATTACGCTTGACTTCATTAGTCGTAGCCTAATCAACCTCTGATTAATTAGTCTTAGCTTATTAATGCCTCATTTCACTAATGATAACTTATTTATGCATTCATTAATTAGTCCCAGCTTACTATATCCCAGTTAATTAGTCTATGGTTACTTACACTAGGCTTGCTATATTAGCTCAATTATGCTTTGCTTAATTTGTTTTACCTTAACTACACTTGTTTTAGTTAGTAGTATATCTTAATAATGCATTATTATTAGTCTACCACATTAGGTATGACTTTTCATAGCCTAATTAACCTTGAATTAGCCGAGTGTGGCTTAATTACCTAGTACCGTCTGAACTAGGCTTCACTTAACTAGGCTCCACAGAAACAGACATAGCTTAATTAGGTCTTACCTAACTAGTCTCAGAAAGCTTAAATTTGCTTTGCTATATCCTGACATGATTAAGCTAGCATTAAACAACCCAGTGGAGTTTTCTGCAGATTTCCCAGTTTCATCAATAGCTTAAACAGCTTCACTGTTAAAATTGAACTAGTGCATATTGGGGTGTATTCACACTTTAAATTAATCCATCCGTCTTACCGGATCTGAATGCACCTTATTTTACACTAAAGGGGCACTGACACGAAAATTTTCGTCTGATGTCTTTTTGCTGCAATATGTAGCTGAGGATGTGTTCGCCATAAAATTTTTTATTTTTTTTATTTATTTACAGAAATACTGCAGGCCACATGGCCCAAGCAGGAGTGGGATACAAAGCCTAAGAATGTTGAACAATAAAGGATAAAAACAGGCTACAGTAGGAGCAGAATAAAAAAAAAGTAAACAAGGCAAAAAACACAGCAGAAAGGCAATACCACTAAGTTGGTGTGGATACAGCAACAATGAAACAAATATCAAGTGGATGAAATAGAACCAGCTTCACTAAACACTGTAAGAAAACTGCTTAAGGTAGGCTAGGAGGAGGCACTTGACTGTGTAATGGACAACAGTTGATCAGGTGACAGGCTATTCCAATCTGTAATTGTTTGGGGAAAGAACGAGAATTTAAATACATTTGTTCTGGCAAAAAAGGGGGTTATAGAGAGCGGATGAGTATGACAAGTGCGCCGGGTTCCAAGTGGAGATAAGTAAGGTGCTGGGTCGAGCCCGAGCTTCCGATTAAGCAAAGAAAACAAAAACTTCAAACGCTGATCTTTGCGCCGGGACTGCAATGAAAGAACCTGATTAGATGCCATAACCGACGTAACTGAAAGCTGGTGGCCATATAAAGCAAAAATGAACCGCACAGCCTTTCGCTGGATTTTTTCAAGTGCGTTTATGTTGACATTGGTGTACGGGTCCCATATGATACAACCGTATTCAAGCTTAGGCCGGATGATGTGTTCATAAGCGTTCATAAGTTCATCAATGGCACATCATTTGCTCCAGCACGCGTCAGATAATTATTTACGGCCTGTTTATTACCCACTAGTTTCAGTTTCGGTTTGGGAGACCTCAAAAAACGACAAGGCGCCCGGTGCAACTGGCGCCATCTAGCGCTCGCAATGGAGTAAACTAGTTCGACCACGTGAGAACACATAACTGTGACGCCCTTCCGCACGACAACCACCGCGTGCTCGTTTTATTTCGCCTGTTGCACGTCCTGCGCGTTGCTGTCGCTGTTGCTGTCATCGTTGTTGGGTGGCAACTATTTTCTTGAGGTCTGGTGTCGCCGGCAGTCTACTAATGCAGCCGCAGCAAATAAGCAAGGGTGGCAATGACGTCATCATTGCTAGCTGCACTGTCGGAGCTCGGCTGCCATGGTGACGTCGCAGAAGTTGGGGGTCCCCTTCAGGTCACCTTTGCTGCTGTCGATGTACAGCATCTAGTGCTCAATTGCGCACGCGAACTTCAATATTCATTTAAATTACCTTCGGAGCAGTGTTCGCCATTGAGATTTGGTAGATGACATCTGCATGTCCACAAAAATCGATCCCGCAGGCTATCTTCGCAACGAAATTTTGGTGTCGGTGCCCCTTTAATCTGTCAGCACCTGCGGGATCGAGTCCTGAAGGTATTCCTTTCGAGTCAAAGTAGTCATGCATTCGAGCCCGACAGGATGATTAATCCATCTACAATCGCTAATCAACCATTAACTGACTTCGGGTTAGGCAGAGCAAGGTGGATTAGCATAGGTAGTTGCGCAGTTTATCCTGACGCTGTCATATGCGCCACATCAAAGACAAGCAGCACACTGACAAAGTAATCGCGTGCACCTGTGGACCTAAACATGTGTGATGAACGAAAACAAAGCTTCGGAGGATCGACAAAATGCAGTGATCACGAGGGCATGCGACCATGCCAACAGCCACCGGCAGTTCTGCACTTTTGATCAGCCACTCTGATACGACACTGAAGCCTGATGACACGACGTGATGGGTGGGGCACCTCCTTCGACGCCGCCCACAAGAGCTCTATGGGTCCTATTTTGTAGAGTTGCGACAGAACTGGAAAGGGAGCTTTTCTGATTGCAATATCTTTGCTCCTAACAAACCTTCCTGAAAAATTCTTTTGGCTGTGAACTTCTGAGAGGCTTTCAATATACACAAAGCCAAGCCCAAAGGGCGGTTCAGTACCTCTTTAAAGAACAGTATGCATATGAATGAAAGATATTGTGACGATGCAGTCACCACAGGGTATTTATTAGGCCTGGATGATGCGGCGAACCGGCCGAGCCCAAAGCATAGATGAGACGCGAGGTGACAACCCACAATCGATGAAGAAGAAACCCATGTGATGATGATTATGTACAGATGACGAAGAGTAGCGCATTTGGTGCCCACGATATGCATGAGTTAACTTCAACGCTGTACAAAGTGTTACCTTTGCGTCAGTACACGAATGTTTGCTTCGCCGCAGCACACCATTGCAGTACACAAGTGTTCACTTCACCGCAGTACACGAGTGTCAGTTATACCACAGTACAAGTGTTAGCTTCACAACAATACGCGATTGCTAACTTTGCCGCAATGCATGTGTCATGCCGCAAAGCGTAATACATGCTGGAATGGGCCACTTCTCACCAGACATGGCATATTTTGCCCCTTAAAAGGAAACGTTTTTTTGACATTGTGTCACTGATTAGGCAACACAATTGTGAAATCATTCACACCATAAATAAAGTGAAGCAGCCTGTGCTAAGGTAGCTATGGGCTTATTTCTGTCACCTTCCTCCTTACCACTGCTGTTCCTCCTCAACTCGAACAGCTGCCGAGTATGCGCTAGTGACGACTGCGCCTCTCACGTCAGCCGCTGTGCAGAGCCCTCCGTAGCGACATACCATGCGATGTCTTTATTGAGGCAGTGCTAGCCTCTGTAATAGTGCACCGGCGACGATATTGTTGGCTGCCCTTCAGTGCTCGTGATGTCACGTGGATTCTGCTTCGTGGGAAGGGGCAGTTGAAAACGCTTCGAATCGCGTCAATCTCTCACGATGTACGTATTCAAAACTTTGTAGTAAATTACATGCTTAGCGCAGAGTGCTGATATTGTTACACTAATGATCAGAAGGACTCGGGCTATCAGTGCAATGCATTTGTACGAAATCACAACAACCATTTCAGGGTCCCTTTAATTACAAACTTTAAATAGCTTGAATAGTAAAGGACTGGTGCAAATCGAACTGAATAATAATGCTGTTCGAAAACTAGTAAAAAATTCGAATATTCGCACTTGTAACATATATTTAGCTGAAAAATGATCTAGAGCAAAGCCTGTAAATATTATTGCAGCACGAGTAATATGGAGAACTCGCTACTGTTAGTTCCAAATTCACTTTCTCTCAGGGTACCTACCCAGGCACATTCATTCTTCATTTTCTACAAAGCCAAAAGCCATCTTAAGTAAGAACGATCAACCGATGCACTACTCATTATTCTCACACTGCATGAAACACCCCGTTTGCAGTTTACATATGCACTGGTGCCACATTTACTTCTAATAAAATTTGCAGAAAACTGCAAATTTTATAAATATCTCTGGTAACTGCTAATTTCGTAAACTCCTCACCGTGGGCAGGTCAATGAGCTTCTGCAGTTCAGTGGGACCCATGTGCTGAATGTGGTTGAAGTTGGATGGTGCAGATATCATCCTTGACCGTCGGTCACCACTGCAGGAAATAACACAAAAGCAAGGATAATAGACATTCATTTTGTCAGCACATTTACTGCATGACACACAACAGGTCACGCTGCTTCATGTTCATTCCAAGTTCAAACGCCAGTGAATAGATGGAGCGAAATTCTTAAAGAATCCCTGCACAGTGTGGGGATGTGCGCACACCTATTCCCTTCCCTTGATGCTGGCGCAAGCCCACATCTGCGATGGAATCGAAGAGGCCACGCTGGGCAATAACACATGCCTACCGACTGATCTTTCCATCCTGTCCTACCTTTCTTGTGTGCCATGCGCCATGCCATCCCTCATTCCCCTCCACACGGGAACATGCATCTGCCTCTCTGTGATGGAGAAAAACGTCTCCTCGTATAAAAATAAGACGGAATGTATAAAAGATCCAGCAGACCCTACACACTGTGGAAATTGGCGTCATGCAAAGCAGTCAACAATGAAATTGCTTATTGTGAACTGTTTGGCATTCAGCCAACTGTTGCGGATCAATGTTTTTGTGCAAAGCGGACATACCCACTCGTGAGTATTCCTAACTTGTATTAACCAGGAACGTCAACAGAACCCTGGCGACTGAATGGTACCTCATGATACGATGTAACATTGAAACTCGTGTTACAGTAAAACCCCGTTAATTCGGATCTCAAGGGAGTGAAAAAAATGTCCAAATTATCCGAATGTTGAATGCATAACAAAAACACACATTTTCAATTCCTTTATTGCATACCTTTATTTTGAGAAGTAGTCCGTGATGCTTGTTTGTTTTTTTGTGGACAGCTGGGCGGCAAGGACTAGTTTGGGGGCATGTGACAAACCCTCTAGCGCAAGAATATTGCCTGGGACATCGTAACAAAACTCCTCTAGAACAACGAGAGCGTCCGTGGCTGCTTTTGCAGTACAACACACTGGGCGTAGTTCATCGCACGGATCTTCGTCGGACACCTTATCAGTCTCACCGAGGGCAGCACTGAGGATCTCATCATCGTTCAAGTGATCGGCGAGGACAACGCTGTCATCAACTGTAATGTAATCTGCAAGCTCCACTCCGGAGGGAAGCAGGCCAAGGAATGCCACATCGTCCTTCGCCGTGTACTTCGCGCGTTTCGCCAGTTCTGACATCACACCACCACTATTGCCGACCACCACCTCGCGCACCGACACTTCCGATATGCTGATGTCACAATGCACTGAAGAGGGAGAAAAAAGCACAACCGATGCCTGCAGGTCCGCACGCTATCCGTCTGAGGCCTTGTTTCTCTGCCGATGACAGGAAAATGCGTGCTACAAAATGCCACCTTGCATCCCCTTTCATAAGTTCTCGAAAAAAAAAAATGCGGTTTTCCTTGGCCTCCGTGATCGGCATCGACAGCGCACCGTTGCTGCCAGAGCCCATCTCAGAGACCAAAAGTTTACACGTGTGGCAAAGAAAATGCAATGCGATAAATATTATGCCTCCGAGATGCAGTTTGTTTCAGTTTCGCCGTCTTTGGCTTGCCTCCAGACCGAATTAACCAGTGCGCGTGCAATTTTGCGTCGAATTAGCGAATGTTTGTTGTCATAGGGCTATGAACATTTTTGAAGGGAGGGTTTGGGAATGACGAATTATCCGAATTTCCGAATTAATGGAAATTTTACTGTAGTCCAAAGCACAGGCATATGTTTTTTCGAAAGAAGAAAAAAAGTACTACAGTGGAACCCCGGTTTTACATCCCCCGGTTTTTGCGACGACCCACATTTTATGACGGATTAGTCCCGTCCCGGCGAAAGCCCCATAAACCCGATTACTTTATTTATTTATTTATTTATTATTTATTTATTTATTTATTTATTTACGGATACTGCTGTCTCATGTTTGAGACATTGCAGGAGTGGTTCAAAGAAATGCACCAGAACAAAAAAAAAAAAAAATGAAAACATCAAAACACATAATTGGACACTTGTTTTACAAACTGTGCATGTGGTAGCAGTCTGAAAGAAATGTCCAGGTTATCCCAAGTCTCAACTGTGCACGGGAAAAAAGAGTATTTACAACAATCAATATAACATCTGAATGGCACAATGTTCAACGGATTGTATCAGCGGGTCACTTGGGTAGTATGACTGGTGAAAGAAATGGATGTAGCTATGCTGACAGATTCGTGCACGATGTTATGTAACATGATAAGCCCAAGTGGTCCAAGTGTCAATAAGCACTTCTCAGTGCATAACACAAATGCATGAGCTGCGCACGAAATCCTGCAAGGGGCTTGTAGCCAGCCAGACTCTGAAAACGGTCCGTGCAGTTAAGCTATTGCACTTGAATATCGGAGGCGTTATATTACCCCATCCGCATTCCTCCTGTTTGAAGATAGGTGCCGCGAGCATGTGCACTACCGTAATGTCGGTGGGGAAAAAGAAAATCCATGCATATCCACGGAGTGAATGATGATGAGTGGGCGAAGCTCCGGAGGTTCATCGTAGATCGTGCCGACTTCCGGATTAATTTGGTTAACGCGCACACTATGAATCCTTATGGTTAAACTACGCACAAGTGAAATCTCCCACCGGCACTTCACTGCAAGTCAAGATCCAGTGCCTATATATATATATATATATATATATATATATATATATATATATATATATATATATATATATATATATATATATGGGTGGCTGGTGAACGGTTCTCCAGCGCGAGCAGTCGGTATTTTTCAATCAAGAAACTCGCTAGAAGACGCTGCCTGCGTCAACGTTGTCTCCCGCGGGTGAGGGCGTGTTCTCCTTCTTTGCGAGCTGGTAGAGCGTTTATCGAAGAAAGAGCGTTTCAAAAGTCAATGCGCGCCTTTCAATCTCTCTCTCTCTCAAAAGACAGCAGATGGAAGAGTGAGAGAGCTCGCGTGCCGGGAGGCACACACCGAGGGCGAGCGCGAGTGTGGCTATGATGTGACAACGAAATGGGATGGATGGATGGATGGATGGATGCCATGAGCTTCCCCTTTGTAACGGGGCGGTGACATGTGCGCCACCAGGCTCATAAGAAGATTTAAGAACTTTTTTTTTTCCTCTCTTTAAATTTTCCTCGTGCCTTTTAAATTTACTTCAATCAAATCGATCATACCATAGCAAAAACGGAATTTCATAGCCCAGTTCCCTGCCCCTTACGGCAGAAATTCCATATTTTTCCCTATAATTATTTTTGTCCGTTCTCTCTAGTTTTCTGCCACCAGTATTCTAACCGTCTCTTACTTATTTCAATCGCGGCTATGTTCAGCTTCCTGTTGTTCGCACTAAAACCCAAGGCTTCATGTAGGGTGGTGCCCAAACGTACACCTGGGTGGATATTTCCGCATTCAATCAGAACATGCTCCGTCGTTTCCCTATCTTCCTCACAGCATGTGCATTTTTCTTCTTCTTTACTGAATTTCGCTTTATAAATACGCGTTCTAAGGCAGCCCGATCTCGCTTCAAACAATGAAGCGCTTCCTCTTGAATTATCATAAAATGCCTCCCTCCTTATTTCGTTTTTGCCCTCTCGGTAGTTATTCAGAGTCGGTTTTTTTTCCATCGCTGCCCTCCAGTAAATGTTCTCCGCCTCTCTGACTTTTTCCTTTACGCTCTTTGTTGTCAGTTCTCTTACAGCCGTATATTTACTGGTGAGCCTCCTAGTTCTCTTTCTCCACTGCGTGTCAACGCTCTTTCTATATAAATAGCGGAACACCTTCACTGCCCACCTACTCTCTTTCATATTCCTTAGCCTTTCTTCAAACCTTATTTTGCTCTGCGCTTCCCTTGCCTCAAAACTCGCCCATCCCATATCGCCCTTTACAGCCTCGTTTGTCGTTTTCCCGTGAGCACCCAACGCGAGGCGTCCCACAGTTCTGTGATTCACGTCCATTCCTGATTGTATCTCTGGCCTCATGCACACCACTGAGTTCCCAAATGTAAGCCCCGGTACCATTACCCCTTTCCACAGACCCCTAAGCACCTCGTACCTATTGTGTCCCCATAACGCTCTGTGCTTCATTATTGCTGCGTTCCTTTTTCCCTTTGCTGCCAAGGCTTTTTCCTGTACCTTCATGTATCTATCACCCTCATTTACCCATACGCCAAGGTACTTGTATTCGCTTACTCTCGGTATTTCTTGGCCCTGTATGGATACCGCCTGGTCGTTGGGATCATTGAATACCATCAGTCCGCATTTTGTTACACTGAATCCTAGTTCTAGATCCTCGCCTTCCTTCCCGCATATATTCACCAGCCGTTGTATATCATCTCGACTGTCCGCGAATAAGACAATATCATCAGCATAAAATAAACCCGGAAGCATCTGCTCAATCATCATGCCGCCCTGTTTGTGTGACAGCTTAAAACCAATGTGGCTATCTCCTAGTGCTTTTTCCATTCTAACCATGTACAGCATGAATAACAGCGGCGACAAAGGACATCCCTGTCTCAGCCCCTTGCTAATATCACCGTTCTTTCTGCTACTGATTCCTTCCCATTCTATGCAAACTGTATTTTCTCGATATATTTCCCTCAAAAGCTGTACACAATCGTCGCATATGCCCATTCCTTCCAAAATTTCCCACAATATTTCCTGATTAACATTGTCATACGCTCCAGTGACGTCTAGAAAAGCCACATACAACGGCCTCCTTTCTATTTTAGATATTTCTATACACTGTGTAAGAACAAATAGGTTATCGTCTAAACGCCTGTCTACTCGAAATCCATTCTGAAGTTCTCCCAAATTTTGTTACGTTCTGCCCAGGCTTCTATTTTTAATTTTACTGCTTGCATAGCCATCCTGTATAGTACCGATGTAATGGTTAGCGGTCTATACGAGCGAATGTTATTCTTTTCCCCCTTGCCTTTATAGATTAAGTTCATTCTGCTTTTTCGCCAACTGTCCGGTATTTTCCTCTCCTGTAAGCATTTTTCTACGGCTTTCAATAGCGCTTCTTCAGCGAGCGCCGCAGCGCCATCTATTGACCAATTCACGTACTAGCTAAGCAGCACTGCAGCGCCATCTCGTGATCATTCTGAGATCATTCAAGAGCGAGCGCATTTTATAGCTCTCACCCCTAGCGGTCTCCCATCGCACTGCATCGAAACATCTCGAACGATCGCCTCCATCCAATGAGAGGCACGCTCACGCACGCCATCTAGTGATCGCTCATCACACTATGCGCTCCCATACATCTGAATGGAGCGAGCGCCGCAGCGCCATCTCGTATTTTAATTCGTCAACTACGCTGCGCTAGCGCCATCTACTGATATCCCGTCACACTAGCCTTTACCATGTATCTCTACGGAGCGAGCGCCACCAACGCCATCTAGTGATCACTTCACGAACTAGACGAGGTGGCTATGACGGACAACTACGGCAGATAAGCCTACGCCTTAAGGAGCTTCGCCCCTAAGATGATTGTACACAACGTGGCTTGCGTATAGCCGTCAAAATAGCCTGACCCCCCCCGTTGGCCCCACACTTAGCCCTCTCGACACGACTGTGTGTCATTAAACACGGGAAAGAAGGTCAAACATAGAGTGTACTCCGAAAGTTTTTTTGTAGTACGGATTTACAGAAACTGGAAGAAACCCTCCAATGTGTGATTGCTATGAAGTGCTGGCAAACAGCTGCATGAATCTAGCCCACCTTGCCACGAAGCACTTATCAAAGGACAGTTGACTACCTCACAAAAAAGAAGCAACAGTGGAAGCATGGTCTCCTGGGACCAACATGCGAGAACCCCTAATTTAGAGTAAGGAGGCAGCGATTACCCCTTTTGTTTCTCGGCTTCTCGTACTGAAAACCTCCGCCTCGCTCGTGTCACCAGAGCTGCAGCCATGGAGGAAGTGGATCCTCGCAGAGAGGGTGCCACATGCGTCATGCCTCCACTCATGACGGGACGATGGGAACCCGCTTCTGCAGGCCCACACACGCGCACAGCGTACTCTCTCCTATGAATCGGGTGCATGTAAATCACGTGTGGTGCTTCGGTGGCCATAGTGAAGCACACCTGTCCATCGCGGCACAGAGGCTTTGTCTGAAAAATAAGAAACGGCATAAAATTAATGGTACATGAATTATGTGTCAAGGGTGCACACAGGTTATGGGGCCTTGCAATAGCAGATGACATACAGCATGGGTTGAAGTCACTCAACGAACAGTGAAGAACAGCTACACAGTTTAACCTTCATATAATAAACCCCAATACAGTCAAATCTAGTTAATTTGAATTTTGTAGGGATATCTGCTCAGTTCAAACCAAATAATATTCAAAATAATAAAAATGATAAATAAGCTAAAGGCTATATATGATGATATAAGAAGTGGAAACACTTCTGAATTTATCAATTCTTAGTTAATAATTAAATAATATTTTATAACAACAACATAATATTTAAAGAATTTTTCCACATTAAAAATAATGCCACACATTTTCTGACAATTCTCGTGGGTTAGACTTCTGATTATATGGACATTTTGGAAATCTTCTTCGAGAATAAGTTATCATTCAGTTATTGCTCTGCAAGAGCCCATATCAGTATGCATGCAGTGGTGCCATGCATTTGTGAGTAGATGTGCTATGTTTCAAGAAGCACTCCCTATGCTTAATGAATGAAATAAAGTCACAATGGGTGAATGCAGTTATGGCTTAGTGTCACTTGCCTTTTTAAGGTTCATCGTTTGCACCCAGTCCCCGGATGTCACCTCAAACACATCTACATGGGACTCCATGTACACACACAGGTACGAGTCAAAGTAACCTGCAAATGCATTTACATCCGTCATCTGTCAGGCTGCACCATGCTTCAAAGACACAACAATTTAGAAATCCAAACTAGAAGAGAAGCTCAGGGGAAGATTGAGGCTTGAATCGATGAACAGATCGCTGAAAACGATTTAGAGTAGGGAATGTTGCAGGAGCCAACGGTTTCCACAAGTGGACTTGCCTTCGTCGCCGTCCTGACAAAGACAAGTCCACTTGTCGAAAGGTTGGCTCCTGCAATGTTCCCTGTTCTAAATCGTTTTTAGCTATCTGTTCAACAATTTATAAAAAAGGAAAAGGAGTGTACTGAATATTAAAATCTATACAAAGGCTGCAGAAGTGAGTTAATGAAATCAAGTATTACATGGAATACTTTAAGGCAAGACCATAAGCAAAATACTGGAGCAATGACTAAGCAAAAATTTTAAAGAAAGAATTATATGCTGGCATTCAACACATTTCTTGAACTTGAACCTGTATGGGCTATGAACATGCCTTGTCTGAGCACAAATTCCGTGTGTGATCTGAAACATCAAAGTACACAAACACAAACATACACTACACCATTGTTAACATGCATTTGCTTTAAATGCAATAATGGTTAACACACAGCTGCAATAAATCCTCAACGAAGTCTCCACAGAGCCCCATGCTATCTATTTGCTGACATCATAAGTTGCAGTAGCTTGTTCTGTGCCCACTTGTTGATGTTTACCAAAATAACCTTTTGTCGCGTAAAGGTTAACTGCACCCCTTGACCTACAGGGTGGTGCTTGCCCCAATTTGCCACCAAAAGTGTTCTGCATCTTCCGTACAATCAGAGAGTTGTCAACTAATGATTGTGACTTTTTACGGATGATTATCAAAAAGAAGGACAAGAGATAGTACCTAGATGTCGATGAACACACCAGTGCAATTTATCGTCAATAACACCACCCCAATGACCACTTTCAATTGCAGTCTACGCTCGTTAGAGCGGACCCGCGTACAACAGACTTTCGGATATAATGGACCATATCTTGACCCAGGTTTGGTCCATATATTTTATCAATGCAGCCAACTTCGCTTTGAACAGACTCCGCTACAACGGACTATCGGCTACAGCGGACAAAATTAATGGCAGTTTTTTGCCAAAGTTGCACATACAACGGACTTTTGCCGTTTCGACGCGGACTGACAACATACTTTGCCACGCCGGTGTTTTAAGCAAAAATTTTAAACTGCGGCTGGCAACATTGGTGCTCATCTGGCCAAGCCGAGCCTCTAGCCAAGCCAGCCTGAGAGCATAACAAACGCCATTTTATCCTTATGTCCCGTTGTGCCGCACCGAGGGCAAGTGGTGAGATGATGGCCTCCAGAAAACGGAAACAAATTTCGCTCAGCGATAAAATGAAAATTGTGAGTGAAATTGCACGCGGAGAAAAGCAGGCGGATGTTGCCAAAGCTATGGGACTATCGAAGCAGACCATGAATTCCATTGTGCACAACAAAGGTATCGCCGGCAAACAATCGTCGGTGGAACTTTACCCTCAAGCGCTTCAGGCTCCGTGAAGTGACCTAAGGGGGCCGCCAGTCACTGATAACGAAGTTCTTTTCGAGTTAGTTGTGAATAAAAAGCTTTCCTTTGTTCGTTTTTTTCTACCTTGGATGTTCCTCGTTATCTCCGCAATCGCATCGTTAGGCATTGCGACCAACGCTTTGGTAGTGAGGCGTTCCTGAGCTCCCAACCCAAATACCGGCGAGTTCCACTGAGAAGTTGTAATGAATAAGCTCCTACGCGCGAGGTGCGTGGTAATGAATGCATGTGATAATTCAGCTTAGCAACGGTCTTGGATTAGCTGAGGCAGAAATGCGTCCGTGCAAAAAATGAATTTGTGATGCCGACCGTTAGAACGAGCCCCAGCTGAAACCAGTTCTTTTTGTAACATGAGCGGCTCTGTGACGGCAAGCTGTTAGATTAGCAGCTTTTGGATTGAGCCTCACTAATGTTTACATGGGTTCGGCAGCCACCCATCAGGCCTTCCTGCACTTAGTACTGTTGCATTTTCTGATGGAAGTTGAACATTTGCTATAGTTATAAATTACCACTGTCGGTCGTAGCCGTGCCATGGTGTTTATATTCGGCGGCAGGTATTTAAAAAGGAATAAATCACGCAGCTGAGCGATGTCAGCGATGATAAACATACGGGCCTTACACCCCCCTCCCCTTACGTTCGATGTCTGGATACTACGGACTTCGGATAAAACAGACATTTTTTCCCGGATTATGAGGGTCCGTTGTAACGAGAGTCGACTGTATATGCTTGGCAGTGAACATGGCACATAGCTCTGTTTAAACATACAGCATGCTTTTGATTGCTTATTATAACTGGTCCTACTTTGGGGCTGCTTTCAAGAGCACTCCACTTTGCAGAAACAAAAGCTATTTGCTGTTGCCTAGTCAGCTAAGCAAAGTAACAGTCACAATTGTGCATGATGAGGAGCAGGGTGAGCTTCGAGACATTGCTGCACTGATGCTGCCATGGCAAATGTATGCATATAGTACAGCAAGCACAGTGCAGTTGTAAGCATATTGCACACTTTTAATAGTTAACGACCTAAAAGAATTACTCTGCTGTTGTTGCGTCTTTGTGCAGGACCACCAAGATGTCACAGAGAGACAAGCGGTGCCCGTAATTTCCAGGAAGCTTGCCGTCATCCTGTTGACCCAACATGATACTGCATCCTTGCGTAGTCGGGAACGAGAGGGTGTGAATGACATACTTTGTTAATTAAACATTAGTTAAGATTTTCAACTTGGCTATGTTCCATTAGCACACTTTTAAAGTGAGTTCTCATTACAACAGACCCTGATAATTCGGTAAAAAGTGCCCATTTTGTCTGAGGTCCATAATATTCACCCTTTGGACTTCAGATGGGAGGGCGGGGTCGTAGGCATCGCCGTGCAACCAATGCTATGAACTTCTTCAAGGGGCACTGGCCACCAAAATATCACTCCTGAAATAATCTGCAGAATTGATTTTCGTGGACATACTCGTGTCATCTACCAAACCTCAACAGCAAGCACAGCTTGGAAGGCAGATGAAATTAATATTGAAGTATGCGTGCACAATCGAGTGCTACAAGTGGCACCGTGACACTGACACCACCAAAAGTGACCCCGAAGGGACCCCCAACTTCCGCAACGTCACCATGGCAGCTGAGCTCTGAGCAGTGCAGCTAGCAGTGATGACGTCATAGCCACCATTGCATGTTTGCCGAACCTGCGTTAGTAGACTCCCGGCGATACCAGGCCTTGAGAAAATTGTTGGCACCTGACTATGATGAGAGTGATGACGACAACGTGCAGCACATGCAACAGGTGAAAGAATACGAGCACGCGTTGCAGGTCATGCGGAAGTCCGTCACAGTTCTGTGTGTTTACGTGGTCAAATTTTTTTACCCCATTGCGAACGCTAGGTGGTGCCAGTTGCACCCGGCAGCTTGATGCTTTTAGAGCTCTCCCAAGCCAAAACTGAAACTAGTCAGTAATAAACAGGCTGCAAATAATTATCTGTGGTGCGCTGGAGCAATTGATGTGCCGTGCTATGGCTAACAGGTCTCCAGCTCCATATTGCAGCGAAAAAGCATCAGACAATAATTTTTGCGTCAGCACCCCTTTCAGTTCGGCAGCGTGCCCCACGCTGCCAAACTGAAAAGGGGTGCCGACGCGGCACAATTCCAAGGCACGATTACGAACGGTGTGACTTATCAATAGCAGTAATTTATAACTACAACACATGTTCTATTCCAATGAGTGAGAGCCATCATAGTGGGTGCAGCAAGGCCACTGCTACTCTGAATTAACTGTAACATAGTATTTATACAACTGCAGCACTTGCAGTAACTTTTTCTAATCAGCCAGTCAAGCTCACCAGGACATAAGCTTGGAGCACCAAGACTCCCAAAACATTTGTTGCGATGCCCTAACAATGCTGTTGCAAAATTGAAGACTAAGTGACGAGCATCAAAACATCAAAAGCGGAAAACAAGCAAACAAATGCTTTTTATTCACATTTACCTCAAGCGCTTGGGATTATTTTCCACCCACTTGCTTGCCAACAATAGCTTTGGAACTCACGATGCCAAAGAATAGCCCCTCATTCTTACAATGTGCACCTGCTTTTCAGTGCACACAACTGCACCCACAAACTTAATCTTGTTACTCAGTGAAATTTGCTTCCTTTTTTTGGAAGCTATTATCGTGATCTGACACAAGTGACTAACATGGAAATATGACAACCTAGCCTCACGGCTCATGCCGCTTGTCCTTAGGTTGGCTTAGTTGGAAGTTCAGCTTGGACAGAGGCCTCCATTGTTGCCAACCACAAGTCAAATTTGTTTAGGCACAAGTGCTTAGACTCTGCTGTGCTAAATGTGCTGCTGCCATGGACGGAAAAAACTTGGAAGTGGCGTCACATAATTCTGCTAGCCTCGGCATACCAGCCTCCTTTGATGCCAGTGGGAGGTGCCTCTTGGGTAGGAAAAGGTCCTTCATGGTCGCCAGACCGCTCAAGGTTGTTTGGACGCGGTAATCTTTAATGGAACTTGACTGTGCATTATTCTACCGCTTTCCTACTACATGACCAGGGCCTGTTTCCCATTATTCTCTCCTTTAAATTTTTTATGACTAGGCTTCACAATTGTCAGGTGACGCAACCTCCTAGCTTTTTTTTCCTTCTTCCATGGTTGCTGCCATGATGAAGTCTGTTGTCAATTCGTGTGTGCCGATCTTGATGCAGGCAATCTGCTGGTACATGTTGGCGTGTTCTTCGATGGGAGTGCTGACCACAATGATGTTTTGTTGATAGTTTGGGCAGATTGTGTCTTGCCTTTCTCTGGGTGTATTGGCAGCTCGGTATATGCTGTCAGCAATGCAGGCAGCTCCGTAGTCGGTGACGCGAAGTCCCCCTTGTGGTCTAACAATAATCTTGCAGTCTTCTTTCGGAAGTTGCGGCATTCTGCTAGCTCTGGTAATTTGGCGAACGTGCTGCTCCCTCTGTTTCTTGGCCTCTCAATCCAATGGAGGCAGCTTGCTTCGTTCACCTGGAATTGGCTTTGTAGGTTTGTTTGCACTGTCCCACCATCCGCCATCCAGTGTTGTCCTCGAATTCTTCTTTCGAGACATTTTCTCGCTCCACAGTCTCATCCATCTGGTCAACAAACCCAACGTGCAAGGTGTTTAGGGCAGCATTTTCGTTGTTCTCCTCCACAACGCCGAACAGCATCTCCGCAGCTGCGGCGGAGTTGACTGCCACTGCTATGCAGGTGTGAGGCTTAGCTGCCCCCACTGCTGGTGTGGCAAACATAAAAACAGGCATAAAATGGTCAAATATCGGTCCTCCCATCTGATGTGGTGTCGGGATGATCGTGGAGATTTATGGCGTCGATGCATGACAAGCAAAATGATGGGTATGGTTATCTGAGCCGAGAATCATTCAGCAAAAACACTGAGTCGATGCAACGTGCGACTGCTCCCTCCAACAACTCGACACATTCCCTTATTACCCAAACTATTCGAATTTTGTAATGAAGTTCAAAACGTTCTATGTCCTGTAAGAAGAGGGTCATTCCCACACTGTAGCGTGCTTTGCTGCATAATGCTTGTGTACTGTGGTGATGTTAACCCATGCATCTTCACAGTTCCGTTGGACTGCGCTTTAGGACTCTGCTGTTCTTCTCTCAATGACATTGTGAAAGCACACTAGCTGTGGAATAATTAGGTTTTTTTGTCCACATTTACCAGTACATTTTCTGTGATTTAACATGAAATTTTTTTAATATTCTACCATTATTAAAAGAATGTTCTAGCCAATTAGCTCTCGAATAGTGTATTCCAGTTTGCTTCACACCCAAAATTCTGCTACTTGCACAGCACTAAAAATTATGGATGGCCCCGAGAGAAGCCTAAGTTGCTGGAAAAAAAACTTCACATGCAAAAATGCGGAGGTGCCACAGAGCAAATGTAATACAATAGTATAGCGCCCTGTCATTCAGTAACTACACATCCTTGAACATCCCCACAGACTTTATTAGTACATTTGACACCTTACAATTTATTGATGTCCTCTGGCCTTAATCTGTGACCATACTGCCAAACAGCTCTTCCAAGGCCTTACGATCTACGTGTACTCATGATGCATTTCCATCATAGTACTTTTTGAGTGCCACTGTTGGCTGCTCATGGACAACATACTGCAATTCAATATGAAGAAAGACAGATTAAACACTGCCCTTATTTTATCATTCTACTAAGCTGAATTCCAACTCTTGCAAGGAAATGTGTGGTGCTATACCAGGAATTGTATAAACCAACCCACGGGTGAGGCTGGCAAGCGCTTTAACATCAACATAAAGAAGACAAAAAGAGGTAGTTCTGTACAGCACTATAAAACCTAGTTTGGTAACACAGGGCAACCAGCAAAGCTAACAAAGGAGAAGAAATGTGACTCACTGACTGACAAGGGCACAGCAGAGAACATGACCTCCTTGTCACGTGTCTTTTTTCCTTGACCATTGACAAACACTCCCAGTTCTGGTGACAGAAGGAAGGCCCAACTTAGGCGTAGCATCCATTAGACAGACTCAAGAAGAAAATAACCTCAGTGGTATAACTAAATTAAATATGCAGTTCAGAACAAAAGAATGAAGATTTTACCACAACGGAAGGCAAGAACTAACTTAAGATTAAAAGAACAGCTACATCACAAACACCACTAAGCTGCTACACCATGTACTTCAAAGGCAACCACTTGGGCCTTGTTAATTTTTTCACTGCAGAGATCGTCACACTGTGTATTTCAAAGGACCCAAAGAGTGAACTTGGTAAGCTTCCATAACCTTTACTGCACCCCTATACCCCAAATACGCACTGAAATGTACTGGCACTGCTGTTTTAGGACAAATCTTCCCATATTTAGATTTATCTTTCGGTTTCCATTCTAGTATAGCTGAAGACCCTTTACAAGAGACACGTCTCAGGGAGCACTTTCTGTCCATTATAGGAGTGCTCTTTTATAAGCACGGTGCCATGTTTTCATTTTATGATCAACCTTTCTTTCAATGTGGGCACACTACAACTGAATTGACCAAGAAAGAAGGCTACAGGATGTTGCAAAGGATTTATTATATACCATTCGCCTTCATGTTAGGAGATCTCTTTGGTGGAATGCGCAACTCCATAACAGAATTCATGTTCTTTTTCCACCAGAACCTTGTCACATTACTTGGTTATCATTTCCCTTGCTTCCTCGGAGAATTATAGTCGACTCTCGCTACAACGAAATTGACGGTGCGCGGGAAAAATTTCGTTGAAGCGAAAATTTCGTTGTAATGAAATCGAAAAAATATAACTGACCTGAGCTGGTAGAACAATGAAACTTTTATGCTTCAATCTTGCGCGTGGCACGCGGCGTCATGGCAGTAGTCAGAAGGGTTCAGAAACCGCGAGTACTGAAACCATACCTGCCAAGTTTGGAGAAACAGAATCCGGAAGATTTACGTATTTACTCGATTCTACTGCGCCCTTGATAGTAACGCGCACCCGTTTCCCGGGACCAAAAAAGAAAGTGAAACATCGATTTTAACGCGCACCCTCGAAAAAAAAAAGTTGTTAGTAATCAACCTTCTCACATTCATAAAAACAAATGTCGTACTCGCGTAATGAACGCACTCGCATAATAAACAGACCGTCGACTTTGGACCCCTGCAGTCCCTCGAACGGCCGTGCTGCGGCTTTCCCGCTTCACTTGATCTGTGACGTCGCGAAGACGTTTGGCGCGCCGATTCATAACTCCTGCGTCTCGACAAAACTCCCGCACGTTGCTGGGCCTATCCGCGTGTAAGCGGCGGTAACATCATTTACCCACAGTGCTGCGTTCCTCCATGCTGTTGCAGTTCCCTCAGGCTCGCTGCCGTGTGCTGCCATGCGCGCTGTTCTCAGAGATTGCTAGTCTCAGAGATTGCCGCGATGCAATCTCGGACGTCATGCAGAGCGCACGACTGAGAGGCTCAGGCTCAGCGCAGATATGAGGGATAAATGCGATGATGAGCCGTTTTGCGTGCGGTGATGAGAAGCATCTTTTCCCCCGTTACGGCCACCCGCGAACATTGCCGAAAGCTGCTGCGGCTGGGCGTCTCAGAGATTGCATCGGCGACGTAGCGACTTTGATTGGCCGCAAGATGGCCAAGCCGGCGTGGTATCGTCGGTCTACGCATCATGTGCGGCGACATAGGAACTACAGAAACTATGCTCGCCAAAGACAGCCGCATCGCTAGTTCGTTTTTCGTCGGTGACCGTTCGATAGTGCCCGAAGCACGTAGGAGGCGGCCATTTTGATGCCGACGGCGATATGGTAACGTTGTCGTTCGTTCGCACTCGATTCTAACACGTGTACAATTTTTGGACACGTTTTATCGGAAAAAAGGTGCGCGTTAGATTCGAGTAAATACGGTACTTAACAAAGGGGGGGGGGGGGGGTACTTGGACCATAAAAAATAAAGTTGTCGACCTTGGTGGAGGAGTTATTGCAACGATGTGGACACTGTTAGCGGGTTTTTGCAGTCGACGTTTTTCTGTACAAAGTCCAACTCGATAACACCGCCTACGCATCGTATGTTCTAGGCGCGAGCAAAAGCACGCTAACGCTGGGGACGAATGCGACTGAAGCAGAGATGAAACGACCCGGCCGTCTCCGCCGAACAAACTGAACAATGCGATAACATCGCACCGCGCGTGTGATGGCTGCCGTCGCTTGCTTCTCAAGCAAAGAGGAAACGCCCAGCCCTTCTTTCGTCGGGCGAAGGACCAAAAGGAGGGAGAGGGGCGGTCGCGCGCGCTATCTCGACGGGCATCGGTAGACGGCATCAGTAGGCATCAGTAATCAACCACACAATCAACAGCGGCCGTTTCTGGTGGTGCCAACACGCGATTTTGACTTTGTAGACGCATTTTTATCTTCTGAAATGCACCAAAATATTTCGGATTGTGCTTACTGCACTAGAAAATTGAATTTTCGAGACTGGAATTGCGTCGTCAAATTTCGTTGAAGCGAAACGGCACAAAAGAATGTGTTCGTTGTGGCGAGCATATTTATGCATTGACTCCTATGGACTGATGACGGGGATCCGAGAATTTTTCGTTGTACCGGAAATTTCGTTGAAGCGGCATTTGTTGTAGCGAGAGTCGACTGTAACTACAGTTAGCAGCCAATAGTACTGCATTTAAAGTCAAGATATCTGCTACAAGAAAGGCAACAGACCAAAATTTAGTGATAATGTGTCCTTTATAAGCAATTTTCCTCAGAACCGTACCTATTACAGAAGAGGTCCAACTAATGGGAGAGATAGGGCAGCCAACCATGAGACTAAAAGTATTTCTAAACAAGACTTCACCAGTTGTTCAAAGGATCTGTTTCTAATTATTGATTGCAAAGATGCTGATTGCTGGTAAGGGAAACAATATCTATGCTTTTTCTCCTAGAATTCACACTACAACTATAGCACCCTTATGTCAACGCGATATTGTGTGCTCCAAGGGATGATTCTCTGCATTACACTTCTCCAAACTCATAAAATCAATGACTCCTTTAAGAAAGAATGCAGTGCCTAGTTTATCGGTGAGCCATTAAACCAGATGTTCCCGAGTGGCTAAATGCTGGCAATTCAAGTAAGAGTCTCTGCGCCCACTAGGATGCTACATAAATGTGGATTATGCACATCAATGTCACCTTTTATTTTCCCTCCCTAAATGTAGAAGTGCCATTACTTACGGCTAAACACCAGCAGGTATTCATTGTTTGGAAGTTCCACAGCCATGAAGGCATCCATCGGGTTGTGGTGGAGAAAGGACAGGTTGTTGTCAGGCTGGACTAAACCTGCAAGATGAGAATCAGAATGGGCATAGGATAACGCCCCCATAGAAGGTGCCAGCAGATACACAATGACCCTCTAAGTGAACATATTGCAATTAAGAGAATAAGATGGCACCCTGTGATGATTCATTCACCCATAATGCGTAATAACAATAATAACCCAGCTGCGTTAGGCGCCCAAGCACGGTAATGATGTTGATGGTCAATGTGGCGCAAGTAAATATGATCGAGACCTTTGTCACGTGGCATTTACGATCGACTGTGTCCGGTTATTACGTAAACTACTTTAGTTATCACAAGGGGTTGGTCCCTGAAATTACGGAGGCAATGCATGAATGTGGGTTCATCCACGCCAAACAGTGCCGGACTATCGAAACACCGACAGCAACGGGCAAGTTCACCTCGATGTAACAATAAACATTAAACTGCTTTTACAAAGACGCGTTCCACTTTCATGTTACACCGACTCTGTTGATAGAGGGATCAGGCACGTTTCTTTCTCTCTCTCCCCCCAGCAAGATGAGGGATGAGCACTGATGGGAGATTGTCAAAATGAGGCTGAAATTTCTTTTCACCCTACCTATAGCGCCAAAAATATGTTCGAGAAACACATTTTACCCAGTACGTAAAAACACACGATCACAGTACGAACCACGCGCGCAGACTTAGCCTTCCGGTAAAAGACACAAACCGTGACATCCTGGATGTAAGAATCAGCAAAAATAAATTATCCTGGACATTCTGAGACCGAATACTGTGCAAATACTAATGTTGACAGAAATTAACGGGCTGGACATGCTTCAAACGACTGCAAGTTTAACAGTTCGGGTTAAGCTGTGACCTAGGTTCCTAAACACTGCGCGTGCTTGAGGTGCACGGTGCGCTTCGAGAACACCTTTCCGAGGCAATATAAAGAGTTGACCATGAGCGGTTGTAGCAGTTGTAGTTGTATGTGACTCAGCAAGAAGAAGCAAGAAGACGTGAATCGATGCTGCTCCGCGAGCCAGCCGACAAGCCCTGCCTGCAAGCTTCAAGCAGAGAAGGCACCTCGAGTGACTTTGGTGAATAGGACTCTTTTATGTTTGATTCTTTCTTGCAGTGCATGACCTTGTATGTTTTTTGTTGGTATTGTGTAATGTTGATTCCTTATTTCTCTCTCTCTCTTGTGTAATGTTGTAATCCATCTGTGTTTGTATTGTGAAGAGCCGTGTTTGTCCACATTTTGTGTAACTGCTTGATTGATGAGAATATATTTGTTTTGTTTGATCACCCTTGGCTCTGACTCTGTCTTTGAACACTGCTCGCGTTTTGCTAGTGTGCTGAAGGGGACCAAAACATAATTGTCCAAGCTCTCATGGGATCATTTCCAGGGGATTGTTACGTCGGTCCTTGGGATCTTTTCTGGCGATTGCATCCCGTGTGTCACAACTCAGGGACGGTGACAATGTCGGGTTCCTAATTCACAAAGCTATAGCGGGCAATGTGGTCAAATTCTACAGCATTGATGAAAGGGTAGCATGCTCTGTCATAAAACTAAATAAGCTATATAAACTTAAGATAATCGAGGGATATGCGCTAGCAATGAGCTACGACAACGAGCAAGTAGAACAGTTCTACGAGGATATCGAATTAGCAATAAAGAAAGTAAGGACACAATACACAGTTGTCATGGGGGATCTTAATGCAAAAGTAGGAAGAAAACAAAGTGGAGAACAAGCGATTGGTAACTATGGTGTCAGCCATAGGAATAACCGTGGAGAGATGCTAGCACAGTTTCCAGAAAGAAACCGACTCCAAATAATGAATACATTCTTTAAGAAGCATAAGAATAGGAAATGGACATGGAAATGCCCTAATTGGAAAACAGCAAATGAAGTTGACTTTACAATGTGCGAGCAACCACGCATAATTCAAGCAAAGAAATAGTAGGCAAGGTGAATTGTAGCGATCACAAATTAGTAAGGGCAAAGATTGTACTTGACTTAAAGAAAGTAAGAACTAAATTAGTTACTAGAAAAAAGGCAAACCTAGACGTACTCAAAGCAAAGAACGAAGAATTAAAAGTTGTACTAAAAAAGAGATTTGGCGCGTTAGACAAAAATGGTGAAGATTTAGAAGTAGTAAACAAAACCATAACAAAAGTGACCTTCCAAACAGTGGCACAAGTCAGGGGTAAAACAACAAAGCAAGATGTAAGCAAGTTGTCCCAATCCATTAAAGACTTATAAAAAGTGCCAGCAGATGAAGGTGACTTCTTCAAAAGACAAAGAAGAATTCACAGAATTATCAAAGCTGATCTATGAAGCCAGGCAAAGAGATGCAAGGAACTTTGACATGAGAGAAATAGAGAAAGCAGTAGCGAAAGGTACCAGCATTAAATTGCTCGAAAAGAAACTGCAAATTAGGAGAAAACAAAACGCATGCACTAAAAGATAAACAAGGTAACGTTATCAACAACCTAAAAGAAATAGTAAAGGTAGCAGAAGATTTCTACTCTTAACTGTACAGCTCTCAGAAAGATCATGCAACCTTAGTGGAAATCAAATCAGAGGAGGACACTGAAGTTCCACGTATAACCACTGACGAAGTCAGAAAAGCCGTTAAAGGCATGTCCCGTGGTAAAGGAGCAGGTGAAGACGGCATAACAGCCGGCCTGATCAAAGAGAGCGGGGACATTATACTTGAAAAACTTGCATAGCTCTTCACAAAATATATCAAGACATCAGGTGTACCGGCCAGCTGGAAAAATGCTAATATAACCCTAATACACAAGAAAGGTGACGTGAAGGAGTTAAAGAATTACAGACCAACTTAGCCTACTCCCAGTAATATACGAGCTATTTACGAAAGTAATTTCTGCTAGGATAACAGAAACACTAGACTTCAACCAACCAAAAGAACAAGCTGGTTTTAGGAAAGGTTCAACAATAGACCACAGCCATGCTATCAACCTAATTATTAAGAAATTCACTGAATATAGCAAACCTCGCTATATAGCATTTATGGGCTATGAGAAAGCGTTTTATTTCATAGAAATACAAGCAGATCTAGAAGCTTTGCGTCGACCAGGCGTACCTGATGTATATGTGCAAACCATAAGTAACATTACAAAGATTGCACAGCCACACTACTCATACATGAAAAGAGCAGAAAAATTCCAATCAAGAGAGGAGTCAGACAAGGAGATATGATCTCCCCAATGTTATTCACTGCACCCTTAGAAGAAGTGTTCAAACATCTAGACTAGGAAGAAAGTGGAATTAGAACAGAAGGAGAATATCTCAGCATTTAAAGGTTTGCAGATGACATTGTGCTCTTTAGCAATGATGGTGATGAACTACAAAACATGATTAAGGACCTAAACAGAGAAATGCTTAAAATAGGACTAAAAATGAATAGGCAAAAGACTAAAATTATGCTCAACAGTCTAGCTAAGGAACAGGAATTTAAAATGAACAATGAGCTCATATGAAAAGTTCAACTTAGCGTGATTTACACAGGGACACAGAAGAAATGAAACGTGCTTGCGGCGTGATTAAAGGGCATTTTGCGTGAAATGATTAAAAAAAAGAAGAACTGGAGACATACAGAGGTAACGCGGACATCATGCGATTGCGGGTGAGCATTCCGTGCAGAGCGCACGTTCGGAGCTGACAAACGGCTGTAGCAGCATTCTCCGTCGCCTTGGCAATCCTATCAATGCTATCCTCACAGGGTGTGCCCGCGATCGCTGCTGCTGCAGCCTTTCTTTTTTCTTCCCTCCGCTCCTCATTCATTCGTTCCGCAACACAGGAAGCTTGTCCCTGTGTTGTTAAGGACAGGCTTCCTGTGCGGCGCGCCGCCTGCGACCCCACGAACGAGGCCTAACAAGCGCTACCTTCTCAGTGCTGCCTGTGGTTTGTGGCGGCCGCATTTAAAACACGACAAATCATTTCAGCAATGGAAGCGAGGGCATGGATGGCAGGTACACCACTCGAATGGTGGTTTGCGGCTGCTGCGTTTTTGATATCGCGCACGCGTCAGAGAGAACTAAGGATAGCGCATGCAGTCCGCATAAATGGCGATGTCGCTATAGCGTCTTTTCTTTTTGTTTTCTTTTTTGCACAGCGCGGCCCCAGACTTTGAAATATACATTTTTTTCTTTTTTTTTAAGTGGGTGAAAGCAGCCCGGTTGCACGCTTCGAATGTCTAACACGCGCCGCTACCTGTTCGACAGTTTTTACACACGTGTAGGTTTTGGAAAATGTTGTTTTGGCTATAGTGCGGTACCGCTTATAGTGCGGGTATTCGCGATTCCGGCGACTTACACAATAAACGGTCTATGCTGTATTGCAATCACATGTTGCTCATGCCCACAGTGCTTGGCCAGTGCTATGCGGGTATGCGCCATGGGTGTTTGAATTTCATACAGTCTGTGTCAAGCAAGAATAGACTAAAATAGACATTTAACACACTATTATAACACATTTGAAAACCAGAAAGGCATACCGTTTGTTGTATCTTTCGAATTAAATACAAATGTAACAAGCACACAGACACACGAAACCTACTTTGTGGCAGGGGGTGTCAAACCTAGGCCCCCCGAGGTGCCAAGCAAACATGCTATGACTGGGCTACAGCCCCTCGTCCTACACGGCACATACAGTACTAAAACCAACTGCAGCGTGCATTTTCCTTGGTAAAACAGACGTCTCTGCTGTGCACAAACATGAGCACCAACATAATGTCGTACAAAGAGCTACCAGTCAGTAGCCACAGCACTGTCTGCCTTCCTCGTTAGCCTACAATACCCCCCCTCGTGTACTTTACACGGTGACGTTAATCCTTCTCTTAACATTTGGATCACTGTCAAACAATTAGGCATAGGCAATGTACTCGCTGACCGATTCACATGGCACAGACTCCCACAATACGTAAGATCTGCTTTTTCTTTGCGTGTGTATGTTCTGGTCCAAATACCACGAAAAAGAGAACATGCAAAATGTGCTTTCACAACACTAAATGAGGCATGCCTCCCCCCTGGAAGCCGAATCTAGGCGTTCACAACACTCGCAGCTCAAAGCAAATGATAAAATTGAATAAACATTGAAGGAAAGACAACTACTTTCATTTAGGCTTTCCTTATTATTTGTACTTTCATTTTAAAAAACTAAAGATACATCCCTTACACTTTCCCTGGTTTCATTTTCAGCTACTGATGCATGCAGTATTCATGGACTGAAATGCAGAAAGTTTGGGCCAATAATGCACATAGTTTCGTTTCTACCATCATCAATTTCTGTGCCATCACATCGATATAAAAGATGCGCCTGCTCATCCAGCCATCAACCCGTCGAGTATCGGGATGTGACAATACACTACAAAATATTGCTCTTACAAAAATGCATGTTTGTGGCAGCCGCCACCTCTGCATGCTTTCTGCTTTGGCAGAGATCGCAACATATGAACAACACTTTCAGAAGTGCATACCTTATTATGCTCATAGCTTGACGCGTTATGTCAAAGCCTTCGAAGTAGTCTTCCTCAGAGTCGCTTCGGCTCGTTGTTGTAGTACCCAACATATGCTCGAGGACCGGCCAGCGTGCCTTTTTGCCACGGTTCACTTTCCTTGTTGCCTTCATTACCCGGAGTGCACTGGAGGCTTTGCACCAATCCTAGATTAAACCTCCCTGCTGCTCAGTTTCTACGCTCCTCAACAAATTCAACTTGGTGTCGTAACTTCGCCTGCTTTGCTTTGCACGTAGCGTCATGGTTAGCGCCGCTAGCACTGCTAGAGCTAGGACGACAGTACAACTCGTGCCAGTACAACCACTAGTGCTACGAGTGAGCACGAGCTATGACAAACATTACAGCGAGTGCAATGAAGACGCTATGGCAGACGGAAGTGACGGGAACGGAAGTGACCCTGAAGTCGAAACAGGTTTTGCAAAATCTAACATTTTTACAATAACTGCACATTTTTACTCTGTTATTCTCTTTTATTGTTTTGCAAAACAACATCGGCTGCATTATAGGGAGTAATTTTACCGTTACTCTTCATTTCTTCTGAAATGTAATTTCTGTACAAGACAGAAGTCGTCGCGCGGTGCAGCATCATTTGATGCCCGCTCAATACGAAAAACGTGGCCACTGTAGCCACCCTAGCTGTGGCGGTCAACCCGATTTTGACGGCATATAAGTCACACCATTGTATAAGACGCAGTGATGAAAAATTTAGAAAAAAAAAAAGAACTCACCACTTATACACCTAAAAATATGGTACATACATGAGAACAAACACCACCATTAAAGGCCAGATTTGCAGCTACATGGTGCAGTTACAATGGACAATTGCCTATTTTAGTTGGTTTAATTCAACATTTACGTGTCCAATTTCATTCAACGGACAATGCACACATGTTCCTTGTATAGCTACTTGAAAGAGAGAAGCCTTCACTAACATGCAATACAAGAGCGTTTTTCTTTGCCTATGCTATACAGCAGAATCTCGATGATACGAATTCGTAGGGAGCACGTAAAATATTCGTATCATCCCGAATTCGTATGAGCCAAAACAAGTTAAAGCTGATCATGAAGATGAACAAGAACTTTATTGGGGTCAACTACTTCTTGCTGAAAAAGTCCATGATGTTCTTTTGAACTTTTTTAACTTTGCTGTCCCTCAAGAATGCTGCCTGAGAGGAATAAAACTGCGCTACGGTTTCTTCACTCACACTGCCAGTGGTTACGGTGCGACACAGTACATTGAGGGCGTCAAAGTTTTCCGACATTGACGGTAGGAGATCACACTCACCAGCATGTTCACCATCACTCTCATACTCGGTATCCTTTGCCTCGTCGACCAATTCTTCGATGGATCGTAGCCCACAGGTCGCTCGCTACGTTCTCGTCCGCGGTCACGATGTCTCGTGCCGAAGCTCGAGTTGCAAGGTTCTCCCAACCCTCGATGTGCAAATCGTCGTCAGGCTCTTCGTTTTCTTCCGTCGGAGCCGCATCCGATTCCGCAATAAATCCACACTTGCGAAAGCATTTCGCGATCGTGTCCTGGGTCACATTATCCAAGGACATGGCCAAGAAATGTAACGCGTCAGGCAGGCTAATCCGCAAGTTTTCATCTCTGCGCTCAGTTTTCGCCAGGAGCCTACGCACAAGCAATCTCTTGAAATGGTGCTTCACATTTCGATTATTCCCGCATCCAGCGGCTGTAGACGGCTCATGGTGTTTGCAGGCAGGAACCTTACGGCGACATTGCTGAAGTTGCAGTCTTTGTGATCCGCCGAACACTGGTCGACGAAAAGCGAAATTCTTCTGTTTTTTGCTGCCATTTTTCGGTCCCAAGCCGTAAAGAACTCGCGGAAAAATCTGCAGTCGAAAATCTGAGTCAGTCGCTCGCGTGAAGCGGTCATTTCTCGCATTCGTATCATCCGCAATGGCTGCGGAAACTGTTCGTATAACACCGAATGATGGCGCATTTTATACAACGTAGTCCGTCCAAAACAACATTAAAATTCGTATCATCGCGAAATTCACACCAACCGTAATCGAGATTCTACTGTAGTTATCTCAATAAAACAAAAAGATGTACTTGTTTGATTCAACACTGGAAAAAGTTCAGAAGAAGAGAGGAGTGGACAAGTTAGCATACATACAATGGTGACAGAAGGCAAGACATTCTGCAACATTTTCAAGCACCCTGAAAGTCCAAGGCAAGTTGCAGAAATTGGTGTCACTCACAGACAGGCTCGGCGGTGCCCTGAAGATTGTACAGGTAGAAGAGGGAGGGGAGACCCACACAGAGCCGGTCCTGCCATACATCAAGACATTGGGCCACACCAGGAACGCTGATGACCTGCCGGCCACCGTGACGGCTCTTTGTTCGATTCACCTGATGGACCAGGACCTGAGAGCAGACATTCACACTGTACAGCCAGAGAGGAGCTAACAACACTTGCTCAGCAAGGGCACAACAATGTTAAGCAAGGGCACTTGTTGTGGTTACTGACTTTGGGCTGAGGCTCCCTTCATTCTCTCTACTCTAGTGAGTCACCGTTATGACATTTCACCTGTTGTAATCAAGAAATCTGGCAGTGCCCCTGGAACAAAGAGCATCAGACTAAGCTAACAGCACTTATTTTACAATGTTCTTTTATTTCATTATCAACAGATGCGTGCTCAAGGCTACTGCTTCAGCTCATGGCTTGCAATCTAAATGTTAAAACAAGAACATATTTTGCCATCTTTGGTGAAATCAGTTTTGAATCTCCTAGGCCTAACAAGGAAACAATGCAACCCAGCTTCTGAAGATGCTTAAGACAAGGAGAGAAATGAGAAGAATGCATGTGCTGGGTGTTTCCTAAGATGATGTACCAACAAGACCAGCACCAGACCCTCTTAGTGACGTGCACTTCTGAGGCGTTTACTTGAATCCCCGTTGCCACAACAGTTCTTTAGCATCCTTGTGGTGCCATGCATGTAGCTGTGCACAGAACAATGGTATTTCATAAGAAATCCTGGGAATCATTTAACCAGCAATTCAGCTAACTGCATATCACTGTTTCTTGTTATTCTTTTTCTTCCATTTTTTTTTTGTTTTTTCAGAGGTCTACCTTGTGTATTACCATTCAACAATACAACACTGTGTCTATCATGGGAAACACATGCATGGAGACTCTAGGACTGTACCAAGCGACAAACCCTGCTTTGCGACAGAAATGCATCTCAAAGCACACGCTTTTCTTGCATCAGCGCTGCTCCTTGTCATACGGCAGAGTTTTTGTTAAAAGAATGGCGTCAAATATACAAACAAGGGAGGAGGCATAATCATGGGCACCTGCTTCTTGACAGCAACACAGAAGTAATAGGTTGGCGTGCCGCCATGATCCATGTGGGTTGTGCAGAAGGTGGTGCAGCCCTTTGTGTCAGCCACTTTGATCCAGTCTACATCATGACCATCAAGTGCACCCACAGGAATCAAGCGCAGATGCCGCTGCTTTCCTGCACAAGAAACATAGTCACACCCGACAGTGGCTAGTAGTCCTGCTATTAAGTGCAATTCAACACTGATTTAGCACTGCTATTTGTCATTGCCATCTTGAGATAATTTTTCAACAGTATATTATGAGTGCACTTGACCATGGTTCACTTAATATGACAGAGCTTCATGCAAATGAGGCACCAATACAAATTTTTGCACCAACTCATCACACTTTTTGAAGTGTGCGTGGGAAGATGTGGATTAAGCTAAAAGAAAGAAAAAAAAAAGAAAAAGGACTGACGTAATTTTTGCATCACTTGCCACATGCACAACTTCAAGCATGCTACTTCAAGCATGCTTAGCATCAATTCTGCTGCAGTAGATGGCACAGTTCTATTCAAAATATTTCTGAGGTAAGGCTGCATTAAAGTTGCATGTGCAAAGTGAGACAGCGAGACTGGTTTTGACATACCTGCAATAGCAATGAGGAGCTGTTCCTCTGGAATGTATTCAAGTTGGGCAATCCTCTTGCCATCACCAATGCGAGCAATTTCTAGAGAAATGCACAAAAGGAGAGTGAAGAGTGTATGTCTTACAATGCAAAAGGATCATGAACTACACCCCAGCCTTCAATATAACTGGGTGATTGGCGAAGGCTTTGGAAATGCACTGGAGACATGAGATAAACATGAAGCGCATAAGAAGAGTCAGTATAGCTGCTACAGTAAGCGCCTGTGATGAAAAACAGTGCCTGTGCTCTCTTGCCTTCCATAGCACCTTGCCTAATTACACCACTAGGCCTGCCCAACTTCTACCATATTTACTCGAATCTAACGCGACCTTTTTTCCAATAAAATGGGTCCAAAAATCGTATGTGCATTAGATTCGAGTGCAAACAAACGGCATTACTATACCGCCGTCGGCATCAAAATGGCCGCCTCCTATGCGCTTCGGGTGCTGTCGAACAGTCACTGCCAAAAAAAACGAACTAGCGGCTTGGTGGTCTTTGGTGCGCATAGTTTCAGTAGTTTCTATGTCGCCACCGGTCCCCTGTGTAACAACACCATGACGCACATGATGCAGAGGCCCATGACACTTGCCGTGCCGGCTCGGCCGTCTTGCGGCCACACAAAGTCACTATGTCACCAATGCAATCTCCAAGACACCCAGCCACATGAGCTTCCGATAGCGTTCGCGGGTGGCCGTAAATAGAGAAATGATGCTTCCCATCACCGCACACAAAACAGCTCATCATCGCATTTTTCCCTCATATCCGTGCTGAGCCCGAGCCTCTCAGTCGTGCGAATTGCTTGACATCCAAGATTGCACCGTGGCAATCTCGGAGACCATGCCCAGACCATGCTTAGGCTTAGCTGCGCCAGCTTGTGCATTACGCATGGCAGCACGCAGCAGCAGGTGTGAGGGAACTGGGACAGCGCGGAGCGATCCAGCACTGCAAGTAAATAACATTACCACCGCTTGCATACGGCTACGCCCAGCAACGTGTGGCAATCTTATTGGGACGCAGGAGTTGTGAATCAGCATGCCGAATGTTTTTGAGACTCCGTGGATCAAGTGAAGCGGGAAAGCCACAGCGTGGATGTTTGCGGGACTGCAGGGGTTCAAAGTTGGCGGTGCGTTTATTATGTGAGTGCGTTCATTACGCAAGTACAGCGTTTGGTTTTATGAATGTGAGAAGATTGATTACTAATGACTTTTTTTTTTCCTTGTCACGAGAAATGGGTGTGCGTTATAATCAATGTCTCACTTTTTTTTTTTTCATGGGAAATGGGTGTGCATTACAATCGAAGGTGCGGTAGAATAGAGCAAACACGGCACTTTCTTCTATGCAGTCCTGGGAAAGGGCCGACTTAAATGCAGCATCAATTTTTTAAGATCCTACATGTAATTTATGGTAAGCAACAAGGTATTACTAGCATGGTATCAGCTTATCGTTACACAAGGGTGTTGAAGAGTGGGAGTGGTAAGCCACAAATGTTGTCAAGTTCATGCAGCGTGTGTATGCTCCAGCTCACCGCTACCTCGTAGCATTGCCAAAGCTGTGAGGGCTAAGAAAGCCACACATTGTTCCATATGAAATTGCCTTATAATTGGTAGAGTTGAGAGGTTTGCGCTTGTTTTAGCATACACTACACAACGATGTGTAACAGGCTAACCCTTCTCCACATGCATGTTGCACGCCTTTATTTCATCAGTGACCTCCAGTTATTGCAGTTAGGAAGCAACATGGCAGTGCCTGCACAGACACGACCGCCTAATTCAATCCCAACTTGCACTTGCGCATTCTCCTGACATAATCCTGACAGCCATAAACTGTGAAATAAGCCACTGCTTGTTTTCATCTCACGTTGGGGACAACAAATCATCAGGCACGTACGCTCTATTGTTATTGACATGACAAGCTGATTGCTCAGCCATGCCTCCTAACCCAGGCACCAAGAATTTGAGAGTGCTACTTCATAAATGCAAATACTCATGAACACATTGCAGTTAAGGCATCAGAACATAAATTAAAAGAAAGTAGAAGCATTAGTTTTGAAGCTGTGGGTCAAGCAATGCATGATGGCTAAATTAATTTGAGGTGGAAGGGATGAAAATTAGATGTCGCCACATCTCTTTCCTTTTATGCTGCTGCCCTCTGCTCACCTATGCACACCCAATGACTGTGTGCCAAGCAGACGATGCAGCATGAATGATTTTCACCACTCCTATTGGCTAAGCAGCCCTGCAGGCTCTACAGTGTTCTTCTCAGGTTGAGTACAAGCTTGGCTGCCATTTCTGCTGTTTACCATGCCTTACAGTACACACAAATTAGCAGAAAGTAAGGAATCAATGGGCAAGTTCTGGCTTTAATAAAGAATGATGACACAGCAGAGGTGCACTAAAAAAAAAAAAAGACAACTTATGTTTAATAATTTCTAACCAGCACTCCGAGAAGAGGCTTTTCTTCTTCAGGGTTCAGATCTGAACCCTGCCATCACTTCTTAGTACATTCTATGCTCATTACAATAGGCCCGCATACAACAGACTTTCAGATATAACGGGCAGTATTCCAACAAAGGTTTGGTCCATGTATATTATCTATGCAACAAAGTCTGCTTTTAACGGACCGCGCTACAATGGACTATCGGCTACAGTGGACAAAATTAGCAGCGACCTTTTCCGAACTCGATGTATAAAATGTACTTTTGCCATGCTGATATGGCCTGACAACAGACTTCATCACGGCAGCAACGCTTTGAGCACGCTAGTGCTTGCACATTTAATCCAAAACAAGTTTATTGTGGCTGGCAACACTGGAGGCCTCAGGCCAAGCTGAACCTCTAGCCAAGCCAACCTGAGGACAAGCGCAATGGCGGCAGCACACTATTTTGTCAGCATAATTTGTTGTGCCACACCGCGATAACGGCTTCTAAAAAAAGGAAGCAAATTTCACTGAGCAACAAGATTAAGACTGCAGATTCAGTTGCGTACAACTGTTGAAAAGCAAGCGGACACCACAAAAACGACGGGCTATCCAAGGAGACAGTGTGTTCAAATGTGAACGATAAATCTATCATGGGCAAGCAAGCCTCAGACAAAATTAATCTTAAGTGCTTGAGCTAAATGTGAATGAAAAGCTTTTGTGCGCTTGTTTTTTCCTTTCAACATCAGTCAGTTAACCTGCAGTTTTGCAACAGTGTTGTTGGGGCTCCAAGCCCATGTCCCGATGAGTTTCACTGGTAAATTAGAATGAGTTGCTGCGACGAGTGCTGCAGTTGTATGAATATATCAGAGCTAATTCAGAGTAGCAGTGGCCTTGATGCACCCACTGTAATGGCATTCGCTCATTGAAGCAGAACATGTGCTGCCGTTGTAAATTGCAGCTGTTGGTGAATGGCATCACTCGTAATCACACCGTGCAGTCCACAGCTGTCAGAAAGTTACACAAATAGCCTGCCACATGCTGTCAAACTGAAGACCCCCTCCCGTAATGACATTTGAAGAATGGATATTACGGACTTCAAACAAAATGGACACTTTCTGCCAGATTATCAGGGTCTGTTATAATGAGCATACTGTTACAATGCCTATTTCCTAAGGCACACTACTACATCGCACTACTTCGTATGCATACTGCACTGTGACACACAATGCTGGTACCACAGTTCTTGAAACAAAATAATGCTAACATTTTCTGTGTGCAAACTGACTTAAAAACAGGTAATATTTAAAAGTATTACGGTGGAAAGGCCAAAGCAACATGGTGTACTTCAGAATTACGAAAGGTCATTCTTTCAGGACTTATGCAAGCAAACCACGTACCTTCTCTATCCAAATCCACACAGTAGAGCCCTTCCTCAGTACCCAGAGCAACTCTGTCTGGTTCTGAAAGAAGCATTTACAACATGGCTTGAGCACCAAGTGCCAATTGTCAATAAAATTAATTGCTATTAGAAACACAACTCACCTATCACAGCTGCTGATAAGGCATTCTTGATAATCACAACAGTGCTATCTAAGATTTCCTTTGCTTGGAATACCTGGGCAGCATGTACGAAACAATGTCACAGGATAATTCTTACTGTAATTAAACAAATTGTGTAACATCATAGTAAACAGTTGCCAACTCAATTAAGTTCACTATTTTGTCAGTGTAACTACACAACATTATTTAATTAAATTCTGGAATTTCATGTGCCAAAACCACAATGTGATTATGGGGCATGTGGTAGGGGGCTGAGGTTTTTCAATGTGTACCGTGTACCTAAATCTAAACAAGTGCATGTTCTTGCATTTCATCCTCAGCGAAATGTCGTTGAGCTCAGTAGCAAAACAGCCTGCCTAAGCCATCAGAGCGGATCTGTGCTTCCACATGTTCTCGATCTGGTTGTGGCTACTATAATTACACCTCAGTATAGTGAAACCATTAATGTAACAAAGCATTTAACATTTCATAGCCTCATGTTCACAGAATGTCACTTATTTTAGACTTCGAAGTAACAGAGCTTCACAGCTGCCATAGAGAAAGCCATAGGCCACATGGATATGTCAGTGACCCCTTCGAGACGGATGGAAGTGATGGGGGACCCCTTGCAGGCAGAAATAAAAAAGTTGGGGGAGAGGGGGGTGCAGAGTGCAGTAACTATAACACAGCAGGGAACAGCTAGCTAGTAAGTGAGACCAAATGAAGCAGTGCTGTGCAGATTGCGTAACAATGCACTGGAAATTTAAGGGAGTCCTGAACCACCCCACACACATAGTCTTGAAAATGGCTGGGCATGTATTGAAAGCCTCTCAGAGATTCACAGCTGCAAAAATTTTTAAAAATGTTTGTTAGAGGCGAACACATTGCGACCGGAAAACCTCCCTTTCTCATTCCTTCTCAACTCTGGGGAATAGAGCCCATAGAGCTCTTGGAGGCAGCGTCGAAGCAGGTGCCCTGCCCACGATGTTATGTCACCAGGCTTCAATGCCACATCAGAGTGGCTGAATGAAAGCGCAACTTGATGCGGCTGCGGGGCCTCTTAGCAGCCCACACATGTGGCCGTCTGCTCGCACAGCATCTGCGCTCGGTTGCGTGACCTTGCGATCACAGCATTTTTTCGATTCTCCGAAGCTTTGTTTCCGATTCACTTGCTCCAAGTTCCGTTCACGACACACATTTGGCTCAAAGGTGTGCGCACTTACTTTGTCAGTGCGCTTCTTCTCTTCGACGTTGCACATACAACAGCATCAGGATAAACTGCGTAGCTACCAAAGCTAACCCACCATGTTCCGCTTTATCCAAGGTTAGTTAATAATTGATTAGTGATTGTAGGTGGGTTAATCATCCTGTCGTGCGTTCCAGCATGACAGGATGATTATACTATGGCTCAAAAGGAAGAGCTTCAGGACTCAAACCCCTAGGTGTTGACTCCAAGGCATTTCTTGTATTAAGATGGATTAAAACAGATTAAGATGGGTAAGGGGTTAACATGCATTAAGATCGATTCCGGCAGATTATAATGGATTAAGGCATATTGAGGTGGATTAACACAGATTAAGAGAAATTAAGATTTATTAAGGTAGATTATGATGGATTAAGACACAGTAATGTGGATAAGGAAGGCTAAGTAGATTAAGATGAATTGAGGTATATTTTAGTGTATTAACGTAGATTATGATAAATTAAGGCAGATTAACATTGATCAAAGTGGATTAAGGTTTACTAAGCCAGATTAAGATCACTTAAGGCTAATTGAGGTAGAATATGACAAGCAAAGGTGCATTAAGATGCACTAAGGTAGATTATGATAAAAAACAAGGATTAAGGCTGATTAAGCATTATTAAAGTACATCAACGAGGATTATGGTAAGAAGGATTAAAGTAAATTAAAGTTGATATAGATGGACTAATAGGGATTACTGTTGAATAAGATACACTCAGCTATGGTAAGATGGATGGATTAGTTTGGTTTAAAACGAGATAAACCCTGATCCACAAAAGTTCAACTTTAACAGCAAAGCTCATGAAGCTATTGATGAAAGTGGGAAATACACAGAAAACTCAGGTAGGCTATGTAATGCTAGTATAACTATAGCAATCTAGTAAGCCAATTTAAGCATGTTAGGACTAATTAAGTTACGCCTATTAAACTAAGACCCATTCAGCTGAGCCTAATTAAACCAAGCCTAATTCAAGCCTAACTAGGCTAAGACCAACTGAATCAATCTTAAATTCAATAAATTAAAGCCCAAATTTAATTAAGATAATACTCTTTAAGCCAAGTGTAATTAAATCAAGGCTAATTAAACCAGGATAGTTCAGATTCATAAAACGAAGCATAATAGACTATGAATAATTAAGTCAAGTCAAATTAGCCTATGCATGATTAGGTTAGACCTGTTAAGCCAAGCCCAATTTAGCTAAGCCAGGCCTATATAAATTAAGAATAATTAAAGAATCCTAATTAGGGCAATATGAAAAGGTTGGCAAGCCTAAATAAGTTATTACCAATTAAGGCAAGCCCAATTAGGTACCGCCTTAATCCACTCTAATCTAATTTAATCTGCCATAACCCACCCTAATCGGTCTTTATCTATCCTAATCTGCCCTGATGTGCAATAATCACCGTAATACACCTCAATGTTTTAATCCACCCTAATCTACCTCAATCAGCCCTAATCACCAAAATCCACCGTAATTTGTATGAAGCTATCCAAGAAATATTTTGGGTTCGACTCAAGTCATGGTCTTGAGCTCAAGCCCTAGAAGGTTGCACATTGTCATGAGTAAAGGGGCCCAAGGCACGCGCCACAGGGCGAAGTATGAGAGATGGCTTGCCAAGTAACGGAAAGGCGCCAGAGTGCACGCGCCGGTGACACGCTGGTGTTCGTGGTTGGTCTACGACGGGCTTCGCGGCACGCGACCCGAGCAGAGATCGGTGATCGAGAAGGCTGAGCTGGCATTCTCTGCGCGGCACCGGTCGACGAAGGTTGTCGGGACAGCTACGGTCTGGTGACGAGGAGGCGAGGGCGTCGGGCTCCGGGGTGCCGTCGATCTGGCTTACGATCGAGCACGGACTTCGGAGTGGCAGCGGTCGAACTTCAGCAGTTCCCGGCGTACCTGCAGCTCTCCACCCTTCGCCGGCAGAACGGGACGACCGGCAGAAGAATCGCTGCAGAGGGCCGGTCTTGGTTGGAGACCGAGCATCACATAGGAGGAGGCCTAGGCTGGGTTAGGCCTAAGCGGTGACCCGCCACATCACAGGCGAAGCAAAGCGGCGGACAAGGACGGACCTTGCGTGAGCGGCGGCCACCACCAGCAGCATCTTCGACGACAGCTATGGGACATGACACCCTAAAGAGCTTCGACTCGGAACCACACTGCGTCGAAGGCAACGTAAGAGCGTCCAACTGCACTTTGACCGGCAGGAAACTAACGCGCACGTAAACGCGAGGCACAGTGTTGAGAGACTCCCGTAGGGACTGCGCCCAACGCGGAGGATCTGTAGATCGGCTATTTAGTTCGTTAACATAACTTGTTTTAGTTTTCTTTTGTGTGCAGTTTGATGTTTGATGTGTCTTGGTGTGCTTTATAAAGTAACGTCCTTGTTTTGTTAACGCTTTACGCCTCTCGCCTCGTCACTCTCTCTCAATCCATCGGAGCAAGCACTCCCGAGATCCTCATACGAGATCCTCATACACAAACTCGTGACATAATTGGCGAGCCTGCCAGGATTTAACATCTTCCGGCCCAGTCACGAAAGATCGTTGGAGAGTGCCGAGATGGATTGGGAACGTTTGGCGGCAATAGCTAAGAGCAGGAACTTGTATGGAAAAGACGCGTTGAGATTTTTTGAGGAATGTTCACGAGAAAGGGATAGAGAACTCGAAGCCGTATGGAAAGAACGTGAGCGAGAACACGAAAGAGCAGTGGCGAGACTAAAGGAACAGATATATGAGGCTGAACAAAAGTTGATGCATCAGAGTCTGGAGGTATCGTGTTTAGAATTAACAGTAGACCGGTCAGCTGAGTCTAGTGAATCTGAAAGGGAAGCTAGTCATTTGCATGAAGTTGAGATCATTCAAGAGGTTGTTGCGCTAGGACCAGAACAATTTGAGAATACCGCTAGGCCAGAGGAGACTTATTCTGAGCCAGATGAACGTACGGATGTAGGCGCCCGAAATTTGTTGAGCGAAGTGGAAGCCGAGAACGCGTCCTCGGTGAAGGACCGCTATGAGAGTAATGCAGGCTGCTGCAAACTCAATTTCCGAGAGGTATGTGCCAATGTGTGCCCCGCAGTGGAGGATTTGAAGCAGAGTCACGATCCGCGCGACGATCGTGTTGAGCTCGGGAGCGAGCATGGTGAAGTAGGAGTCCACAATGAGAAAGAGATAAATGAGAAAAGGCGGAACAGCAGTGGGAGTGGGGACGTCCCAGTTGATGAAAAGGCAGTCGCGGAAGCTGCCGACGGAGGACTTAGAGGACGTAGTTGTAAGACGCGTGAAAGAACGCGTCTTACAACTACGAGGCGAAAGCGCAGGGAGCTGCGTCGGCGACATCGTGCAGAAAGTAGACGCACGAGTGATGGAGGGTTGGTGACGCGTTTGACAGCGAAAGAGGGCAAACGTAGCAACCGCACCAGGTGTTATTCAGGGTGTGCAACAAAGAGACGCACGAGAAAAGGTGGCTTTAGAAGGCGCTTAACAGGTGGGAAGGACGGACGCGGCGGATGGTCGAGGTGTTTGCGACCGCATGCGGGAGTAGTTGGAAGCGCACGAGAGAGAGTTTTGAAGACGCGTTTGACGAGACGCTCGAGAGATGATGTTACGGAGAGGGATCCAAAGCGCAAAGAGAGGAAGGGTACCGTTCAAGCAGAATCATTGAGAGAGCTGTCAGTAGCGAGAAGGTGCACGAGAGCATTGCGCGAGACGCGGGGAAGGAGACAAGGTAGAATTAAGGCGGAGAAGTTTTCGTTGTGGCCACTAAAGAAAAAGTAGATTCTTTTTGAACGTTGGCTACTGACGGGAAATAACAGGGACAGGATCAAGGACATACATAGATGAATGGACACAATAAAGCGTAACGAAGAGGGTAATAAGGTAAAGGGGAGACTACGAGGAAGTGCTAGTCGGAGCACTTATTGAGTTAAAAGAAAAACAAAGATTTTCGAGCAAATGTTTATTTCTCAACAGTAATGAGTTGGGCTAGTTATTCATGTTGGAGAAACCAAGGAAGATAGCAAAAGTAGAACCAATAAGAAAATCGGCTTAACAGTGGATGAGGGGACGGATGTAGTAAAAAGAATTAGATTAGCAGAGTGCTTAGTTCAAGGGTAGAAGTGTGTTGGTAGCGAAGTGGAGCTTGTTTAGTGTACAAAAGCCTGAAGAGAATACAGATACTCTTGCGAGACATGAACATTAGGTGAAGTGTTGTGTTGAGTATGATAGCAGTAGATGACGATTTTTAGGAGTAGATATTGTCGAGTGGTGTCTAAAGGATTCAAGTAGGCAGGTGGTGGCATGTACAGTGATCACGTGACACTGGTGAATGGATACAGATTTTTGTGAATTATATATTCAGTGGTGATGTTAATGTATAATCTGGAAGTGAATGTGTTGAATAGGCACAGATGTGTTGGAATTATTAGCGCACACGCGGGTTTTGGATTTTGTGTTGTTTATACGCATTGATGTAGTTATAATGTGACGATTTGCAAGTGAAAGGGATGTGAAAGTGGTGTGATGAATATTCTTTGATGTTATGGAGTTATCACTGATTTCTTTTGTGCAGTGTATACTAATTGGGTGTTAGCGTGGTGAACAGACCAATAGAGGACAGAAATATAAACTTCATGAACATTCACCGTGGTTGAAAAGTGAACATTGTGCAAAGTGCTTGTGTGTTAGTGTTTGTGTGTGGTGTAACGTGCCTCGTGAAGTGCGCGTAATAAGTGTGGTGAGACATCAAGTATGAAGACACCAAATAAGAAGCACTGCGAGTTTTCAAGATGTCTTCATTATGACAGAGAAGATGAGATTTTTTCTTTTTTTTTGAAAAAAAAAAAACTTTCAAGTAAGGGGGCCAATGTCATGAGTAAAGGGGCCCAAGGCACGTGCCACAGGGCGAAGTATGAGAGATGGCGTGCCAAGTAACGGAAAGGCGCCAGAGTGCACGCGCCGGTGACACGCTGGTGTTCGTGGTTGGTCGACGACGGGCTTTGCGGCACGCGACCCGAGCAGAGATCGGTGATCGAGAAGGCTGAGCTGGCATTCTCTGCGCGGCACCGGTCGACGAAGGTTGTCGGGACAGCTACGGTCTGGTGACGAGGAGGCGAGGGCGTCGGGCTCCGGGGTGCCGTCGATCTGGCTTACGATCGAGCACGGACTTCGGAGTGGCAGCGGCCGAACTTCAGCAGTTCCCGGCGTACCTGCAGCTCTCCACCCTTCGCCGGCAGAACGGGACGACCGGCAGAAGAATCGCTGCAGAGGGCCGGTCTTGGTTGGAGACCGAGCATCACATAGGAGGAGGCCTAGGCTGGGTTAGGCCTAAGCGGTGACCCGCCACATCACGGGCGAAGCAAAGCGGCGGACAAGGACGGACCTTGCGTGAGCGGCGGCCACCACCAGCAGCATCTTCGACGACAGCTACGGGACATGACACCCTAAAGAGCTTCGACTCGGAACCACACTGCGTCGAAGGCAACGTAAGAGCGTCCAACTGCACTTTGACCGGCAGGAAACTAACGCGCACGTAAACGCGAGGCACAGTGTTGAGAGACTCCCGTAGGGACTGCGCCCAACGCGGAGGATCTGTAGATCGGCTATTTAGTTCGTTAACATAACTTGTTTTAGTTTTCTTTTGTGTGCAGTTTGATGTTTGATGTGTCTTGGTGTGTTTTATAAAGTAACGTCTTTGTTTTGTTAACGCTTTACGCCTCTCGCCTCGTCACTCTCTCTCTCAATCCATCGGAGCAAGCGCTCCCGAGATCCTCATACACAAACTCGTGACACACATTCGAGTCTCATGCTCAATGATTGATTAAACTTTGGTAATCATTTATCATTTCTCAGCCTGCTCGCATGCATTTTTTGGCTCCTTGGGAAATGACATTTATGGCGAATTTTTCATCGCACCGTTCATGTCGACACCGAGGTAGTTCAAGGACACCTTCCAATGACATATGTGAGGCTTGCGCATTAACAAATACATTTTTAGATATTTTGCCTAGGTGCTCACAAAGCAAAGAAAAGTGAGCGCACGGCATGCGCACGCTTTCATTGAAAAAAACATGCGCCCCGAAGGGCCCACACACGGGCGCAGTGGGGCAAGTGAATGGGTCAATTTACGTCTGCCACTGGCCAATAGCAGCAATCTCCTCTGACAACTCATTAGAGCAGCTACTAAGAGAGTGAGGAGAAGCCTCTTCTTGAGAACAGGGCTCCTGAGGAAGTGGAACCACTGTGCTCTGCTTGTGAACGCTATGGATTGCGGATGACTGCAGAATTCGGCTGAGGCGTTCATTCAGTGTACGCTAGCCGTAGAATGTGTTTCTTCACCAGGTCCTGGGGGTGGTTCAGGACACCTTGCACAAGAAAGCTACACATTGTACAACGCTTTCATTCAAGAGTGCCACATCTCCGGTTATGAAGTACTGGGGGCCTGTAACAACTTCTGATCCCTCCCCACTCTTAGTAGGTTTTGCCACGATACATTAGTCACATGCAGCAAAGTTGGCTTCGCCACGACACAGTATTGCCATGCGGCGAAGCACACTTAGTAAATTGGCCTCAACAACAACAAGACTTCTTTGTGGTAGCATGTGTCGCAGAGCCCCATTTCAGAACCACCGAGTATTCCAGTCATCTATGGCAAACGTGTTTTGGTGCACTGCACAGATTTCTTAAGACACCACAGAGACATGCACAGCAATTCAAGCACATCGAGGACTGACCGTCCGATGCGGCAGCTTGTTTCGGCGCAGGATACGGTGCAGTTCATTGAGTGCATCCACCCACTTGACCTTCTCGCTCTCCTTGTCCACCATCATCAGTGTCTGGCTCTGCAGCCCTGGAGGATCCATCATGGACGTTGACACCTGCATGTGGGAGCGTGCCATTGCTGTACAAAGTTCCAACCACATCAGCCACAAAGCCAGATGCATAGGTCAGCGCACTCACTCATGAGTGCACTCACTCCCACTCATTTCACAGACGTGAGTGCGAGTGGAAGTGAGTGCCAATGAGTGTGAGTGGAGGTGAGTGCGAATGAGTGCCAGTGAGTGTGAGTGGAGGTGAGTGGGAGTGAGTGTGAGTGGAGGTGAGTGTGAGAGAGTGTGAGCCTAGGTGAGTCACGTAGTCAACTGCTGTACTTACGTGCAGTGACAGCTTCGCTCACCACTACAAGCTTTTCAGTCAGTGTTGACAATTGTTTACATGCGTATCGACTATGTCTTCATTCGACAATTTGTTAGCCTCAACTGGTACTTTATTATGCAAAGAGTGAAGGAGGGCATAAGGGAAACGAGAGAAAGAGTAGAGACGGCCGTGGCTCTGTAAAAATGTTACTTTATTTTGCTTCAAAGATAGCACGCAGCAACGAACATCGCTGTGCCTAAATGAAGCTGGTATTAAATGCAGAGATAAGAAACAATAGCAATGCCAGGTAAGCTGTTCATTAACAACGTGCACACAATTACGTAAAATAAGACTCTGCTCGAAGTGCTTTTCACAGACTGCCGACATCTGTGAGAGGGGCTCATCCTTACAGCGCAGGTTCCTTTCCCATCATTTTCTGAGATTCTCGCCCTCTGGGGCCCTAAAGGGCAACTGCATGCGTCCTTGATGCTCCCTATGGCCAGGGTAGCCGGTCACCTCCATTTGTAGTATGTTCACCAACCCTCAAGCATTTAACTCGTGTGGAAAGACGGAACAGTCGCGAAATTACGAGAAGGAACGATGGGATTGCTAAAACCAAAGGAGCCTAATTTGCTTCGAGCTTACACCAAGGCATAGTTCTGTTTTGCCACTTTGTTAGGACCATGCGAAATCGTGGTTTACAAAGGTGGATTGATGCAGCTTGTTGTAAGACTCATTGCCATTGCCCATCGCAATCGCGTGAAAAGCTTTGCTACGAGGATTCGGTGGGCTGCGCTGCAAGCTGCATCGTTGTGTACCTTGCGGAGCAAAAGCGTGTGTGAAAGCTTATGTACCGGTGGCCTGCGTCCAACCATGCGTAAACACTCAAGGTAAAGTTGCGTGCGAGATCAACTTTGATACTGCTCACATTAAACTGCGATGATATGTCTGTACGCTGCATAAATGAAACTGCAGTTATTCATCGCAAACGTTGGACCGCAGTCCCACTGGGTCAGCTCGCATGAAACATGCAGCTACAATGTGGCGACAGCAGTATATGCACTCTACGCGATCTTCACGTGATTAGCAATGTTTTAAAGAGAACTTTCGGTCAGCGATGGCCAGTTCAACGTTAGCATGCGGTAGAAGTTGAAGCACCTTTCAATTTGTGACAGACAACGGCGGCCACCTTGCAGTGACTCAATATAGAAAGCACCCGTCTTCTGGCATGACCACCTCACAGACAAGATAACGAAAAGAAGATAATAGTGACTTCCACCTTGCCAAGCCTTTGTTCTCCCCCCCAATAGGCGTAGCCAGCTGAATGGCAGATGTGCTGCCGAGTTGCGTGCCTATCGCATGATTTTACTTAACACACCCATTATTACATAGATAAAGTAGCGACTGCGATCTGTTTTCACCAGACAAAAACGAAGTAATAGCTTGTGAATTCGTTCTTGCATTAGAATTGCTGCCAGAACACATGCTGCCGTTAGCTTATTACTTTCGTTAGTTCGAATTTTGTTGAATTCGAACTCAGCAGGCATCCCCATGGAACTTAAATTAATGAGCTTTTACTGTATACCAATCTATGCTATACTATGAAACGCATTCACCTTTGTATAGCAGTGGGCTGAGTGCATGAGCACAAGGAAAGAAAGAAGTGCATGTACAAACGTTGTGCATTTCACATATGTACGCACATGCACATATTTCAAGATGATGATAGTTTTCTGTTTGCATGTAACACCTAACGCTTGGCTTAAAGAGCCCCGCTCTTAAATATTTTTCAGTGACGGGTGTACCCTGAAACCTCACCCTAAATATGCAGGGAATGTCCTTCCTGTTGGCATGGATCACATCTGATTCGAGGACTGACGTCACTGAGAATTCTTCATCCCTGTTGACAAAATAAGCGAAAGAGAGAAGGATAAATGAGACTGCACCAGTATGAACGTATACCACATAAGTGCATTTAAACATGCAAATAATGTCTCGAAAGGACACACATAAATAGATAAAGTAACCTAGAGTCTGACTAGCAATGCAAACATGATAGCATGGAAATGACATTCATCCATTCTACTATGTTTTTCCTTAAAGGGGCACTGACACCAATATTTCGTTGCAAGATAGCCTGCAGGATCGGTTTTCGTGGACATACACATGTCATCTACCAAATCTCAATGGCGAACACAGCTCCAAAGGTAATTTAAATGAATATTGAAGTTCGTATGCGCAATCGAGCGTTAGACGCCGTACATCGCGACATCGACAGCAGCAAAGGTGACCTGAAGGGGACCCCCAACTTCCGCGGCGTCACCACGGCAGCCGAGCTCCGACAGTGCAGCTAGCAATGACAACGTCATAGCCGCCACTGCTTATTCGCTGTGGCTGCATTAGTAGACTGCTGGCGACGACAGACCTCAAGAAAATAGTTGCCACCCAACAATGATGACAGAAACAGCGACAACAACGCGCAGGACGTGCGAAGGGTGAAAGAAAACGAGCACGCGGTTGTTGTCGTGCGGAAGTACATCACAGTTATGTGTGCTCACGTGGTCGAACTCGTTTACTCCATGCGAGTGCTAGATGGCGCCAGTTGCACCGGGTGCCTTGTCGTTTTTTGAACTCTCCCAAACTGAAACTGAAGGGTAATAAACAGGCCGTAAATAATTATCTGACACGCACTAGAGCAAATGATGTGCCATGTTATGGCTACCAGATCCTCAGCTACACATTGCAGCAAAAAAACATAAGACGAAAATTTTCGTGTCAGTGCCCCTTTAATGCCTCTCCCATTTACATTTGAGAAAGATCAGGAGTGGTGTCCACCAAGGCAGCTCCTATCGTACCTCATGTCCAGCACTTGGGATGCAGCAACTGCAGGCTGCACATTCTTGTCCTGAAGAAGGTCGTACAGGAAGAGCTTGAAGTCACAGACGGCCACAAACTGACGCTGCCAGCCTTTCTTAACGCCCCCTTGCTTGGGCACCTGGGCAGGTTTTCAATAGAAACGAGGCTGACGACTGAGCACGCTCTTCTTTGGACACGTTTCGCTAGTCAGCACGGTTTTGTGTTTGTTGATGGAAGACCACTTCAGACGCCTTGCAAACTGACAAGGGGCCATCCAAACCAACCCAGCCCAATATACTCATGACACAATAGAAACAGAATAGGCTTAACAAAGAGCTACTACAGCCAAACCTGCTTATAACGAACTAGGAAATGCAGCGAAAAACGGTCACTATATCAGTAGTTCGTTGTATGTGGACTTGCCCTCCAGAATGTGCGAGAATCAGCGACCAGGTCCTCTTTTCACCCAGTTTTATTACAAAGCACTAACAACACCTCCGGTGAAAAGCTCAGCCTTTCCACTTAGTGAGGCGACGCCCACTGGGCGCTCGCGAGCAGACTAAATGAGACTAAATGACTAAACTGCCTTTGCAACGAATCGCATCTGCCACACACGGCAGAGTGCATAGTTGCTGCAAAAAAAGAAAAACGCGGAAGAAGAAGCAGAAAAGAAAAAGAAAACATTTCTGAAACACCACCCGCCATCATAACTTTTTATTTTGCTATGCGTCATGCACACCAGGCTGAGCGCGTCGGGAGCTGTGTCACTTTGACCGAAGAGCGCAGTGTCTGAACGGTTGAGCGCCATCAAGCTTCTTATATCAACAGCTGCTCAAACTGAGTGTGGACGAGCCGCGATCTCTCAACAGCAGCTTACAACCGCCGACCATTTACGCAGTGGGGACGAAGTGGCGTATAGAACATTTGTGGCTTCCTGCATGCGCGTCAACATGCAGGCTGCCAAAAATTGACTGCGTGTAAGCATCGAGTACAAAACCAAAATTATGATCGCGGTGTTGGCACCGGAATATAGCCGTCGCAAAATGGCGGCGGATCATCGTCGAAGCACGAAGCGAGTTCCCGTTCATGCTCGCCTGCGGACCGTGTACACCGAAACTACGTACAAATGGGGATGCACTGCTTTTACTATGAAGCTAATGCCCAAGAAAAGTTCCAAAGAAAAGTTCCGCTTCGAAGGTAGCCGCGTCGCGTCTTTGTGTGCCTGAAGCTGTGAATTATGCAACGCAAACAGTCTACAGCTGGATGTTGACTGGGATAAGTTTCTACTGGCGCAAATGGGAAAATAACCAGACCTCTTACACAAGATCGTAGTCTATTTCTTAACTCCACATCATCAAAATTTTCAAGGTAACAGCACCTAACTGGCACGCAATCGAGGCGAGCCACGTGCAAGCGCGCGCCGCTCTCGTGCTCTGAAGGCCAGTTAGGCCTTTTTTCACTTCGTATGTGCCATGTTCTTATCACAATCGTGCCTGAAATGTACGTTGTAAACGTAGGGCACTTAGAAAAGTGCTTGCTATATCTGAACACAGTTTCAATGGACGGCATAGGAGAATCGTAAGTGCACCGAAATATGGTTGTTGTAATCGAAAGATCGTTATATTTGGGATCGTTATAATAGGGTTCGACTGTATTTGGTGTTTGTGCAGTTAGCCTCACTTCAAGAGTTCCCCAAGCAAGCTGACCTCATTCACATTTTTACCTTCATGGCAGGGTTAATGAAATTACTAAAGAAAGATTATACAGCTTTACATTTGCTTCATTATTTTCTTGTACAGTTAAGTGTTGATATTACAACTAAACAATGATACTGGGACATGAATACAATGAAAATTGGATGTAATGAAGGTATGCCTTGCCTGGTTTGACTTCATTATATCTACACTCGACTGTGGCTTATTTAAAGATTAATATATTGAACTTCCGGAATGTTTATCTGAATGAAATCAAGATTACGTATTTTCAGCACCAAAGTGCTGCAGAGGTATACTTATATTGGACTTATATTTTGGGACTTACCTTCACATAACCCTCGTAAGCCGTGCCAACACCACGTGTGGGATCGATCCCTACTGGCCTTTTGGCTGAAAACCAGATATGACACGTATGTTCCGTCAATGTCACAAAGACCAGACTACTGATTCATTGTTTCACATTTTTATCTTGACTTACTTCACAGCACATAACAGAAATTTCAAGCGGCATCTGTGATGTCTGCACAAGTGTCAGTATTATAGCTGACAGAAAAAAAAAGGGGGGGAAAGAGCACTCACATTAACATCATTGAAATGTTGAAAATGAAACCATATTGATCCTCTGACTTTAGCTATAAGCGCTGTAAGTGGGACATGCAAAACCACATGTTTATGAATAGTTCAGTGCCTCCACAGTTTACATTTCGACCACAGGTAGTGTACAATGCAAAGCCACTGTCATAAGACAAAGATAAAGATGCCACACATGTGACTACAGCTAGCTCAGAGTTGTCTCGTTGGTTTCCTGCTGCACATTCGTAGCAGTTGAGCTGTGGTAAGGCATGTGAAACCTTGCTTATCACTACTGACATATTCAAGCCCTAGGAGTTTAGCTTGACATAGCTACAGTTGAGTTACTTATCTTTCTTGTGACTGATTATTCTGACAAAGGCTACACAAGAGCTCACAGGCTATAGTTGCTATTATGATGAATACTTAAAATATCTTTCTTACTTTGGTCCATGGGCACAGGACACACAGCAGGCACCTTGTCTTGACAAGTGACATGGCAGGCAAAGCCGCACACTGCATGACATCCATGGGGAGGGGAAAAAAAAGGTGCTCTTTTTTACTTATTTGCTAGCAAAAGACATGTATGAAAGGAAGTAAGAGGCACTTTGCGAGGAGGAGCTGTTCTGGCCTATGTGTAGCATCAAAATTTCAATCAACAAGCCTTGACTTCATGAATTCCTTTTATTGCACTGGCATACAAAACATGTGTAGTTTGTCATTGTACCAGTATTCTTTTACACCGCACTCACTACTTTCAGCATTTAAACATTGTACTTGCATTCTGACAGCCCTTGAGAGCATGACTCACATGAATTGAGTCAGTAGCATAACTACATTATTTCCAGCTCAACGCTCTCTTGGTCCCCTGTGCTGCATGCTGCGTATGCTCGCGGTCATTATGTGAGGTGTAATTTTTGTGACAAGAATCTGGAGAAATTATCATTTGCTCAAGTTACAGGCCGGAATTCCCACAATGACTACCGACTGTGACCATAGCCAAAGAACTATATTCAACAAAGTCTTATCTTTGTAACAGATTCCCACATTCAATTTGCATTGCATGAAAGGGCTCACAAGAACTCCAGCATGCACATGGGGGATTAGGAAAACTCATTACATTATCTCCAAAGCTTATTAATCTACACTGCATCAGACTGATACAGTAGCTAAAAACATACTGTGCCCGATAATTTGGTCAGTGACAATGTTGAGGAGGAAGCTCAAAATTATGCCACGACACCGAAGTTCAGGTGACCGACTTGCCTTTCCCACTCTAGAGTGCTGCCATCTTGGCATTGTTAGAAAGCGCAATGTTTCACCTTTACATTCCCACACTCATTGCATACCATGGCTGCTTAGTGAAATGGGAAACAGAAAAAAAAAGAAATAAAAGTGAAAAACAACAATAAAGGTCAGTCTGACAAAATCTCCTGATGTATGTGGGCCTCTGATTAGTTGTTGCTAAGGCAACTTGTCCGTCAATTCTACCAGTACAGTGCTTCTGTGCAGAAATGCTATGTTGATCTGCTATTCCTTTGTTGGATCACCAATTTGTGGTAACAAGCCAGCGGCACATCAATGCTTGGATTAAGAAGTTCGAAGCTCACATGTCACATGTCAAAGCAAATCTCAACCACTTTCTGATCACAAGGTAAAAAGGAGAGGCCCTTAATTAATACAATGATCGGATGAGCCAGTGGATGAGCCAGTGGCTCCAGGACAAAATAAATTAGATGCATCATACATTTAATTTTTTGCATGATGCTCCACCACATCAGCATTTTACCAACAGTCAAACAGAGCCCTATGTGATTGAGTTATGCAATGCGTATGGTGGTACAAACATTGTGTGGGCGCCATTTTAAGGTGACCACAGATGATGCACCATTGCTCCTTCCCACGCCTCTGCATGCAGCTGTGAGTACTGGCAGTCTAAGCCCCATTTTGGGATACAGTGCATCTAATGTCCCCGTGAGTGAAACAATTTGGCATGGTGTTTAGTTAATTTCAGCCAGAATCGTGACACATGCCACTATCAGCGACTCCACAGCACACATATGTCGGCACACTGCTAGAGCTGAGCAGGCTTACCACCATCCTCTATCCCACTGCCCCTTCCCTTTAAAGTTGTTCATTTATTTACTCACCAATACCATACCATAGGATAAGAGAAACACTCGACTTTAACCAACCGAGAGAACAAGCTGGTTTTAGGAAAGGTTACTCGACAATGGACCACAGCCACGCTATCAACCTAGTAATTGAGAAGTACGTGGAATATAACAAACCTCTTTACATGGCGTTTATCGACTACGAGAAAGCATTTGACTCTATAGAAATACAAGCAGTTCTAGAAGCTCTACATTGACAAGGGGTACCTGGCGTATACGTGAAAACCATAAACAACATATACAAAGATTGCACAGCCACACTACTCCTACATGAGAGAAGCAGAGAAATCCCGATCAGGAGAGGTGTGAGACAGGGAGATACAATATCCCCGATGCTATTCACTGCATGTTTAGAGGAAGTCTTTAAACGTCTAGACTGGGAAGAAAAGGGCATTCGAATAGACGGAGAATATCTAAACAATTTAAGATTTGCAGACGACATTGTGCTCTTTAGCAATGATGGTGACGAATTACAAAACATGATTGATGATCTAAACAGGGAAAGCATTAAAATTGGATTAAAAATGAATAGGCAAAAGACCAAAGTTATGCTCAATAGCTTAGCTAAGGAACAGGAATTTAAAATCGACAATGAACCCTTACAATGTGTAAACAAATATGTATATCTGGGACAGTTAATATCAGGAACTCCTACCCAGGAAAATGAAATTCTCCGTAGAATAAGGATGGGCTGGAGCGCATTCGGAAGGCATTACGAAATCATGACCGGACACTTACCGCTCTCATTAAAGCGAAAAGTATTCAATCACTGCATTCTCCCAGTACTAACGTACGGTGCAGAAACATGGAGAATAACGAAAAAACTAGAGATGAAACTAAGGAGCACGCAACGTGCAATGGAAAGAAAAATGATAGGGGTAACGCTAAGAGATAAAAACGAGCGGAATGGATCAGAGAACAGACAGGAGTAGCCGATATTATCTTATCAATTAAAAGAAAGAAGTGGACCTGGGCAGGACATGTCATGAGGAGGAAGGATAATAGGTGGACAGTAAGAGCGACGGAATGGATACCACGAGAGGGAAAACGCAACAGAGGTAGACAAAAGGTTAGATGGAGCGATGAAATTAAAAAGTTTGCGGGCATAAAGTGGAACCAACTCGCTCAGGATAGGGTGGATTGGAAATCGTTGGGAGAGGCCTTCGTCCTGCAGTGGACCTAAACAGGCTGATGATGATGATGACCATGCCCCCAGTCTTAGAGCATGTTGCTCATGAGGAGAAGAGAAAACAGCGTTGGGTATGAAATTTCTGTTCTTTCCATAGTGCTTGGCAATGTAACTCTTAGCAGAAACAATCGTGACTGTGCAATGCATTATATGCAAAGTATGCACCGCACTTGTCAGCTCAAAATATTCATATCTGGAGGGTGCCCTAAAGGGAGATGTTACCAAAACCTCTACGGCGAAACAGCATAAAGTAAGGTCAAAACATGGGATGCAGTGTCCGCCTCACAGACTGTTGACTGCCCCCATGGCTAAGTGTGGTGGCAAGCATGAAGTGCATACTACCACATTTATTCGAATATAGGTTGACATTTTTTTTTCCCAAAAAGTTACTCGTAATTAGCTATCGACCTATAATCGTGACCAAAGAATCTTGACCTCCCATCGTGACCAAAGTTGGCGAGCTGACCACGGGGACAGGGTGCCTTCACCACGCCTCCCACTCTCCAAACGGGGCAAGCCCGCCGTTGTGTATATTTGTGCCACATTCTCTTTGTACAGAGCAGCTTTGATATAGACATGCAAAACTAAAAAACAGAAATGAAAAAGGACATCAAACATCAAAAATGAATTTGGGAACAGCATTGGTCCCCACCAGCTGCCGCCGACGATAGCCAGACCAATCACGGCAGCGGCGACTGAAGCTGAACGGTGCTCACACCGGGGACAGGCAGCACACGACCTGCGACAGGAACTGCTCACAGCGACCGATGCTGTTACCAACGAGCCCGACAAAGCCTTCATCAAATCTGATATCGCACAAGTTGATGTCTGTCTTGTTCCTTACACAACAATACCCATGTAAAATAACCTGCAGTGTATCACCGCAAGTATTTCGATGTCATATTGCTACGGCATTGGTTGCTTGCGACATCACCACCAAAGTGGTCATTCTCATACCAAAGCGACCCCTTTTACTGTGTCGCTGGCCCGCTGCTTCATACTTCAAGGTTTCTTTTATTCATGGAGGACAGAGCTGCTAATGTATCCCAATGCACTGCGGCTTTCGCATTATGCAAGCCTGCACTTGCAAACAACACACCAGAGATAGCAGAAGACCCCAGAGATTTGCACGTGTTGGTGGCGATGTACCGAATCTCTGAGGTGATAGAAAAAAAAGCAGCAGTCTATTTGTTCATTTTATCTTGAATACCTCAAAGGCCCCACCTGGGGTATTAGATGAGGGATGGGTATTATTAATTACACAAAAAGTGACTCGAGGGCAATCTTGAATTGATGACGGGTCGGAGTGGTGCACGGTAGATGCAGGCAGACGGTTCCAGTCCCGTGCGGTTGCCACAAAAAAGGAGCGAAGATGGGCGGTAGTTTGTGCTGGCGGAGGGTATACTGCTCTTGCATGGTTTGTGTGGCTGGATGTGCAATGGACTGGCAGGATGGCTGGAATTTCGATGGGAGCATGATAAAACTTGTGAAAAAGGCGTAGTCGAGATATGTGACGTCATGATTCTAGATCAGGAAGGCGAGCCCTGGTTTTAAGTTTGGAAACACTGGAATTATAAGAATATTCAGAGTAGATAAAGCGTGCAGCGCAGTTTTGGATCGATTCTAGAACGTTGGATAAGTTAGATTGATGGGGATCCCAGATAGAACATGCATATTCTAATTTCGGACGAACAAACGTAGTATATGATATTAATTTGACTGATGGGGGGGCAAGTCTTAAGTGTCTACGTAGGAAACCCAGAGTGCGATTCGCGGTGTTGACTATGTTAGTAACGTGGGCTGACCATGAAATGTTACTTGAGAATGTGACGCCAAGATATTTGTAGCATTCAGCGGATGAGACTGTGGAGCCGGAAATGGTATATTCTGCTGACTGGTGATGGGGCCTGCGATGGAAGGATACCAGTGAAGTTTTCTTTATGTTTAGAGACATTAATGACATATCACACCATGATAATGTAAGGTCGAGGTCGTTTTGTAAAATACTAATGTCTGCGCCGTTTGCTATGGGACGGTATACGACACAGTCGTCTGCAAAGAGGCGAATGCTAGAAGAGATGTTTGATGGAAGGTCGTTGATATAAATGAGAAAAAGTAATGGTCTGAGCACTGTGCCTTGCGGCACACCAGAGATTACAGAGGAACGGCTAGATGAGACAGAGTTAGCATGCACAAACTGTTGGCGATTGGTAAGAAAGCTTCGAATCCAATTATATAAACTTGTATTAATGTTTAAACGAGAAAGTTTTAGCAGTAGCCGGTTATGTGGAACTTTGTCGAAGGCTTTTTCAGTCTAAGAAGAGGGCGTCAACAGGTATGTTTAAGTCAAGGCTGGCACTGATATCATGATAAAATAGAGCTAGTTGTGTGTCACATGAAAATCCTGAGTGAAAGCCGTGCTGACTGGAATGAAAAAAGTTATTGCTGACTAAGAACTTGACAATGTTAGAATAGATCACATGCTCCATTAGCTTGGAGCAAACGCTAGTAAGGGAAATGGGGTGATAGCTGCTGCAAAGAGATGAAGGACCTTTTTTGGGGACTGGAACAATCTTGCCCACTCTCCAGTCTTCCGACACCACTCCCGATGATAATGAGTGCTGAAAAATATGGCAAAGTCGTGTACTAACAATTGATTTCGTGTTTTTGAGCATTTTTACGTTGATACCGTCGATGCCGCATGAAGATGAATGTTTTAATGAGTCAATTAGTTTAGTGATGCCGTTTGGGCAGAATTTGATGTCAGGCATTACACTATGGTTGCAATTAAGGAATGAAGGCAAGTTGTTAACAGGTTCAACGGTAAACACGGAAGAGAAAAGGTTGTTGAGTTGTTCAGCGGCCTCATGATCAGGAATTGGATGGTTCCGATCGTTGTACAGTGCTAACGGTTGGGAGTTAGTGGGGTTAATTGTGTTCCAGAATTTTTTGGGGTTGTTGCTTAACATAGCGGGTAGTGTTTGTGAACAAAAAAAAGATGTTTTTCTTTGTCAGCAAGTCTTTTGAATTCTTTTTCTGCAGCGTAGTAGTTGTTCCATGCGCATGCGCTATTGGACCACTTTGCTGATCGAAAGAGCAGTTTCTTTTTATTATTTAGGCGTTTCAATGTGGTGTTAAACCACGGGGATGACTTTTTCTCAGTTACAGTAATTTTGGGCACATGCTTAGTGAACAGATCTAACATTTTGTTTTTGAACAGTAGTCAATTTTCTTCGAGTGAACACTTTGAAAGGTCGGTAAGAAAAAAGTAGCGAATTGTTCGAGCTCTGAGTTTATAGCGGAATAATTGCCTTTATCATACAGGGTTATATTTCTTGTTGTTTTTGTTGGATGCAGTAGTTTACAAGAATAGGTCGCATGGATTACTAAAGGGTCACTGAGCCCAGGTAGGAACGTCATCTTGGACACTTTTTCAGGCTCAGAAGTGAGAACAAGGTCAAGAATATGAAGGGAGTTATCAGTTATCACTGTCGCGTGTAGGTTCGGTGACCAATTGCGTTAGCCCAAAAGTTAGACATGAATTGACGAAATTGCTCTCTATACTGTTTTCGGAAGACACACACGCTAAGTTATTCCAACATATTGTTGGAAAATTGAAGTCGCCGAAACGCAGTATCAGGAAATGTCGATAAGATTCAGTTATGGAGTGAATAGCCTCGTGGAATTCGGGTACAAAAAGGGGGTCACTACCAGGGGGACGATAGCAAACACAGATTATTGTGGGAGGATAAGTGGCATTACAAAGAACAAACAAGATTTCTAAGCATGAGGATGTCTTAATTTCGCTACATTAAAGATCTTTGTGGCTTCCTATTAGCATGCCACCACCACGTTTATTAGTACGATCACATCGAAATAAATGGAAATCTGGAAAAAGTGTCAGTAATAGAAGGGTTGAGCCATGTCTCTGTAATTGCGAACAAATCTGATTCCGTTGTGTTAACTAGGCTCTGAAGAGCGTTTGCTTTAGGAAGGATGCTTCTTATGTTGGTATATAGAAACGAGAACGACTTTCTTCGCGGATTGGCATGGCTGGGGCTTAAGCGTTTAAAGGGTGGTGTACAACCTTTTGAGCATTGTGGTCGTATCTGTAGGTGCTGCTACCAATGATTAGTTTGTCATGCCGAAGTTTAAATGATTGCTGCTGGGCTCTTCCGAATTCAGCAAGATGTTTCCTGGCTTGTAGTGTGTTGGGGGACAAATCTTCACAAATTCGGAAACTGGAGCCTTTCAGTTTATAGGCGCATGACAGAACTTTATCTTTAGTCTTAAAGTGAGCGAATCTAACAATGATTGGACGGCTTTTGTTTAATTTGTACTTTCTGAGTCTATGGGCTCTCTTGACTTCCATAGGCTCAATAATAGTGTTTAGCTCTTTGCTGCAGAATTGCAGCACTGAAGCCTCGGATTCTGCCCATGTTTCACGCTCGCGATCCGGGAAACCAAAAAATACGATGTTCGAACGGCGCGCTCGGTCTTCCGAGTCGTCTAATCTCCCAGGGATTGTCGCTATATCTATCGCATTTTTATCAGAAAGTACCCGGATATCATCGATTTGTTCTTTTATACCCCCCCCCCCCCCCCCCATTATCGATTCGCAATCACTTTCTATTTTAGTGAGTCTTATGTTGATTTCTCTGATAGCGCTGTCGTTCTGGGATAACTTCTGCTGAATGGATTTAAGTTCTTGCAGCATGGAAGCTTGACCAGACTGAAGTTCTTTAAGAACCAGAAGTAAGTCACCGGGTCCCTGCATCTCTCCAGAACGAGTGTTAGGGCCAGGGTTCAGTTCTATGTCACCTGACAACGCTAATATCTGTTTGATGACATGTGCACAATCAACTGCAATATCTAAACAGCACTAGGAGCAGGTGTGGATGTCACAGATGTAATGTATAGGCACTGGGGGTTTCACAAGGGTCTCTCCCTACTTCTTTTTATCTTGTCTTCTGCCGCCATTTTGCATGGTGTTGTGCCTGTGCTCCCCTCACTTTTGTGTTACTGACTTAGTGTTTGGTTATTAACAATGTTACGTGTGAGCTACACAGCTGAATTGAAGCATCAAGTTATCTTGTTCGCTGAGAACTCCAACAACTGTGCTGCTCAGCGAGAGCTCGACATTAATGAAAAAGTCATAAGAGGATAGCGAGAAGAGTGGGATGTGCTTTTTGCCTGTTCTGGGCAGCGTCATGCTCTTCGGGGCCCAACAACCGGAAGGCATGATGCTCTCGAGAAGAGGCTGAGGCTTCACATGGAGGAGAAACACATGAAGGGCTTGAAAGTGTCTTGCGAACACATACAAGCAAAAGCCCGACAGTTAATCGAGAGAGATGGGATCGACCATTCAGTTCAGCTTTCAAAGCAAGCCAAGGCTGGGCGCAGAAGTTCATGCAGCGCAATGGACTTGTCACTTCGCCGTCGAACGACCATCTGCCAGCAGCTCCCTGCACAATACGAGGAATGGCTGCACGAATTCCAGCAGTACGTGCTCAAACTGCGGTGCGGCCAGATTGGGAATGCCAATCAGGTGCTGGTGTATTTTGGCATGCCAAGCGGCACCATGGTAACTGCCAAAGGAGTGAACGATGTGTGCCTGCTAATGACCGAACGCGTGCACAGACAATTCACGGTCATGTTGTGCTTCACGGCTAATGGGCGGAAGCTTCCGCCTTACATTATTTTCCACTGGAAGGCGATCCCCAAGAATGAAGTGTTTCCCCGAGGAGTGATAATCAGAGCCAATGAGAAGGGGTTCATGAACGAGGACATGGTGAAAGAGTGGTTCAAGGAGGTCTGGATGAATGACCAGGAAGAGACTTGAAGCTCCTGAATGTGCCTTTTCTGGATTTATTCAGGGACCACTTTTGCACGGGCGCAAAAAAGAACATTCATGAAGCAGGCACGGACCTGGTCGTCATCCCAGGGATGACGTCGCAGCTTCAACCATTAGATGTGGCTGTAAACAGACCTTTTAAGAACCACATCGCTGGCCTTTACAAAGAGTGGCTAGTGAGGGATGATGCCGCCAAAATACCGATACATGCTGCAAGAAGGCTCTTCTCGGCGAAGTCGCCACATGGGTGAAGAATGTGTGGGAGGACCTGCCGGCGGGCATCATCCAGACGGTATTTAAGTGTTGTATGTCGAATTCGCTGGATGTCACCGAGGGCATGTTCTGTGGGAATGTGAAAATGCCGACAACGCGTCGGACGACAATGACGTCCCAAGAAGCTGAGATGACTATGCAGTTGGCAGAGTCTGCGTCACAAAAGGATTGAAAACTGGGCGAGTTGGTATGAATTCATCATGAATGCATACTTCAGCGCACACAAAAAACACGGACAAAGTGAAGAATGCACACAAGCGCTGTATTCTTCCCCAAGTCTGTGTTTTTGTGTGTGCTGAAGTAAGCATTCATGATATGTCTTTGTCATTTATAATGCTTCCTCTGTTCTCTTAAAAATGTGGGTTGACCGTTAATCGAATATATATATATATATATATATATATATATATATATATATATATATATATATATATATATATATATATGTATATATATATATATATATTTTTTTTTTTTTCAGATTGAAGTTCGATGGGTCCGGTCCAATGTAGGGTTGCAAAGAGACACACGTTCAAAATTCTTGCTTTATTAACGTTTCGGCCGGTGGGCCGGCCTTCGTCAGAATGACCTCATTCTGACGAAGGCCGGCCCACCGGCCGAAACGTTAATAAAGCAAGAATTTTGAACGTGTGTCTCTTTGCAACCATATATATATATATATATATATATATATATATATATATATATAAAGAGAAACTTCAGTGGGTCTGGCACGTATAAGAAAATAAGCGTGTACACGCACAAAAAAAGCAATGCTTTGCCACAGCTGAAACGTTGGGCATAAAAGTATCGCTTTTACTTGCGTACACCTGCTTCTTATATATATATATATATAGCCGACCAGCGGCCATTTATTCAAGACACACATGCATCACACGCGTCCACACGTGATTGGCTAACAAGCGGTCATGTGTGTCGCCCACGCAGACAACTACTGACATGACACAACACTGCAGAACGCACAGAGCGCGTGCGCGCTCCCAAGGAGGCGCACTTATACACCACACGATGCATGCCCTTGCTGCGACACGGATGTGAGAAGCCTGACAACGTTCTGGTCTGTTACTCGCAAATAACTGCAGTCCTTCTTATAAACCAGGACAGAGCATGTACAGTCTGAAGAGTGACCATGCTTGTGGAAACGATAGTGGTTGACAATGCCAGCACTGTAAAAGATTGCAGGGTGAACTTGCGTGCTAATTCCAAAGCATCTGAAATCGACGACACCTCATGGTTCCGTTAAGTTACAAGGCGACCTCTGTTTCTAACTAAGCACCTGCTTCTCAGTCCCTCCCCTTCCCCCCGGTGGAAAGATGTAACGTGGAAAAAGGAATCATCGTGGGGCAGGTGCTCAGAATGGTCGAGGATAAAGAGGTGTTCCGTCCGTATGTTACTTTTGTGTGGATTGTGCTCGTTACAATATTATGCATTCATAGCATTGACCTCAGAGATTTCAAGACCTTTATCCTCACTCAGTCCCTGGTGCCACTCCCCCCTCCTCACCTACTGTCCATTTCAGCCATTGCTGGCAGTGCCACCTTCCATGCATTGCCGTGAAGCCACATTGCACATATCACCCGCTCCCTCATTTTGGCTCCAAATTGCCTGCATTCCCTGGGCAGGTTATTTATGAGACAATATGGCAAATCTAATATAACTGAAACACTTTAAACGCACTGCAAGAAAGAGAGCTTATTCAGGTTATATTTAAAGATACAAAGTAGCCCGCATGTCTTCAAGACACATTTCATCTGTGTAGTTGATAGCAAAACCTTAACTGCACCATGTGGTACACTTGAAAACCTAGAGCCAGAGAAACAACATGAAAATGAACAGTGAAAATGCAACATTATATGAATTATAGAATAGAGTACACAATAAAAAGACTCTGCCCCACTTACCCTCACAGACTGCCCCCTGGCGAATGAGTCCAACCATAAGAGAAGTACAGTGGTTACATTTCAGAGGGGCCACAAAAGTCCGTACTAGAAACTGGTGGGCCTTGGGCTATCCAGGGGGAAAAGAAGAGCACATCCACAAAACACTCTCAGCTTGGTTCGGATCACAAAAACACTCCAAAGCATGTGATTCTATTGTTCTTATGCAAGATGTACAAAGTGGAATAACTGCTCGACAACTGAAACACAAAGCAACCCAACAGCATCTACTCATTAAATAATTTTTTTAGGTTGATATCGAATGGCTTTGCATGCATCTGCTACAAAATGACAGAAAAAGCTACAAGAAACTACACTGAAGCTTTCTGTCAATGACAAGAAATTGCTTTAAAAACATTCTTAAGTGCTGTTTACTTTACTACTGTAAAAGAATTTATATCCATTGTACATGCTGTGTTTCATTCACCACTGTAGCAGACCATTGCGGAAGTGCTCAACCATTCTCAAAAAATTCTACGGAAAGAATGGCACTGTATATCATAGAGACCTCTTTACCTATTATTATTATTATTATTATTATTATTATTATTATTATTATTATTTGCAAGTTTGCCCAATGGCATCAAAACAGATCATGCACAATTGTGCAAATTCGTTTTGGTCATAAAGTCCAGGAGGGACTTGTGAGTTTTAGAATGCAATTTTTGCAGTGATGAACATCTCACATCATACACACAAATCATAAATTCAGCACAATAGAACCCACCTTTGGCGTGAGAATGGTTATTTGAGAGCGAATGTCAGCAATGGGCGATGAAATTTTGATTCCTCTGTGTTCCTGCAAAAAAAAAAAAAAAAAAGTGCATCGAACACAAAGGATATTGACAGAATCATTGCATAACTGCATAAATGAAGAAAACAGAGTATATACGAGAGTTATTGCAGGTTGGGAGCCTAGACCAAGTAGTACTGCACAGAGTGCAGGCATGTTGTTAGAATGGTTAACAAAAAACAGAACAGTGGACTCCCATGACACCAATGACTAGGAAAGACTCTGGCAGCATCCCGAGTGGTGCATGCTGATAAAGGACACCAGCGACATGGGCTGTTACAACAATAGCTGTAGATATCCACCGTCACATAATAACAGGCAGTGATTTGATTTAAAAACTTGTTTCATTCAGTTTTAACGGGATAATATTAAGGAGCTCATGCCGCAGATAATCCGGTGTCGGTGTCAGCGTCTGCGCAGGCATCCAGCATAACTAATCATGCCGAGCTACTGCTACCGCTGTAACAAGCCAGAGGACACCATACAAGCCCTCCACCACAACACAAGTACTTCTGTAAACAAAATTCAATTTCTCAATGTAAAATCCATCAAAAAATAAACTACAATTTCACTAACACCTACACACATGATAGCTTGGACGGTAATTCAGTTGCAAGGAAACTATCACTTCTGTTACGAGGAAGCTTACTTAGGTTATGACAAAACTCAAACAATTCCAACACTCTATAAAAAAGGCATTAATGCAGCACCTGTGCGCGTGACACTTGGCCAGGCATGCAAAGCTTTCACTGCTTGCGGATGCCGACAGAAGGTGCAGTGACGTCAGTGCTAGGGCAAAATACACCATAGCGCAGACTCACTATTCACACCGTCACACAATCTATTTCAACAGAAGAAGTTGTGAACAGAAAAACATAATAGAGTGATACAAGCATGGCAATGTATTTCAAATTCTATGTGTGACAGAAGAAACGGTTGAGGCATGAAAGAACACCAGTTCAGCCCCACAAGTTTCAAAATTTAATCCGTCTGCTAGGATATTCAAAACATGAGGCACCTGGTATTCCGTAATTGGTTCTCAATTTAGGCGTTAGTTGTTTGTGTTCCCATAAAGTGTAGTCAGGTTTTTTGGTGCACCTTTGTTCATACAGTTCATTTTGGGGAATTATTTGCAGCAATTTATAATAGTACAACTGGTTAACCCTAAGCATGGAATATTTTATGAACGGTGGAGCAGTTGGCAGATCTCTTAAGTTTCCCTTGTACTTTTCAAAACACGCAATATTTTCTTTTGCATGGTAGTGAGTTTACGGTAATTTCATTGCGATGTTTTTCCCCATAGGTTACCTTAGAATGAAATAGTGCTTAATACATACTTATTTCTTTCCTCACCGGCATTAACTTTATTTGTTTGTAAAAGCAACCACCTATGCGCGCTGGTGCTGTAGTCGGGTCATCCACATGTGCACTCCAGTTTAATTCTTCCTAAAACCACACACCAAGGAACTTCTCTTCTCTTATGCATGCAATATGACTGCTTTTGAACATCAAACTCATTTCATCTATAGGTTTATTTACAGGTTGAAATATCATATACGTTGTTTTCCTTGCACTCAAACGTAGCCTATTTCGCTTTAGCCAATTTGAAAGATGCCCTAAGTATTATTTGCACTGGCCTCAAGTGATATCAACTTGTCGGATGAAAAGAACACATTCGCATCATCAGCGTGCATAATAAGTTCAGGGGAATTGGGTGTTTTAACAGTACCATTTATGTAGGCAAGAAACAACAGTTGACCTAGTATGGACCCTTGCAGGACTCCTTGGTTTAACTTTATCGTTGTATACATTCTGCTATTAATTTGTACATATTGATAACAAATTCTTATAGGTAACTCATGAAAAGCTCTAGTGTGACTCCATGCACTTCATACCTCGAGAGCATAGGAATAAGTATTTGGAAGTGTATGGAGTCGAATGCTTTTTGAAGATCAAGAAATACTCGAAGAGTGTATTGTTCTCTTTCAATGTTGTCGATTGTCTTATCTTTAATGTGCAGTAGAGCTTGTTCTGTTGGCTTATTTCTTGAAACCCATATTGACGCTTTGTTATTATTTAAAGTTTGTCAAAAAAAAGACGCAGGTCTATCGTGATTTACCCCTTCAAATATTTTTGATACTGTTGGAAGCAAGGATATCACTTGATAGTTTGCTGTCGATCGTTTGCTAAAGTATTGGTATCACCACCTTTATGTACTGCAGTAATTCTTGCCAGTTTCAATTGTTCTGGAAATATGCCGCTAGTAAGGGTGAGATTGATAATAATAGCCAATACATCGCATATCAATGGCAATGTCAATTTCAGCTCAGCACAGCCTATTTCATATACCTGATGCAACATTATTTTTGAGGTTTATAATTAGGTTTCCTACTTCAACTGGATCTGTTAGTGCCAAAAATATAGAGCAAGGAACGATAAGCTGATTAGCAGCATGGGCACTTTCCGCATTTGCATCAGTCGTAACGTAGCAGCCTGCATTCATAATGTGTTCATTCAGAGCATTTGCCAATCTTTCGCCAATGAGTGTTTTGCCATTGATTTTTAGGTACTGAATTTTACAGCAGTTCTTGGTCCTATTTGTTAGCCCATTTATGACCTCCCATAATTTCCTCTGGTTGTCGTAGACTTTTTCAAATGCTAATTCATAATAAATCATTCTGGCCTTCCTTACGCATAAGGTTAAAACATTTCTGTATGTCTTGTACTTAGTGAGAGCATCTGTCTTTTGTGAGCGTACGAAATTGTGGTACAATTTGTTCTCTACTTGCATACATCGGTAAAACTTAGAATTTATCCAGGGCTTTCTGCATTTTTTTATTTTTATGAGGTGAGGATTTCTGAACTGGAAATGCTGCATCACAACTAGCCCGCAACAGCTGCAGGAAGAAAGAATTGCTGTGCCATGACTCGCACGCAATAATGTGACTCAAGAGCATGGCAAGCAAACCAAGAGGCGATGCAAATGAGGCACAGTAATTGTCCTGACTCTTGGAAATAAGGAAGAAAGAAAAGAAGAAATGACGGAAGCGATACTCGGAATGACGAAGAAGAAGAGGGAGAAAAGAGCAAAGGGTGCAAGGAAGACGTATAGATAAAGAGAAAAAGGAAGTGATATCGAAACAAGAATGAAGAAAAAGAAAATTGAATAACCAATGGAAGAAGTGGCAAGTATGCGTGAAAGACAGCATGGCAATGCGCTGTTGCATCAGAGGCTCGCGGCGCATGACCTGTGCCGTGCTTGCCGTTCCACAAAGGATGAGCTGGCACAGTCTGGCTGGATTCAGTGCAAGGAGAGTGTTCCTCCAGCGCTGCACTGGAGATAAGGATGACTGGCATTCAGGCAAGAAAGCGGCCATCTATGGCAAGCTCGGACAAACTACTGGCAGCGGTTCTCCCTGAACAACAAGCCATCAGCGGTCAACCAGGCAGCCCCCCAAAGCAACACGTCGGTCAACAAACACGGCACCAGTCATGAAGGCTCGCTATACTCCATTTCATACATCAGGTGCAACACTGCCAGAGCTAGCGTTCTTGTCTGCGCCGTGTGCTTCCACGACCAAAAAGTAGTGCGTCGCTTGTGGTGAGCGAGAAACAATAAATGTTTTGCTGGCAACCTTAACACATAATAGTACACTTATCATCAGCTTGACAAGTGCTCGTATTGCTTAAGTGATCAAAATGTAATTGTATTTTATGCTCGTCATCCGCTTGTCGGAGCGATACACCTATCCTTTTCTTTTTCTTTACGGACTAATTGCATAGCCTTCACAGCATTGCACCTGATGTATGAAACGGAGTATAGGCCTAACACACTAGGCCTAACCGAGAGCCACACCAGCTGTCACCAAGCATGGCACAGTGATGACCGTCACGGGCGAAGCCATCATGATCGCCCACTGCAGCACTACGTCTTTATGCAATGTGGTTGAGGCAGGCAAGAGCCGAGTAAGACCCGGCCAACTGTGTCTGTGATTTACAGGCCTACGTCCTGGGTCGTGAGACTCTGTGCCAGTTAAGACGGGGACATACATAAACAGGACAGTCTAAGGAAGATAAGGTTTAGTACGCAAATTTTTCAATGATCATTACTTGTTTTTGCACATTTTTGTATTTTTGAGTGCTGTGTATTTTCATTGTGCTTTCCATAAATGTGTTGTAAGCTCAAACACTTGATCCTGCCTCATTCCGTCTCAGTAACCATCACTGCACCCTGAAAAATTGCACGATGATAATGCTATCGCATTCCACTTTTGAAGGCAAACCTTAAACACCCGCTCAATTTTTTATTATTTTCTTTTCTCTCACAAGCTAATGGAAAATGAAAAATGAAATGGAAAGAAGGGACAGCTTGCCCGTAAACCTGAAGAGAATACAGTCGAACCTCGTTAATACGTACCCGCTTAATGTGTAACTCCGGTTTAAACGTAGTCACGAAGATTCCCCCACCTAGTCCCCATTGAACCCCATGTATTGGCTGACCGCTTAAGCCGTAGTCGCTTGTTGCAATACATACGGTTAGTACGTACCATTTTCTTGTTTTTATATGTTCACATGCAGCAAAATCGGCAAAATTTCACTTGCGCAGACGTTCGATTCACGAGCGGCGACGACCGGACTAAAATTGTCAGCGATAGTGACGTCAAAACATGGCCACGTTGACGTATTTTCTGTTCGTATGGCTGTTGCCGATCGAAGCGCGTAAAAGTATGGCCTTTGAGATTGGTAAACTGCAGCGACAGTGACGTCAAAACATGGCCACGTTGACGTATTTTTTGTTGTTACGGCTGTTGCCGATCGAAGCGCGCAAATAGTATGGCCTTCGAGATTGGTAAACTGCAGCGATAGTGACGTCAAAACATGGCCGCGTTGACGTATTTTTCGTTCGACGGCTGTTGCTTATCAAAGCGCGCAAAAGCATGGCCTTCGAGATCGCCACGTTGGCGTATTTTTTGTTTGTATGGCCTACGAGGTTGGTTTTTGTTAGTCCGCAGCGGCTGCGGTAGGGGAATTCGCTGTCACTCCGCCACGTTTCCTTTTTTTTTCTTTTCTTTCATTCTCCCGTGTCCGCCGGTGGTGTTTTGCGCAGTGGTGTGTTCTTTAACAACGGTCTTTTGCACGGCGTATTTTTTTTTTATTGTTTGGTGCGCGTGTTGTGCGATTTAATTCGCACGTGAGGACTGCTATGCCGAAGCATCGCGTTTTGAGTGTTAAGGAAAAACTGGAAATCATTCGCACCATTGAAAATGGAGCGAAGAAATCTGCGGTAGCCCGTGAAAAGGACTTGCCTCCGACGACTGTGTGCCGGATATGGAACGCTCGCGAAAAGTTGAGGGGCGGCACAGGCAGCAATCTGAAGAGGTGCCGCATCAGAGACTCTGCGTTTCCCGAAGTGGAAAAGGCCCTGCTTCTTTGGTTAAAGAAGGCGCGGAGCATGAACCTGCCTGTCACTGGACCGCTTCTTACTGAGAAAGCGCTAACTTTCGCAGCTCAACTGAATTGCACAGGTTTTGATGCCGTCGCAAAACCTGTGCAATTCAGTTGAGTTGAGATGCCGTCGTCGCGGCGAGGCCACCACGGTGGCAAGTGAAAATAAGATTTTTTTGCTGCCTGCCCTTGAATAAAGCTTGCGTGCCTGTGTGTGCGTGAGTGTGTTTATGGGGTTCGTGACGTTCATTTTTGGCTGGTTAGTAGCCACTAAACCGGCACTGACGGTTAATTCGTACATCGCTTAGTGCGTACCCAAACGTCATTCCCGGCCAACTACGTATTAACGAGGTTTGACTGTACACGCAACACCCAACAGCTCATTTTAAATAGCACTACAAAGTTTCATAAAACTTGCTATGGGAGAACAAGCTCTTTGCCCAAAGAGAAAGTACAAAGCACATTGTTTTTTACATTAACCTACTATGGGCCACAAACCCGTCTCATACATGTTTGCAAGTGCAAGGTTTGAAAAGGAGAAGGGCTCACGTACAAGACATGGACACAAGGCAAACACCGAGGAGCTTCATAATGTTTGGAAGATTGAGAAATGAGCATCCACAATTCTGCTCTGTTCATCACAAGAAGCAGATAAATTGCCCGTCGCACCTCAGCACTGGTGGTCTTGCTGATGATTGCCACAGGTGGCAGTGGTGGCGAGTGGGGTCCCCCCTCCAGGTCAGGTTCAATGTCATTGGTGACCTGGTCAGCCGACTCGCCGCTGTCACTATGATTTAGCCTAGACGTGTCCTTCAGGAACTGGTCCAGAAAAGACATCTGCGAAGAGGGTCGCTCCAGGACTGCAACGGGAAAAAGTGAAGTCCAAAAGGCAGTGTTTCTATGGCAGCCAAACAATCAGCCATGTTCCTAAGCTCAGATTGTTGGCCGAAATTGCTACATTATGGCACCACAGCATGCTAGAGAATGATAGGAAAACAGAAGAAAGAAAAAAATCCACGCATGTCCACGGAGTGAATGATGATGAGTGGGCGAAGCTCCAGAGGTTCATCGTAGATCGTGCCGAGTTCCGGATTAATTTAGTTAACGCGCACGCTACGAATCCTTATGGTTCAACTACGCACAGGTGAAATCTCCCACCGGCACTTCATTGCAAGTCAAGATCCAGTGCTTATATATATATATATATATATGGGTGGCCGGTGAACGGTTCTCCAGCGCAAGCAGTCGGTATTTTTCGATCAAGAAACTCGCTAGAAGACGCTGCCTGCGTCAACGTTTTCTCTCGCGGGTGAGGACGCGTTCTCCTTCTTTGCGAGCTGGTAGAGCATTAATCGAAGAAAGAGCGTTTCCATAGTCAACGTGAGCCTTTCGCTCTCTCTCTGTCTCTCTCTCTCTCTCACAAGACAGCAGATGGAAGAGTGAGAGAGCTCGCGCGCTGGGAGGCATGCGCCGAGGGCGAGTGCAAGCGTGGTTACGACGCGACAACGAAACAGCGAGCGCCACAGCGCCATCTATTGACCAATTCACGTACTAGCTAAGTAGCACTGCAGCGCCATCTCGTGATCATTCTGAGATCATTCAAGAGCGAGCGCATTTTATAGCTCTCACCACTAGCGGTCTCCCATCGCACTGCATTGAAACATCTCGAACGATCGCCTCCATCCAATGAGAGGCGTGCTCATGCGCGCCATCTAGTGATCGCTCATCACACTATGCGCTCCCATACATCTGAATGGAGTGAGCGCCGCAGTGCCATCTCGTATTTTAATTCGTCAACTATGCTGCGCTAGCGCCATCTACTGATATCACGTCACACTAGCCTTTACCATGTATATCTATGGAGCGAGCGCGACCAACGCCATCTAGTGATCACTTCACGAACTAGACGAGGTGGCTACGACGAACAACTACGGCAGACAAGCCTACGCCTTAAGGAGCTTCGCCCCTAAAAAAAAAGCACAGAAAAGCAGCATCAAAGTTACCCTCCCTGTCACTTTGCTTTTTTCCTAGTGCTTTCCTTAATTAGATTTTTTTTTCCCTGTATTCTAACTGTTCATCCTACAATGCAATAAACAGTCACGTCATGGACTGAGTACACTGGGCAAGTATGGAAATCACTTCTGGCCAATTGCAAGTCAAAAGTCTCAGATGCGACCTTGCTAGACCACATGTCAGATTTTCCTAATAAAATTCGTGGCTTCTTGCTACACGATGGCAAAACAGTCGTTGAATCTTTGGCGCATAACTTGCAGCAGCAAAAGGCTGATTTGGCACTACGATAGTCAACAGATGGAGGCACTGAATGCAGCAAAACTTGTTAATTACATACTTTTGTTAAACATAATAACAATTCAAACGATTCTGACAAATCCTTGACTGAGTCTCCATACAGCCTAGCTGTACTTCAATGACACGTTGTCACAGAAACATTAACTTCACCAAACCTCTCAACGCATGGCTTAGCCAATACCACAGTGACCTGTAAGAAGCGTTCACCATTTTGCTAAGTAATGCAGGAGCCACTCAAATGAAAACGATGACATTGGCGTGAATGCAGTGATTTCTCTAGGCACATAAACAACGGAAAAACAGGAAAGTGTCACTGAAAACATGCCAGTACAGCCTATCACCAGCAGCACAATCACAATAAGCAGCTTCAGGTATCTGTTCCGCTGCGTATGTGGCATAGTGCTGCTGGCACTGTTGTAAAAGCGTGCTGCACACATTTAATTGGTGAAAACCCAAACGACCTATGCTGCCATTCACTGCCACCCGCAGGACTGCTAGAGCACAGTGGCGTGGGCACTGCTGGCAGAAATGAAAGCAGCTCACGATTGCAGCATTGGCCCAGCAAAATACTTGCCACATCTACGTGCAATCAAAGGCGAAGTGGGTTCAAGCGCCCCCAGATCAAACACGAACAAATAGAGCAGAGAACACTTTTGCGAGGATGGCACGAGCTCAGTAGGCAACTGAAGAGAATGTCAGCCTCCTCAGCCTCAGCAATGTTGTCTTCCTCGTCCAGAAGGACTTCTTGCCTTGAGGATCCCTCATGGTGGAAGCACCTTTGCACAATTGATGCTTTCACACATTCCTAGGCATAGGTTAAGTAATTTTTAGAAAGGTGACGGTGAACTTGTTAGGTTCACCCCTCCTCTTCTTCCTCCTTCTTTTCTTCCTAGTGGAGCAGAGCTCCTCCAGCTGACGTTGCCGCTGTGAAGTAGGATTCGGTGGAAGTCCTTTCCTTACTGCCTGTCTCTTGTTGCGTTGTCTCTGCTTGAAGGATGGAGACCAGCCTTTTTCTCAGACAAACACAACTTGACTTTACACACAAGACATATATACGTATTTACAGACAGTAGCTCAGTTGGTAGGACTTAGGTGGGGCTATCGCTACTTTCCGCAAACCGACCAGTGCATAGCATTGCTCCTGCGACCAGAATCACCACCTGGACTAGCGCTAGATATCCCCTCTAGCACTTTCCACATTCGAACCTTCCAACCCTCCCGACAGGGATGAGCGGCTACGTTTTAACCCCTTGGTTGTTCCGCCCCCAAATTCCTGACGGCAGATCACAACCGGTTTCACGTTTGGCACTCCTACCTCCCCCTCTCCCATCCCGTTTACTGTACACTTGGTGGGAGGCGAGAGGGGTTAGTGCCGAACACGCTGCAACTTAAAAAAACATACAGAAACAAACATCCACAATAATGCCAACCCGTCAACAATAATGTTGGCCTCGTCTCTGCACCCTTGCTCACAAAAACCAGTTTAACCAGTTAGTACATGTCGCGTCAGCGGTTGCTCTCCCTGCAGCATGTTGAGCAGGTAACTCCAAAGACTCCCCGAAACGCTGCCTGAGGATCGAACTACATGTTTTCGCCAGGTCTGTCAAACATTCATCAAACCGGCTCCCGGTTGTCGCGCTGTCGCATTTCCATTGCTGCAAGACGAATTTAACAATGGTTGTCATCCCCACCGGATGTATGACATGTGGCTGTGCACATTGGCTAACACAGACTCCTGAGCATTGGACTACTGTAATATCAGTCTGTTTACGACGACCTTTACATGTTAGTATGTGAAGAGCTGACAGCATGTCCAAGTTATAGTCTTTTTTTGTTGTCTACACAAAGAAGCATTCACTGGAGCACTTGGCAGCGGCGGAGAACCTTCAATTTTTTAACTCTGTCCTGGTCCATCGGTTAAATGATTGTGGTCGCATTTGCTGGTGGGAACTGTAGGCTGACTTGCACCGTAATACGATCTTTGCTTCACTTTCCTCGCGCATAAGTTTCCCCCTTGTAAGTGATTCTCAGTAGGGAGTGCCTTGTAAAACAACCCTGTTTCATCAACGTTAAAAAAACATGTCCCACTGTTTGTAGGCTTCCAAAACTTCTTGCAACCTCCCCTGTTGCCAACGGCTACGAACATTATTGTTTACAACCGCACTTTCTCCGGGAACTGCCTTAAAGACAAGACCATGCTGCTTTTTAAACCGGGTCAGCCAGCCATCAATCACCCTGAAGTCCTCGATCCCGATCCAAGAAGTAATCTCTTTGGCCTTCTCTTCCAAAACGGGGACGTTGATTGGGAATTTCGCACTGCGCGCATGCTTGAACCAGAGGAAAAGCACATCGTCAATTTCTTTTTGTGCCATCTTTCTCCTCCGCATTCTGTCTGTGGTGAAGTTCCCAAGATTGACAGCTTCTTCGATCTTCCCTTTGTTCTTGAGTATCCTCGAAAGTGTGGACCTAGGAATATCGAACTTCTTCACAATTTCTGCCTTCGATACATAGTTGTGGTCAAGTTCTTCGATGATCCTTACTTTTCTTGCAAGCAAGAGTGCACTGTGCTGGTGTTTCTTTTGTTGTTTCCATCTCAAATTTCCAACAAGATGTTGATCGTTGCGCAGTGCAAGTGAACATGTGCGATTGCTCGATTGGCTTGGCTAAGCTATGGTAGCTTCAGTATTTGTTTCATAGTTGCTAAACTGCCACGGACATCTCTGACATTCATGAATTTCAACTGTTTTAGTTCATTTAACCGATGTAAGCAAAAAGAATGCTATCATCCAAAAATTTTTATCATTAAATATGCAGGACACCAACCAAATGTGCCTACATAGTTTCGTTTATGCGGCTGTCCGCTTAACCGAGTTTCGTTTAATGGGAGTCCTCCGTATCAGGTTAGCTTCATCATTTTTTTTTTTTAGAATGTCTTTCCCAGGGCACATACACCAGGACGTTCCGGCCAGACGAATCCTGCAGCCACTTCAGCGAGCACAAGCGCAGATGTCAAACGTGCTCCAGGTCAACGGCCTCACATGTGAGCAGTGTTCCTGACTGTGGCATCGGGCATCGCGTCCACCGCGCTGCTTCAACTTCGACCGTCCCCTCCCTGCATTCACCTGCTGCAGTGACCAATCACTGACTTGCCCATCGGTGAACTTTTTCCGACTTTTATTATGCTCTCCTAACTCTTTGTACTCCTATGGTTCTGTACTCCTTTTGCATGTTCTTTTCTTCTTATACTTCATTTATTTATTGGATCCTCTATTTCTTGTATAAATACAGTGTTTGTTGCATAAACGGCTTCGTTGTTATTGCACCGATGACAGTTTTGTCATCGGTATAATTCAAACCGAAACACGAGTGTCTCGTTTTTTAAAGAGAGAGACACTTTTGGTTGTTCGTCTCTCCCATTGCTCGTTACAGTATCCAAAAGTCCTTGCTTGCTTCACAGCTGGGACAGAAGTTTGCTAACTCTTGTTATGGCGACATCCTTGTTGTCCGAGAGCTCAACCTCTTCCTTCCAGGGCAACGTCACTTCGTATCTTCCATCACTAAAACTGATGGTTTCTTCGAATTGTTCCATCACTGGACTTAGCTTGCTCTCGCTGTTGACAGTGTCTGACATTCCATACTCTCGAGTTCCCAAAATGAGTAAAGGGAACTGCCGCTCTCTTTTACACTCGTGTTCAGTACGCAGACCATGCTCTGCAAAGCCGTTATGTCTGACGACATGCCGCTGGTGTTGCCCTGAAACATCCATCCCAGCTTCAAGTTCATAGCAATAAGTGTCTCATTGCTCACACATCAAGTGATTTCGCCAGTCATCGCCGTCCACATTTGGTCAGAACCAATGAGAACGCTTATGCCTGCTTTGGCAACAACAGATTCATATAGCTGTTGATCAGCAATCTCCTTCCCAGACTTCTGGATTGCCACGACCAACGGTGAGCTAGTTGTACTTCCCTCAATATCTTGGCATATGTGTGGTATCTCCGTGTGCACACATGAAGGAATCAACTCCAGTCAACTATCATTGGCGATCTTTCATCCACCCTGGTATCCTGGCCCAGGTTCCTGTTCAGCATTGATTACAGCGAAGCCCCTTCCGCCATACTTGGATATACTGCCTTGCCATCGCCTGCACACCTCTAGTTGGCTCGGCGGCACCTCAACGACTGTTCATGCTTACCAATCACTGCTTTTCACCGCGCAGGTAACCAAGAGCTCCTCCATTTTTGCTAAGCGAACCAGTCATAGAGCTTTGGTCATGCTGCCGAGCCCACATTCAATTTGCCCCACTGTTTAGGATTGCTCTTGTGTACTGTTTGATTTATTATTATTGTCTGGTGACGTTGAATTGAGCCCCAGTCCCAATAACAATGTGAACTCTTAACTGCTTGCCATGCTATGTCAGCTCCAGTCCAGGCAGTCAGCCATTCTCGATAAACTAAAATCTATTCAAACGACCTTGACTGATCACGAGAAAAAGTTCCTTGAAATTAATTCTAGATTGGCCAACACCGAATCCGAGTGCACAGAACTTGTGGCTGCCAAGAGAGAAATTGCCACACTTCGTACAAAAATTGATGCTTGCTTGGCTCACGTGTCTGTTCTGACTGCATGCGCTGATGACACCAACAACAGGTCTTGTCGACGTAATCTTGTGTTTTATGGGTTAAAAGACGCTCCTAATGAAATGTGGTGTGAGTCCAAAAAACTAACCATTGCTTATTGCATTCAGCACCTTCACTCACCTGTTTATCCATGGGCTCAGGTCTTATCGTAATGGTTGGCCAAGAACAATTATATTGTTAAATTCCTGCACTTCAAAGGCAAGACAAAGACCACATTCTTTCACTAGTGCACAAGCTTAAAGGAACAAGCTTTGGCCTTTCTAACGACTTCCCCCGCAGTTCGACTACCTTACAAATGCCTTACTGAACATGGCAAGACTAACAACCTCCAGCTCGAGCTGTGTTACGATAAACTCATCTCCGGCGGCAAAACCTTTGTCTACGACCAGCTGGCCAACAAGGTGGTTGAGTGCAAATTCTAGCAGTTACACAAATCTAAACCTCAAACTCCCCGACATAATCGCTCTTCTATAGCTTTCTTGCACACTAATATCCGTAGTGTAATCCAAAATGAGATTCGTTATGTGGCCTTACAGCTCACCTTCGTGTAATGTTGTTTTGCTCACTGAGACGTGGCTTAACTCATCCATTCGCGATTCCGAGATACTGCCCCTCTTACCCAGCTTCGATATATTTCGCAATGATCGAGTCGACAACACCCACAAGGGTGGCATCCTTATCGCCATGAGCCATGAGCTACGTTGCATCCAAATAACAATACAATCACCTCTTGAAATAGTAAGGTTATGCTGCACCGCATCCTTCCCGCACATCCTTCTTGGCATTTGTTATTGACCTCCTACTGCCTACATCTCATTCCTGCCTACTTTCCATGACTCATTTCTGCCTACTTTCCACGATGCGCTGCGCAAGATAGCCAAGTCATATCACAACACACCTGTCCTGCTTTTTGGTGATTTTAACTTCCCGTCTATCACTTGGTCAAATCTAGCTTCCACACTAACAAAAAGCGACATGGCCAGTGAATTCGTCAACACGTGTCTCACTTTTGGATTAACGTAAGCTGTGAACAATCCCACCCGCACTACAGACCATTCAGCTAACACCTTAGATTTAATATTAACTACGCAACCTGAAAACCTTTCTGATATCATGTATCTGAATGGGCTCAGTGACCATATACTGCATGCTATTTTTTCATGTCACATGTACAGCCTAACAAGAATAAAAAAAAACACTCAGGCTTTACAACAGAGGTGACTACAACAGCATGGCCCAAGATCTAACAACCTCTTACGATAAATTCAAGACCAACTTTCACCTTCACTCACTCGAAGCCACCTGGTTGCTGTTTAAATCCAAATTCCTGCATCTAGTTAAAATGTACGTTCTCGCCACAATAATTACTGAACAAAAACAATCCTCGTGGTTAAATGTCCAAACAATAAGAACAAACATCTCTCCCATTCTCCTAACTCTTCTCAATCTGACTTTAAGTGGGAGAAATATCACGCTGCAGTCAAGCAGTATGACAGGCACGTCACACACAGGCCAAACGTGCTTTTTCCTCAACCTTGTTGCCCTCTATGTTACACACTAACCCAAAATGCTCCTGGCAATGCATCAATTCACAGGCGTCTAGTGCTATTTTTCTACGTGACAGTTCTGACTTCCCTGTCCCGGAATCAGAAACTGCTGATGCTTTAAAATCGCTTTCTGTTCTGTCTTCACTAAAGAATGCCCTGAAACTTTTCCCCATTTGCCACCATCTAATTATCCCCAATGGAAAGCATCACTCTTGATGCATACGGCATCGTTAAAATCAATGAGTCATTAAAAAATTCATCTTCGTGTGGCATTGATGGTATAAACGCTAAGATATTAAAAAGCACCAAGCACGTCACCAGTCTTTTAGGGGCGAAGCTCCTTAGGGCGTGGGTCTGTACATCCCATGGTGTTCGTTGGTGATGTACGTAGCCACGTCTACTTTTATAAAAAAAAAATTCCGAAAGTTGCGTCCTCTGCCTGGATTCGAACCCAGGCTCTCGGCGTGGCAGTCGAGCGTTCTACCACTGAGCTACGCCTGTGGTTGAAAAATTATCGCTAAAAGACCTAAACAGGTATAATGTCTCCCGCGGAATCGCATTAACAAACGTAATGTTACGTTGAAAAATAGTAATACACCGCTACACGACGCGAAAATGGATTGTATAACGAGGTCGAGGCATCATTTGAAAGAACACAGAGCTGCGTGCTTTGTAGCTTTGAACCCATTACGGAGGCACTGGTAATTATGGCGTAGTGGGTACTTCCCTACTTGGCAAAATGATAAGTTATGGCGCAGGAGATACCTACCACTTCTACTTGCACTAGTTTCCTCAAGCGTTTAAAGTGGCCTCTAAGAAAGTAGCTCCTCCTGCTTACGCTGTCACTGTCCTGCAGTTCCGCGCAGGCCTGGCTCTAGCACAGCATATCCCCCTTAAACGCGAGATCCCAGCGTACGAATACAGTGTTTCTCACGCCTTTACATGATGATCGACTGGGCGATTTACGCGAAAGATTCACGGTTTACCGATGATTCCCTCCGGAGCTTCGCCCACTCATCAACGTTCACCCCGTGGATATGCTGTAATTTTTTCTAACATTACTATTCCAGCAATCTCTCTCCACTGGATCAATCCCTGCTGACTGGAAAGTTGGTAAGATAATTCCTACCTTTAAATAAAGCGACCATACAGATCCTAGCAACCCTCACCAGCATCCGTTCAAAACTAATGGAGCACATTCTACACTCCCACATTGCCCATTTTCTGTCATCTGTCGACTTCTTCTATCCTAACCAGCACGGATTTCACAAAGATCACTCTTGTAACGCTCAGCTCGCTTTATTCTTGCATGATTTGCATGCTAACCTTGATATCAACATCGCCACTGATGCTCTCTTCCTGGACTTTGAAAAAGCATTCGAAAAACTATTGCATAATCTCCTCATGCATAAAGTTTCACACTTAAATATCACCCCGATACAGTTAATTGGATACGTGAATTCTTGACTGATTGCCTTCAATTTGTTTCTACCAATTCCATCTCCTCGTCACTATCACCTGTTTTATCTGGTGGGCTGCAAGGCTCTTGTCTTTGGACCGCTTCTCTTTCTTATATATATTAACGACCTGCCATTTAATGTATTATCTAATGTATGCCTTTTTTGCAGGTGACTGTGTTTTGTACCAGCAAATAATAAATTCCGTAGACTCTTCCGCTCTCCAAGATGACCTCCTACAAATCCAAGCGTGGTGCAACCAACGATGCACGTGTGCTCACAAGTGTCCTTTCATCGCTGCCGTTACTATGTAGTGCCTTTTTACTCCCTTAACAACACCACATTAACTCAGTGCAAGATATTTAAATACCTAGGTGTACACATATCTAGTGAACTGTCCGGGACCTATCATATTCACCAATTAATTCCTGCAATCGTTTACTAGGTTATCTACGTCGTAACCTATCATCAGCATCCCCTGCAGTCAAACTCCTGGCCTACAAGGCACTGATCCGATCCAAACTAGAATATGCTTGTTCCATTTACGACAACCGTCAAGTTACCATAACTAAATCTCTTGAATCGGTCCAGAACCGCGCTGCCAAGTTTGTTCTTTCAAATTATTCCTATAGGACTAGCGTATCTGCCCTAAAAGCGCAGCTATGCCTTCCCTCACTTTCTTCTCGTGGAAAGAGTGCTCTTCTAATAGTGCTTTTCAGGATTTTCTATTCGCTGCCTCCAGGAAACGGAATCATCATTCTTGTGCAGTGTTACTCTCGCCACTCACACCGTAATGCTGTGTACCCACCACGTGCCCATTCGACCACCTGTCAACGTTCCTTTTTTCTTCATACTGCCGGAGAATGGAATGCCCTTCCTTCAGAAATCGCCCTCATCACCGACGTAACTAATTTCAAGGCTGCCATTAATAACCATCTTTCAAGTCATTCAAACTAACCTGACCCACCAGTTTGTTCGCCCACCACTCATGTAATGTCCCTTGTGGAACCTTTGAGGTATAATGAACAAATGAATGAATAAATGAATAAATCTCTGTCACTTGAAAGATGACTTTGGTGTTTGAGAATTGACCCCACAGACAAAGCTGCACAATGCGCTGCTTCTGCGCTGCTCGATTCGACTTGCTTGCAAACATGTTGAAGCCAATGATCGTAGATCCCATGCACTGCAACTTTAGATGCCGTGATAGCTCTGCGACAAACGTACGCTGACTGCCTCCATATATGACATCTCTGATAGATCGACATGTGACATCTGTTACTGCCCAAGCACAGACATCTGCAGGAGAACACTCGTCGATGAATCCTCGACGGTACACAGATATTTCCGTAGGGATGCGTACATAGTCGTGTTTGTGCTTGGATTCCTTGCTGGCAATCTGGCATTTGTTCTACTGGTGCCACGTGTCTTCTGGCTTGCTCTTTGCGGATCACATACACTCGTCGCATGACATCCCTGGCAGGTAGAGCAGGTAACCTTGCGTCTACAATCACACGCCCTGTGACCTTTAACAGTGCATCGAAAGCCCGTCATGTCTCCCGATAAAATCTGCTCCTTCTGCGACAGTGGGAGATCAAGCGAGCAGTCTTCCATAGAATGTAAACTCGACTTACAAAGCGCACAGTTCTCAGGTAGTTTCATAGCGTTGTGATGCAGAACTGAACGTGTGGGCTTTACGCCACAGAAATGGTGAGACTTTTTTAGCTCATTTTCATTATGGCTGTCTCTTCCTCGATGATTTGCTAACTCGCTTCGCTCTAAGCTCTCCAACTCCATGGACAGGAAATTTAAGAGGCGTTTCAGCTCTGTGATAGATGCTGAATTACTGTTGTCACTTGTCGCTAGAACTGCACAAGGCCGGTGGTACTGGACCACTAGATCGTGTGGTAAAGCTCACAGCAAAAGGTCGCACAGCATTGTGGAAAATGAGTTCTTGCTCACCCCAAGGGTCTCCAACCCTCGGATGCTGATGACAACCTGGTCGTACAGCTTGCGAAGGGCTATCGGGTCGCTCAAACCGACGGATAGCAACATACAAAGCCTTGAGAAGTACTCCTGTTCAAGTGTCATTCTATCACCGAAGTGTTTCTTGAGGATGTCGATGGCATCTTTGTAGCAAGCTTCTGTGGTTGGCAGGCCCACAACAGCTGAGGCTGCGTCCCCTCTTAGGAAGAACCTCGGGTAGTTAAACTTGTCCGTCGTTGAGAGGCTGCCATTGCGGTGAATCATCTGCTGGTCGTATTGTTCACAGAAGTCGTTCCATTAACACAGATCACCAGCGAATGGGGCGATGGTAAGCTTGGGTAGCTTGGATACAGAGGTTCCTATAGTACTGAATACCGATGATGTCCGAGGCTCGGGCAGGGCTTAGGTAGCCCCCACAACCAACGTTACTAGAATAAACTCAGTTTAAAAGCTCCGCCGGAGAGGCGGTCCGCGTGGCGGTCGCGAGAACTAGTGGCGCTGTAATCACGTCTTGCGCTTGCCGTTCGCTCTCGCCACCGGCGCTTGTTGTAACGGCGCAGTCGACGTGCACGTGCGTTGCAGCAACTGGTACAGTAGCGCACCCAGGATCTCTGCCAGGGGTGGGTTCGATTTTTCGCAAAGGGCGAGGCACGCGATTACACAGTTGTTGCGTGTGAAAAGAAAGTAAATAAAACGCCAAATAACAGTAACATCAATGACGATGATTATTTTTATTATTTTTTTCGGCGTTTTGCAGAGAAATTAGCCCCACATTCTTCTAGGACATAGGAGCAGTTATAAGGTGGAGGGGGGTTAGGCCGGACCCCCCCCCCCCCCCCCCGTCGGTGCGCCACTGAACTGGTACGCTTTGTTCACTCGGAATTTTTGGAACTGTTTGTTTGTTTGTTTGTTTTTTGCCAATGCGAAGTGCCTTGGATGAAGACACATGCGTTGTGTACGACGCCTAGCGAGGAGCCACAGGATCATTTACGCGCATTATGCCGACTTGCTTTGCGCCGGGGTGCAAGATCGGGGTGCATCGCGTTGCAGACACCGCAACGATGACCCCGGTTCACGCCACTTCGGACCACCAAAAGGCCGTACGGAATTCAGGAGGTGGGAGCAAGCTTAACATCGCAAAGTTGAAAGCTCACTCCGAAATGCAAACTCTGTGACCTTCTTTTTGAGCACGGCAATATTATAGAGCGCTACTTTCACGTTTTTGCTGGACAATAAGTTTTGATCCCTCGGAGTAAATGGGAGCTAGCGCTTGGTACGCTTGTTCGCAGCAGTTCCACCCCATATATATATAAGCAAATACCCGAAAAAACGCATGGCGTCCCGCGAAAGCCCTGTGCCCAGCTCGTCGACGGAGGAGCCGTCAGAAGTAGAACAGTAAGACGAACGACGAGTGATTACCAACACTTCCGGACACAGAATTGCCCTCGCATCACATTCACATTCGATCACTTGTCAACTGTCGCGCTACGTTCAAAGCAATGGCTTTTTGAGTGTTTTTACGACGAGGTAACGAACAGTAGATGCGGAATATTTTACACTCGCCGGCTTGTGAACGGGTTGTGCAAAAAACAGTTGTAGTTGATGAGCAGTTGAACTGCACAGTGAACAGCTACATAAAGCAAACAGCTTTCGTACAGTCTAAGCTGTGCTGCGGGAATGGAACATCTACTCTGCGAAGCTGACGAACTGAAGGTATGTGAACGATAGCGACAGAGTACGCGCAAAAAACTGCTTGGTTTTCACGTTACGCCAGATCTGTCCGAATTGTTTAAGACATCGTAGAAAGGAGCTACTGCAGACACCAGCGAAGGCAACCATTAAGAATTTTAAGATGAAGAATCTCAGAAGAACGTTTCTTAGGGCCACAGCAGATCGCGAGAAGCAGGAGAAACAAATCATGGAACTGAAAAAGTGATAGAAACGACCTCGGAGGAGACTGCCTCCCACCGCTCGAAAAGGTGGCGGTTGCAAATGCATTTCGCAAAATCAAAGCAAAAGCACCGTGTGGAATGCGTACAATGCAGAATGGTTGCTTAACTGCATGCTTGTACGAATCGGCAGCCCACGGGCCTAACGGCTGCTGATAGACCTGAATATGCTACCACTGCCAACCACGAACCGGCTGGCACAAATACTGGAGGCCATTTAATATAAATATGGATTTGAAGCCGTCTGTCTGGAATACATACAATGTCAAATGAGCAAGCAGCTTGGGGACGCTTCTTGTCGATGAAATGAAGCTTAGGCATTCTTACGAGTTCAACAAGTCTACCTACAAAATAGACGGCTTTGTTGATTACGGTGGGATCGCGAAGGAGGGCACAGCTGCCAATTAGCCGACCATGCGTTGGTGGTTATGTTCGTGCGATGTTTGAAGGATGAGTACAGTCTATAGCAAGTTTTGTCACAAAGGTCGCCGCACCTGGCCGTGTGTGGGCTCGAAGCCGTTTTGCAGCTGCACGAGTACGGTGCGGCCGTTATTGCTGCTGTAAGCAACGGTGCCGGGAATAACAAGTTCAGGTGGTAGCAGTTTGGCGTTAATGGTGCCATTTCAGACACCAGGCATAAAACTTCAACACCCATGCCATCCAATGAGCAATGCATGCGGGTCGATGCATACAGACGACCTTATGCATATCCACTTAAGTAGTGCACAAATGGGATGTGGGAACGTCGACTGGACGGACGATAAATGTTTAACTTTCGCAATAGCACTACTAGAAAGCCGCCGTGCGAAATGCGCGGTGGACCGCCGCTGTGCTCCGTCGTAGCAGACGACGCGCCGAGAGTAGCGGAAGACGCGACTGCAGCGCCGCAAGTTCACGCGACCGCCGTTTGGACCACCCTCCTCCGCTGGCGGAGATACGGAGCTGCAAAACTGAGTTTGTTCTAGTAACGTTGCCCACAACGTGGTCTCATTTGCTAAGCAGCTCACTCATGGCGCTGGTAGCGTTGTCTTCATATTCCACAATGATGCTGTATTCTTGCTCAAACTCTTCATCCGCTATGTGGCTCTCCAACTTTTCGTTGATTTTCCTCAGCTCATCTTTGTTCGCTTTGAGACGACTGTAAATAGCGTTGAGCTGATATAAAGTGGCTGCTTCACTGTCGAGAAGAGCTCTTGCCTCGTTGATAATCATGGTGTTCAGAGATAGCCTAGATGCCCGCTTCAATCTCAGCCTCTCCATGACAGCCAGCTCACCCATCACCCTCTGTGGTCTCCAGTAGCAGCTCCCGGATCTTCGGCACCAAAATGTATAAAATGGCATACGGTTCACTGGTAAAAAGCGAGGCTTAAAGCATCAGGAGCGACATTTATTTGCAGCCGTTCTGGTAGACGTTGCTGCATGCACTCGTTAGCCCGAGCACTTTCGTGGAGAGAGGCACTTCTTTCTCTTCAATCCAATGGTGCTTAGCTTAATTCAAAACCTTTTTACAAAAAACTGAAGTAGCACCAAAGACGTCCAAAGGTTTCCTTACTTATGAATTTAGGGCCATGCAAATACTCATACTTTCTGACAGTTCTCAGAAGTTGTTTACTATTTGATTTGATTTGAACCTAACCTTTACTATTTGAAGTCAGTAATTAAGATAAAATGTGCTACATCCCATGCCATATGGGCTATCCCCATATGGCACACAACATAGCACTTCATCACATAACATTTATGTACCACAGTGAAGTTAACACTTGTGAATTGTGACAAAATTTTCTCTTTGAGCATTCGTTAGTACTCGACTATTCTTTTTTCTAGGAACGACATTGTGAGAGCACACTAGCTGCACAATAAATTTGCCATTTTGTCCATGTTTAGCGGTGCATTTCCTCTGAAATTTAACACAGTATTATTTGAACAATATTAAATATGATTTGCACTAGAACATTAATATTTGAATTCATCTTGCACCCAAAATTTTGCTGTTTGCACAACTCTACTTATGATGTGCAAGGTATTTCCACCACAGCTGTATGTTTTGTCATGTGAAAGCTGTCTCAACTACAAGCATGGACTCAGCTCTTCATATCGGTCGGGATAGCAAGAAAACCAAGTGAAACAAACGTGACACTCACATCCATCTCCTGCTGCATCTAAGCGCTGTTGCAGGTCACGGATTTGGGAGTCCTTCTTCGTGGACTCCTTTCGAAAGTGGTCGAGTTCCTGCTGTAGCTTTCGTTGCTCCCTAAGCACAAGACCAGGATTAACTTCAGCAAGGCAGCTCGTATCATACTCATGGCCCATGCAAAGTAAATGCGCAGTAGTGCACTGGAGTCTCTCTTCCTTTTCTTTTTCCCAGATTTCTGAGGTTGTTATTCATGTTTCCTATTTAGTATCAAGAAATCATGAGGTATTCAAACTTAAGATAACAGTGCAATCAATCTCATTGTACAGTAGACTTCTACTAGATTGACTCTAATTATTGGGATCTTTCATCTTACCCTGCGCATTTCTTCGGAACTAAAGATTTATCATTTTAATCCTGAAATTAGCCATCACTAGATGATGTGACGTTTGATGGCCATTACACGTAAGTCTGGCCCCTTGGAAACAGTGGCAATACAGTAGAACCTCATTCGTACGTTTATGAAAAGTGACGCTACACTGAACGTATTATCCGGGAAAACGTATGATCCAAACACACGAAAAAAATTGCGCAGTTTCGCCGGAAAAGCATGCATTGATATAAATATTAAAAGTATTTTACAATTTCACGTAATTCAGGCAATAAAGCGTCATGAAACACGAATAAATGTCTGCTTATTTAGCTACTTCAGCGTGTTGTAATGCGCCCGAAGGCACGGCAGTGACTGCGAGATCTAGCCATCAGCGCTGAAAGCGTCGGGAATGGAACGCACGCATGTTGTCCCTTGCTTCAGTGTTTAAACTACTCCGCATCCTCAGCCAAATTATTTAAAATGTAACAAAATGCACGCATTCACGTCATTTTCTCAGCCTGCCCAAACAAAACCATGTGCGTGGCCATCAATACACGGCACGGACGCAAGTGCCATGTTGTGCCCAACGGCACGCACTCTGGTACATCAGTCGTGCGCACCAAGAGTGCTAGCCTTGCATCAACACGTCACATGAACAGGCACATCACATGCATTACACGGCCCAAGCCAAGGTTGCTGGGCAAGCGCATCGCGTGCATGTTGACCGTCAGGGCTCTAGACGCTACGAAACGTTCAGCTGTTTTTTGTTCTCTCTCTCTCTCTCCCCCCCCCCCCCCCCTTGTTTTTAAACCTGCGCTTCCTCGACGCCACCACCGCAGCTTACCAGCTGACAAACGAACGTGCAATCTATCGGCAGTTCCTGGCTGTTCAAGTGGTGCGTGAGTGCAGCACGCGCCGAAACACGCGACCCGCGCTTTTGTTCTATGACAAAACTGGCCAAAGCATGCACAATGTACGCATGCCAGCACGAGGTTACGCTTGTCACGCATCTAGTCAGTACAGGATTACATGACGCAATGCGCTGACGACTTGTTCGGTTTGACACGATAGGATCACCCACGCGATCTAATCACTGGCGATATAATCTTGCGATAGAATGCGTCCGCTCGCTCTCTGTAAAAAGCACAGGATGGGCTCCGTATTCCATACGTCTTATCGGCTTTCGAACTTGCTTATTCTTGCTTTTAGGTAATGACCGTCGTCTCGCATATCGGTAACTTGCGGTCAAAAATGGCAGGTTCAGCGATGTTTTCGAAGAAGTATCGGGAGAATTCCTCTGGCAGTGTTTGTGCACTAGCTATCTAAATGTGCCAGACATTTATATTTCTGCTTTTCGGGCGTGGTCGTCGCAGGTGAGGCGAGCAAAAACGGGCAGCCGAAACTTTCAGCTTTCAAACGTTATCAAGATGGTGGCGCTCGGTGGGGGGAAAGACGAGAGACGACCCGCATAAACACCGTTTGCACTCGCGATTGCGCTTGTGCTCGCGAATTGGTCCTACTGATAGAAATGGCGGCGTGTCTCGGTTATCGGTCATTAAAAGTGCGCTCTACGTATGCTTCCAGCAGCTACTGCACGCGTGCTGTTAAAGCTGCCTTGATCACAAGTGTCAGCGGCGATACTGATGAATGCGGCGTGTTACGTCTAGCAAGGTGATATGCTAGTATCGGGAGAGCACACCGGCGTTTTCTTGTGGCATGGTCGGGCGAGTACTGCGGTGTAGCCACTGCAATGGGTAGCTACTGCTCTCGATCGCGCGAGCTTCTCGACTTCTCAGTTGCATACGGACTCAAGGGGCTAGAAAACGTATCATCCGATTGTAGTTGGACGATAAATCGAATGTTGGCACCGAATAATCATATTTTCCGGGAACATACTAACCAGAAGAAAAGAAGCGTAACTGTATGAGAAACGTTTGTGTTTTCACGATCGCGAACGTTGGAATTGGGAAATCGTATCAACTGGGAATACATCAGCGAGGTTCTACAGTAATTCTGATAGTAGCCGCGTAGATAATCGCAGAACTTAGGGAACAGACGTGGTAGAAGAATAGATATTCTGTGTGGGTGTGTGTGTGAATGGGAGAGTGTTACAATAGTGTAAAATACTGCAAAATGAGCCAGTAACACATTCTGCTCTTTTTCCTGCCTTTCGCCTAATTCATCCTGTAGCATGATCAGACCAATTTCACCCCCACCCCCCCCCCCTTTTGTTCAGTGTTGAACTAACAGAACTCAACTGCGTAACCACTTTACCTCAACCTCAATCTCTTTTGTCTCAAGCGCTTCCCAGAAAAAAAAAAAAGAAAGAAAATGAATAGCTAGGTAACAATGCTAATTCCTTTGGTTTTACCAAATTTTCAACATGTCATTGTGATTTTGTATCATCACAGCCTAAAGTAAGGGTTAATGTGCAGACTTTGCAGACAGTGCTAAGATTCAATGATAGCAACAATAACAGTAAATAAGCACAAATACTGCAAGTAAACTGCCCTTCTCTAGTGACAGTTCATAATCCTTTATAATAATTTGCTGTGACACTTTCTGTATGCAAGCTATCTGCATTTACTTGGCATTCTGTATATCACATCATACCCTATGGTGTCCGTAAAATATATTCAATTTAAAGGAGTTACGTGTATTTATAACACTGAAAACAAGGTAATTGCATTTCTAATATAAACAAAATGGGTCTAGTACAAGCCTGACTATGTTTCAAGCACTTCTTCATCATGGACAAATAATATTTTCTGGTACAGAATACAGACAACCAATATACATTTTTTATAAATTAAGGTCCTGTCTCCAGTTCGAATACCTTCATGCAAAAATGGCTCACCAGAAAGTCATGAAAGATAAGAATGTCGACATTCTTTGGAACTAAAATAATGAAAATGTGTTGAACGGTGCACCCAACTCAAGTAACATGAACAAATAGTGCGAGTGCAACGAAGAATTTCAAGGCTGGCGATCACAAAACTCACTTCTGCTGGGCAACCAATTCGGCACGGACACGAGTGAGCTCTTCACTGACAGCTTGCTTGGCCTGGATTTCACTCTGGAGGTTGGACTGCAGCTGTCAGCAGCTCCATCTTCTCGAGCTTCTGAGAACGTCGGTTGCGCCAATTCTTGTCCTGCATGTCAGATGACAAAACACTGATGCCAGTACCTAAAGCACAGGCCAAGCTGTTATTTTTACAATTTGGATACTATGTGACCGCATAGGGTCTGTGAGATAAATGATCTTGGTGCACTCCCCTATATGGCACTGCACTTTTCTTCTCGCACTAAGTGAGCTGCCATACAGGGGCTTTGTGCCCTTAGTCCTGGATAGCTGTCTGTCAACAAGATCCTGTTCTCTGTATACCTTCCTTCCAGTTGCACACATCAGTTTCTCTTCCCCAGTGTGAATACAAGGCTGAGATTTCTAAGGGCATCTAGGAGCGATGCCCTAGAGAGGGTACAGAAAAAATTCCTTATCATATATATAATGCTATCATGATCACATTTCCAAGAATAACTCCAGATACCCTCTCTTTTTATTTACTTTTTTTTTTGTAGTACTCTTGGTTATTGTCACTGCCTTTACTACATTGCTGATAAACGTGTGTGGACTTCCTGCGCCGTTTAAGAACTCTTCTTCAGCAACCTCAGCTGCCCTGGACTATTCAGTTGTACTGTACCTTGGATTGTGCATAAAATTGGAATAAACCAGAGACCTTTTTCCATGTGCATCCCTGCCTCTGCAAATATGCTACTACCCAAATGTTTACTGAATAGAGTTAATTACTTGATCGCATTATTCTTTGTACACTGCAGTCACATTTTTCCAAACTCTACATAGTAACATAGTTTTACACAGTGGCTGCACTTATCTTGTCCATCTTCTTTTTCAGCTTGTCTTCTGTTTTGTCCTATGTCAACCAGCACTATCCTCTTATATCACTATCCTCTTATATTTCATGTGCTTGCTTTATCACATTATACCTCACTGTTCTCACTGTTTATAGTTTCTCTTTTATTAATTTGCGTTTCCCTGTAGTTAACCTTTATATATACAGTTAAACCTGCCTATAATGGACCTCGATATAACAAATTCCTTGATATTACGAAGTTTTTCATTTCCCTGCTGCAACTCCATAGAAGATGTATTTGTAACCTCTGCATGATGAAGTGGCAGTGGAAGAAATCCTTGATATAAAGAGATCCCCCTACCAACCACCCAGCAACTTCGCCCTAAACATCGAATTTCACAGCCAGAAGTGGCCAGATACACTCCTGCAGCTACCCCACTGATGAGGGGGTGTGATATCGCAAATGGCGCCCGCAGCGGCAATCTTGCTTCCCCAGAGTGCTGCTAGCTAAGCATGAGCAGGGAGGACACCTGTGAGCTCACGCCCAACTTTCTTCTCAGCTTCCCTGCATCACTCAAGCTGTAGACACTATTCTCGCCACCGCAGCTGTGTCCTTTCCTCCTCCCTCCAAACCTTGTATTGGGTTCTCAGTGCCTTGCAACCGGCAGCACTGCCACTCACTAATCTACTTTTCCATGTCTTTTCTTTTTAATTATTATTTAGCCATCATGCCAATCGCTTTTCTTTCCTCTTTCTTTTTTTTTCACGCGGTGCACATGCGCGCAAGTTGACTCCGATGTCCACGCATTCTCTCTCTCTCTCTCTTTTTTATTACGCATTCAGTCATCAAGGTGTATGGTTGAAAGAACAGTTCCTCAATGGATAAATGGCCCGCCAATCACGCCACAGTTTGGCTTTCGTTGCACACAAATAGAGCAGCCCCGGACTATGTGCAGTTATGCTGGCTTTTATTTTCTTATTTTTGCAGCCGCTACCGAAGAGATGTTGGATGAGGCGCTAATGAAAAGTGTCCAGTATCAAGGCAATGCTTTCCACCTTTTTGCCGTGAAAAAAAAATGTGTTCCGGGCTAGGTATACCTCTAGTTTCCCTTTGTTTCATTTGTGAATTTAGTTTCCTAACATGGAAGAAATAAAACAGGCACTCACCTTGTCACAGGACCACTACAGGTCCCTTGTTCACAATGGAGAGAGTGAAAAATGGGCACAACTATTTATGAGTTGGGTGGCGCAGGGTGCGCATGTATATCTTGGGGATATTACCCCGTGACTGATTAAGTGCGTTTTTAGCTGTTTGAATATGTACAGGTTCTCAAAGCGGCCGTGTCGATAGATGCTTCTCTGTTACAATTATGCTTGCGGAATCCCAGTCGATGTCGTGGTTAGTGGTCAAGTGATGATCCGTCAAGGCGATCAAAGCTTGCATTGCCTTTCCTGACATTATTCCGATGTTGCTGAATTCTCCTTTTAAAAGGCCCCTAAACCACCCCCGACATTTTTTTGAACATTTAAAGTTAACATGCGCATCAAGTTGAAAATGCCGTCACGATGAACGAAGTCAAATGCGGCAGCGCTACGCACCGCGGCCGCGCCACAAACTCGAAAAACAATCCCGTGCGCCTCTCCGGCCTGTTCCGGCATACCAAAGTTAGCCGTGACGACATTGTGGTTTTTGGTGACGTCAAAAGAGTCTGAGCTCCGTTTATTGGTCGAAGGAGAACGTCGACTTCCGGTTAGTCTGCTAGCAAATGCACGCGCTCCCTGCCTGTTTGTTTTCCTCGTCGTGTGTCGTTCGTGTGGTGTTCGCATGTGAATTCGCAAATGCGCTACGCTACGCAAGTGCAAGTGAGGTACAGCCGACTAGAAACTGCAGCAACTGCCAGAACACGACAGATAGCGCTAACACAGAGCGTTCGCACAGCACCAACAAAACACTTGTGCGAACGCGGGAGCCCGGCGGAGGCGCGTCAACCGGATGCACGTCATCAGCAATGTATGTCACGTGACATTCGGAGAAGCACTCGGCGAGGAGGTGGCACCGGCCAGCGGCCGGCGCGCAGGAGAGAGCGACAGAAGCAAGCGCCGCGTTTTAATAATCAAACGCATGTAACTCGACTATTTCGGCACCGTTTCGAAAAATTCTTGGGGCTACGTGTTCGTTTCGGACACCGGCACAAAAGCAACGCTACAACTAAATTTCGACCTCTTGGTGGTTTAGGGGCCCTTTAAAATTTCCAGTTTCACCTATGTAGGATGCATCGCAACCTTTTCACGGTGTCCTCCACCTGCACGAGCTTCTGCTTGGGTCTGTTCGTTGGCACATGTGCAGTTTTGACGCCATATTTGCCAAATGCCCTTGCAAGTGCCTCACTGATACTTTGTGCATAGGGGACGGCGGCACGTTCTTGTCTGTCTTGTTCACAAATCACTTCAGGACAAGCAACTGACGACAGCAATTGTTGAGTCCTCAGTAGCTATGAAGGGTAGCCATTTTTGCAAAGGTCATTCCTTACCACAGCTAACTCTTGCTTGTGCAGACCAGGCTCAGAGCGGATGCGCGATGTGCATGAGAAAAGTGCAGCAGCAACGGAGTGTTTCTGGTTTATATGACGCCTCCTGGAATTTTAACATGAAGAACACGTATTCTGTTTTCAACAGACAATTCTACAAGCAGCGGTTCAGAACAGCGATGGGGCTTTGGTTTCCGCGGTCTGGGCAAGCATCACCTTAGAATCACTTGAAAATTCTGCAACAAGCCCCTACAAGATGGCTCCGAAATTACTTGTATGTTACGTAGATGAATGCTTTTGTGTGATCCATGGCCAAGACGTAATGCCTTTCCTCACGCGTCTGACCTCATTTGTCCCACACATCCAGTTCAACATGGAACAAGAAAACGATGGACAGATTAGCTTCCTCGACGTCCTTACAAGACAGTCTGCCAAATGGTTTACAACCAGTGTGTATCGGAAGCCAACCCACATGGGTTGAGGTTCGACTCTGCACACTATAGGCCAAAAAAACTCCGTTGCCACTGCACTTTTCTCATGCACATCACGCATCTGCTCTGAACCTGGTTTGCACAAGCAACAGCTAGCCGTGGTAAGGAATGACCTTTGTAAAAAATGGCTACCCTTCACAGCTACTGAGGACTAAACAACTGCGGTTGCCAGTCGCTCGTCCTGACGTGGTTTGTGAAGAAGACAGACAAGAATGTGTTGCCGTCCCCTACGCACAAGGTATCAGTAAAGGGCTTGTAAGGGTGTTTGGCAAACATGGAGTCAAAATTTCACACGCGCCGACGAACAGACCCAAGCAGAAGCTCGTGCACGTGAAGGACCCCTTGGAAAAGGCAAGATTCCCAGGGGTCATCTACAAGATACTATGCAAGTCACAATGCATCCTACATAGGTGAAACTGGAAATTTTAAAAGAAGAATTCAGCAGCACCGCAACGATGTCAGGAAAGGCAATGCAAGCTTGAAAGGTGGATCATCACTTGACCACGAAATCGATTAGGCTTCTGCAAGCATAATCGCGACAGAGAAGCATCTAACGACATGGCTACATTTAGAATCTGTACATATTCAAACGACTAAAAACGCGGTTAACCGGTCGTGGGGTAATCTCCCAAGATATACAAGCACACTCTACGACACCCAACTCGTAAATAGCTGCGCCGATTTTGCACACTCTTCATTGTGAACAAGGGACCCGTAGCGGCCCCGAGAGATCATTATATGTTTGTTTATATTGTTTTCATGGAAGTTCCAACTCGCCTGTATTATTTCTTTCATGAATCAACCTCGCCTGATGAGTTTTCATCAAACCTTGGACAATTTTTGTAATATTCATGCCAAAACTGGATATAATGACAACCTCTTGATAATGAAAAATTGTGAGCATCTGCCAACTTCGACTAATTTGTGGAGTTTTACATCCCCAAACCAGCTATGAATATGAGAGACACCGTAGTGGAGGGCTCCGGAAATTTCGACCACCTGGGGTTCTTTAACGTGCACTGACATCGCACAGCACATGGGCCTCAACACTTTGCTTCCATCAAACTGCAGCTGCCGCAGCTGGGATTCAATCCTGCGACCCTGGAATCAGCAGCGACAGCCACTAGACCACCGTGGCGGGGCCATTTGTCAATTTCGTTATATCCTCACTTAACTGTATGCTTCCTTCCTTTTTTGATTTCCTTCTTTTTAAACTTGATCCATATGGCCACCAGGTTGTCACAGTTGTCCTTGGGCGCACTAAATAATTTATTTTTTGATTGATTATTATTGCTAAGAATATGACAACTCCTGTGTCACTCATAGAGGCAAATTTTTCCAGCTGAACTGTAATTCACGTACATATTAGCGAGTTTTAGTATACCGGAAAGCAGCATACGTAAAGATTCAGCGTTAGTGTTAGCGTTACGGTAAAACTGAGTGCACTTCGTGGCTGAAACTAGCCTTTTAGCATAGCGGAAGAGAGCGAAGCACTAACGCTAACGCAAAGGCATACGGCAGCATCTACACCAGTAACTGGTCGGAACGTGTGAATGGACCTTCATCCATTTCGAAATAACTTGAATTATAGTGATGGAATCGAGCACACTATCGCTGTTTAAAGAGGATTTGTATTTTTGAAATGAATTTATAAATTCCAGCAACTGAAATGTGGCATAGCCTGGTGTAGACACCTTGGTACTGCTATTTGGAGTCTTTGAATCACCGTACGTTGCCTGCTGGTGTTCATACGACCGTACCTTGGCCTTAAAATTGCAGTCAGTACATAAAAACGCATCCCAATCATATTATTTGTTTTTTTAAGCAGAAAAAGGAGTTGACGCCGAGAAGTGGTGCTGCCTTCATGGCAAGCGGAAACCTGTTTTTAACCGCGCGCATGCGCTCAGTGGCTCCCAGGCGTAGTGCGCATTTTCTCTGTCGAGGCATAGCCTGGTGCGAACACACCCGACGGCTGTCAGCCACTGTTTGCAACATGTGTTGCATGTAAGGCTCCATAGGCAAAAAATTTCCATAAAAAATGTTTTACGGCGTATTTCCTGCTGTCACTGCGTGACTGGACACTCTGACCAGTAAGCTTTATGTTCAAACAAAAAAAAAGGTACCTTAAAAATTGGTTGTCAGTCCCTTTAAACCAACAACTATTATTGACTCCTGAGGGCACCACGAAGTTGAGTATATGCAGAGTGATCGAGCTCGCGTATGTGCGTTCTTAGTGTTGTGTCAACAGACCCAAAAAATGTCGCTTTGTTTCAGATTGCCGCCATCGAGTCTCCTTTCTGACCTGTCATCATCATCATCATCATCAGCCTGTTTAGGTCCACTGCAGGACGAAGGCCTCTCCCAACGATTTCCAATCCACCCTATCCTGAGCGAGTTGGTTCCACTTTATGCCTGCAAACTTTTAATTTCATCGCTCCATCTAACCTTTTGCCTGCCTCTGTTACGTTTTCCCTCTCTTGGTATCCATTCCGTTGCTCTTACTGTCCATCTGTTATCTTTCCTCCTCATGACATGCCCTGCCCAGGTCCACTTCTTTCTTTTAATTGATATAATAATATCGGCTACTCCTGTCTGTTCTCTGATCCATTCCGCTCGTTTTTTATCTCTTAGCGTTACCCCCAACATTTTTCTTTCGATTGCACGTTGCGCGCTCCTTAGTTTCATCTCTAGTCTTTTCGTTATCCTCCACGTTTCTGCACCGTACGTTAGTACTGGGAGAATGCAGTGATTGAATACTTTTCGCTTTAGTGAGAGTGGTAAGTTTCCAGTCATGATTTCGTAATTCCTTCCGAATGCGCTCCAGCCCATCCTTATTCTACGGAGAATTTCTTTTTCATGGTTAGGAGTTCCTGTTATTAACTGTCCCAGGTATACGTATTCGTTTACACATTGTAAGGGTTCATTGTCGATTTTAAATTCCTGTTCCTTAGCTAGGCTATTGAGCATAACTTTGGTCTTCTGCCTATTCATTTTTAATCCAATTTTAATACTTTCCCTGTTTAGGTCATCAATCATGTTTTGTAGTTCGTCTCCATCATTGCTAAAGAGCACAATGTCGTCTGCGAATCTTAAATTGCTGAGATATTCTCCGTCTATTCGAATTCCCTTGTCTTCCCAGTCTAGACGTTTAAAGATTTCCTCTAAACATGCAGTGAATAGCATCGGGGATATCGTATCTCCTTGTCTCACGCCTCTCCCGATCGGGATTTCTCTGCTTCTCTCATGTAGGAGAAGTGTGGCTGTGCAATCTTTGTATATGTTGTTGATGGTTTTCACGTATATGTCCGGTACCCCTTGTCTATGTAGAGCTTCTAGAACTGCTTGTATTTCTATCGAGTCAAATGCTTTCTCGTAGTCGATGAACGCCATATAAAGAGGTTTGTTATATTCCGCGTACTTCTCGATTACTAGGTTGATAGCGTGGCTGTGGTCCATTGTCGAGTAACCTTTCCTAAAACCAGCTTGTTCTCTCGGTTGATTAAAGTCGAGTGTTTCTCTTATCCTCGTAGAAATTACTTTTGTAAATAGCTTGTATATTACAGGGAGTAGGCTAATTGGTCTATAATTCTTTAACTTCTTTATGTCACCCTTCTTGTGGATAAGGATTATATTCGCATTTTTCCAACTGCGTGGTATACTACATGTCTTGACACATTTCGTGAAGAGCGATGCAAGTTTTTCAAGTACAATATCTCCTCCGTCTTTAATCAAGTCGGCTGTTATACCATCTTCACCAGCTGCTTTACCGCGGGACATGCCTTTGACAGCTTTTTTGACTTCGTCAGCGGTTATACATGGAATTTCGGTGTCCTCCTCAGATTCTATTTCTATTAAGGTTGTATGGTCTGTCTGAGAGCTGTACAGTTCCGAGTAGAAATCTTCTGCTACTTTTAGTATTTCGTTGAAACTGTTGATAACGTTACCTTGTTGATCTTTTAGCGCATGCATTTTGTTTTGCCCTAAGTGCAGTTTCTGTTTGACCGTTTTAATGCTGGTGCCTTTCTCTACAGCTTTCTCTACTTCTCTCGTGTTAAAGTTTCTTACATCTCTTTGCCTGGCTTTACTGATCAATTTTGATAGTTCTGCGAATTCAATCTTATCTTTTGGCGAAGTTACTTTCATTTGCTGGCGTTTTTTTATTAAGTCCTTGGTAGATTGGGACAACTTACTTGTTGTTTGCTTAGTTGTTTTACCCCCAACTTCTATCGCTGTTTCAAGGATTGTTTTCGTTATGGTTTTGTTCATTTCTTCTACATCGTCACCGTCTTCGTCTAATGCTTCGAACTTGTTGCTTAGGGCTACTTTAAATTCTTCATTCTTCGCTCTGATTACCTCTAGATTGCATTTTTTTCTAGTAAATAATTTAGTTCTTGTCTTCTTTAGGTTAAGTACAATCTTTGCCCTTACTAATCTGTGATCGCTGCATTTTATCTTCCTGTCACTTCCTGTACTGCCTGTCATTTCTAAGTTGGGATGACATAGAATCACTTATGCTTTGTAAACCAGAGCAGCAACGCAGGCAGCTCGTGTTCTTGAGGGAACGCCTCCTTAATATTGAGGCTACGCCCAACCATACATTTTGCCGACAATTCCGCTTTGAGAAGGCGGATTTTCCACTTAATCACCAGTGTCGTGGAGCTTCTGCAAAACAACCTTTGTGACCTACAGGAATACTTTGCCAGACATTACACTAGCTGTCATTTCGAGCGTTACAAATACAGTAATGCACCACACTACTCGTGTCGGCTTGACTTTTGGCTGTAGCATTGTAGCTTGAAACCACGACTCCCTCTAGGTTGTGCTTGAAACAGGCATTGTAAAAGAGAGAGAGAGAGAGAGAGAGGAGAAAAAGACGAACGGTGGCAGTGCCGCTTTCTTGATGCAACTATTGTAAACGTAGTGCACTCACACTTTAAGCCTTGTGTGCCGCTTATTGCTAGTGTATCTTGAAAATGATGCCATGCTGTTGTTGCTACATGGCTGGCGAAACTTAATTAGCCAAACCTAAAGCCAATGCGAACATTAGTTGATAATGAATGAGCTTAACAATGCAGGCCGACGCCTCTACAGATCTGAAGCGAGCCGCCTAACTTTGACTCACGCCGCCATCTTGCCAAGCGTACGGGTCCCTTTGCGAGTGTTAGCGTTGAACGCTATATTCCAAAAATAGCATAGGCATGTAAGGGTTCCGTCTACGTTTACGTTCTGCGCATGCGCAGCGTGCTCCACGGTGACATTAACGTTAACACTAAATCTGCACGCTTGCTGCTTTCCGATATACCAAAACTCGCGATTATTTGGTACTGCAGTAGAATCTCATTAACTCAGAAAATCACCTAACTGGGACTCGACCCAGTGCGGCACTGAATAATGCACATGCATTATCCAATGTTATAAAACACTCATTAACTGGTACATTAACTGGTTCCGCACGACACAACAGTACATTCCTAGCCACACATCAATCAATCCACACAACAAAAGAACAGACGGGGGTACAGCTTGTACTACCATGGCCACTGGCAGCAACCAAATGTTCCTACATTACCTGAACAACACAAATGCTTTGTGCCTCCATTCTTGGTCCTGGCATTGCTTCAAAGCGCAACACCGTGACCACTGCCTACCATCACCTCTGCTTGTCAGATGACTCAGCGGATGGCCTCCTTAGCCACCCCAGATCATGGTGGCACAAATCTTTCTAGGATTTGCCGACGGCATCAGATCTTGTGCAATTCCAAGACTTTTACAAAATGCAAGTACAACTAAGAGCAATATGGAAAGACTGGCAATACACCGCAATAGTACATGAACACATGAAAGAACAATGTACCGCAGTAGGCGTGGGAAGGCCGCTCATTCTGAGGTAGTCCAGTTCTTCCGTCATCTTGGTAGCCAATGCCTGGAGGTAGCCACGAGCGTCCTTCTCATCACTCACCCTGTTAACGGAATAGAAAATGTGCAATTATGAAACACACATGCTTATCACTGCATGCACATGGTTAGGAAATTAGTCATACCATGATAATTACTTAAGTGCTTCGAATATAGATCATGATAATTGTGATGTGGTTAAGGAAAGGATGCTATGTTCTGCAGCCCTTGCAGGGAGCATGGCTCAGCAACCAAAGGAGAAATGGAATGCAAGAGTGGAAAGGAGAGGAATGCCGTAACGTAGGACTTGGAAACGACTTCTTTGGTGAGTGCTAACGATGCACGGTACACAGGCCTTCTCCACATTGGCTCCACTGAAGTGCGACCACCGCAGCTCGGCTTGAACTCGGGTCTTTTGGGTCTACAGTGAAGCAGCAAAACAGCTAGACCACTCCAGTACAGTAACACACATCATCGCCTCATTTTGAAGAGTGGCACTTGCGGGAAGTGAAAAATGGAATTCAGTTTGAAATTCCAGCTCTTTTCTGTGACTTCCAGCAATGTGCTTCTTGGCAGTCATGTTCGGGAGTGTGCAATGTATGCACTGCACTAGTCGGTTAGAAATGGTCATACCTGGTGGGAACCCTGCGCCCACAGTTTAAAACACACAGCAAGATGACAAGCAAAAAACAATTCAGTTATTACAGCACAACACAAAGGAGCCCAGACTAAGTTTTTACGAATTTTCATGTCTCTAGGTGATTAAATTTTACTTCTGACAAACAAAGAAATGCTTCCAATTATTTATTACTTGGTAGGTGCACCCTCCATGGGCAGTACATATTATTTGCCATGGTATTCTGCACGTAAACAAACTCTTGCATAATAGTATTGTGTTGTGGATACCATAGCAACTGCATACAATTTTTGTTGCGTATTTTTTCACAAAGTGCTAGAGAGTGAACTGCTGTAGTAATAGTGCCATCCTTAGCATTTGATTACAAGGGGTCTCACTTCAGTATCTTACTTTAACCCCCAGAGAGGCCTTGACGAACACAGCTAGTCATGAAAGATAATTTTTTGGTATGTGACAAGTGCACTTTCTCATAGAATCTTTGTCACTTTCAGAGTTGTATGCAGAGGACGTCTAACAGCATTTCTTTAGTGCAGTTAAGTTAGCATTCTCTAGGAACTTGACACACTTTTCAGCATGCCGAACCATCTTTGTCTAATTTCCTTCGTGCCAAATGGTGTTGCAAATGTCTGTCTGCTATATATAAAAACTAGTCTTTGTGCAAGTGCACTGAAATATCACAGAAAACACAAGAGGTCAGCGAGAAAATTACCATGTGCTGCAAGAACTTGCACATTTGCACATACTGCCCCATAATTATTGGAGAATTCAATGCATGCATGCAATCTCTTCAACCATATGTTACTGCAAGCCAAGTGCAAGAAGAACTATGCTATCAGTCCACTTTAAATGAGCAGCACACTACCATGCCTATAGGTTGAGAGGAGACCTACCATCACTCCAGAGAAGGTACCTGTGAGTAATAACAAGAAAGGTTCCAGGTACTGCAAACATAGCACTGCTGGTCATTGCACAGGGCTGCAGTTTAAACATGTACCAGTGAACTCGGGTTAACAGTTGCAGCATGAAGTCCATCACAGGTGAGCCACAGAAGTCAATTATTACCTCTGCAAAACTGTCAAGGGCTTTCCTGTAATGGTGATGCTACAAATTGATCAACTGGAGAAAGCTCTCGTTGCTTCTGGTCAGACACGTAGTGAAGAATAAACTTGAAGAAATCTCGAGGGAGCATTACTTCCCACTGGCACAGGTATGAAGACTTCAAAAGTTCTCCCACATACAAGTTAGATAGCAGGTAACAAAGCATCATGTTTCTTGCTGGACCAAAGAACGGTCGCTTGACTTTTTTTACAAGATGACTTAACCAGGGTGTTGAACTGAAGCCGAACCGGAATTTCGGCCGGAACCGAAACCGAACCCGAACCGATATTCTCAAAGTGTGCTTGCACCCAAACGAACCTGAACAGAAAAAAATATCCGTTTTTGGTTCAGAACAAAGTGCTTCAAATAGCTACGGTGCTGTGATATGCCAGTTAGATCTCGTCGCTGCGATTGATTCTGGCATTTTTGTTTGTTAGCCTTTATCGATTTATTTACTTGACTCATATTCTTTTTGCGATTATCCCTTCTTTTTCGGCTGCAGTGGCTTAGTGGTGCTTGAATGCAGACCCGAAAGCACGAGTGGAAACTCGGCTGCACGGTTGCATTTTGATGCTAAGGGCCGTGTATTTTGCAATACGTGTGCAATAACTAACCCCAGGTGGTTAGAACTTCCCGAGGCCCTAATACGGCATGCCTCGGCTTTCCACTCTTCCATTTCCTCGCCATTGTTTGGCTGACTTAAATTTCTAGTGTATACAATATTGCCCAGAATTTTTTATGACACATGTCATGTCTCCAGTGCAACATGGCTTTTTCTGTCTGTGTGTGTAAATTCGTCTTGGTGAACTTCTAAGTGCTTCCACTTCAGCTGCACTGGTTGGAGTGTTAATTTAAGGCTATAGCATAAAAACCACTGTCAAAGCAAAATATGAAGTTTACAGCGCCTAACTGGTCTATGAAACGGTTCAGCATTGCAAACCGGTTCACAAACCGGTTCCAAGCTTTATTTCCTCGAACCGGAACTGAACCGGAGCGATATGGTGCGCGCTGAACGCGAGCCCGAACCTGAACCCTTATTTTTTTCGGTTCGACACCCTGGACTTAACCCATTTGCTGCCAAAGCCAGCAATTCGATGGACTCCCATATTTACTATTTTCTAAAGCTATTAAAAGATGGCAGTATTTGTCGGTTTGGCTAAAATGCTTAAATACTTTGCCGATAGACGACAGATGGTAGTAATTGTGTGTGTTAGTTAAAAGCACATTGATTGTCTCTTTTTTTTTTTTTTTGACAAGTGCGCTTTTTCGTTGAAAAATGTGAAATAAGGAGGGCCCAGCATGCACAGACGATGGGCAGCACCAAATGGGTTAAGCTGTGGCAAAACAATACTCACCACTGAATGATCTCACTAATCTGTGCCTCCCACTGGGCAACAGATTCCTTCTTCTCCCTCAACTGGCCAACCTCATCCTCCAGGGAACGGCGCTCTTCCAGTTGCCTCCGCAACGTCTCCGCAAGCTGCACAGAGAAATGATGCTCACACACCACCAAGTCATCAACACTGTTAACACCATGATGATAAATGTTGAGCTGATCAACAGTGGGCAACCAAATGAAACCATAGCCAAGAATCGACGCTTCGACTTGAGCATTTGTCTTTATTGATGAAGATTCTGACTGACAACACGAAGGCGTAATTAGGGATGCTATAGCATGGTTGCAGCCTGACATCTGCTTTCTGCAGCTACCCATAGCATATGGCTATCCCGTGCGCTTGTTGGGAAGTTGTTTTTTTTTCCCATACCTTTTACTGCGTGCGCCATCAAGTTGAAAAATTATGCCCACGCTTGTTGTGGAAGTGGCAGCAGTTGATGGAATAGCTGTTGTTCTGATCATCATCAGCGCCCCTGATAGTGACGAGTGGCTCAGGGGGGTGCTGGTAGTTTCTGTAACAGCAGCATGTCTTTTTGTTCTGGCACATTTACCGTATTTTCCGGTGTATAAGACGCACCTTTGTATAAGACGCACCCCCAGTTTTCGCAAGCTTGCATGCAAAAATTAATATATAAGACACATCGGTGTATAAGACGCACCTATATTCACTCACTTCCCGCAAAGAAATTTCATAACGTGGGGTTGAGCGAGCCTTGTAAAATGCCGTACTTACGTTTCTGAGCGCTAGTCCGTAAGAAAACTTCTACTACACCAAACTTGCGAGAAAAAATAATGCACACCCACTGAAACGTTCCGCATCACTGCAGGAAAAACATTTTATTCGTCGAAGCCCTCAAAGTCCTCGTCCTCCGACGCGCTTTGGAATACCTCTATTTACCCGCACCCCTAATATTTAGCCAGCTTTGCAAAAAAAAAAAAAAACAACCTCGCATATTTTGCGCTCCCCATTCCCAACTCGCCAGCGCGCACGCACGGACCAACAGACGCACGGCCGCGCCCCTCGCTGCGCAGGCGAGTGCAGTCATACGCAAAAGGGGCTGCGAGTGCGATGCCTCTTTTTCCGATTCTTTTCTCCGGAAGCCCCCGGAGCCCAAAGTACGGTCGCTAGAATAAAAGCATGCGAGTGGGGGCGAAGAAAACGGCTGAAGCAGAGATCAAACGAGCCCGGCCTATCTCCGTCGCTCCGAGGGCCGATGTGATAACATCACCCCGATCGGGACACCTGTAATCGATGCGGGGAGTAAAGGCCCCGCCCGTCTTTAATGAGCATGAAAAGACACGGGGGGAGGGGTAGTGTCGCTCGGCTGTCGGCTGCCGAGATAGCGCTATCTTGGCAGCCATCAGCGGCTCGTAAACACTTCTACGTGCTGCGCCTTCCCTGGAGCAGCCGTACGTTTTGCAGTGTTACGTTAGATCGTATCCAAAAGAGTTACCGCGCTAGTTGCATTATATTACACGTTATTACATGACATACTTCTTTTTTTATTTTTCCGTTTTATGTACTTTGGTTTTGTTGTGGAACTGTAGTACCGGCATGTTGAGTCTTCGTTATTTGAATTATGACGCATCATTCGCGTCGGACTGCTCTAGTCGTTAAAGAAAGGACTCATCAGCATCAACGCGAGTTTCTCAAAAAACAACTACAAAAAAAAGTACGTATAAGATGCACCGTTGTATAAGACGCACCTCCGAAAAATTTGGAAAAAAAACCGCATCTTATACACCGGAAAATACGGTACATGGTTCCCTTTTTTTTTCCTATGTCCACATGTTGCTCTGTGCTCTATTCTGATCGATCACTGTTGCCATGAGTGCTCCAAGCCCATACTACTTTCTGCATTTGTTGAAAACAGCTAGCAACCTGTAGGGCGCAAGTTGCAGGTTCCTGAATGAGAGGTGCACCAGTGTGTGGCGACTGCAACACGACCAAATTTTCGCATGTAATGTCTGGCCAAGAGTCAATGTTTTCACAGGCCCAGCCACAGTGGTCTTGTTGTTATGGCACTCGGCTGGTGACCCGAGGTCGCGGGATCAAATCGCAGCTGCAGTGGCTGCATTTCAGTAGAGGTGAAACGGTGAGTCCTGCATACTGTGTGATGTCAGTGCACGGTAAAGAGCCCCAGGTGGTCGAAATTTCTGGAACCCTCCACTATGGTGTCTCTGATAATCAAATCGTGGTTTTGAGATGTAAAACATGAGAAATTATTATTATTATTCTTATTGAAGAAGGAAACGAAGTACACCGACCAAACAAAAGTCTTGTTCACCATGAGGCCAAATAACAAGCAAAGTCTTATGTAGGTTTCAGCACATGATGCAAGCACCGCACGTAGGACGAGGGAAGGTTTCCATCATTGCGATTCAGTGTTTGCCTTGTAGATTGTATCTCGAGTGATTCGAGATACAGGTGTGACTTCCAGTTTCTTTCTTTCCCGATGATACTTTGTTCTTTCTCGATGATACTCATGACCTAACAATGAGGTCGCGCGAACCGCATTTGCATGAATCCGGAAGACCTGACCACTGATGTGAAGACAGTTCGGGAAGACCTTTCGAAGTGCGGTTACCTGCCAGCGTTCATTAATGTGGTGGAACATCGTTTGTCTGTTTCCTCCCAGCCTGCCAGTGTCAGACAGAAGAAACACGCTCTCGTTCCTTACGTGTCCGGCATAAGTGACACCTTATCACGCGCATTGCATAGCTACGACGTTGAAGTTGCCCACGTGCCTGTACACAAGTTAAGGCAATCACTTGTAAGCAGGAAGGACAATCTACCGAAGGAAGCCTTTCCTGGAGTGGTGTACAAAATCCCTTGTGTGGATTGCAAAAGTGTTCATATCGGGGAAGCCGGCAATTTCAAACAGAGCATGCGCCAGCATGAGAACGAAGTCAAAAAGAAGAAGGTGACGTCTAATCCACTGGCCGAACGTGCAGCTATGACCGACCACACAACTGAGTAGATAAACGCGAGTATCATCAGGAAAGAAAGAAACTGGAAGTCACGCCTGTATCTCGAATCACTCGAGATGCAGTCCAGAAGTCAAACATTGAATTGCAATGATGGAAACCTTTCCTCGCCCTATGTGCGGTGCTTGCATCATGTGCTGAAACCTATTTAAGAGACTTTGCATGTTGTTTGGCCTCATTGTGAACAAGGCTTCTACAGGGAAGCCGAAACGTTGTTTTCTTTTAAACTTTTATTTGGTCGATGTACTTCATTTCCTTCTTCATGTTTCATTCCGACCAGGCGGGTTTCCGTCGAACTCTCGATTTATTCTTATTGATGTTTGCACAGGCCGTAGTCGGGATGCTTCTTGAAGCTTGTGGCATACATGATTGAACTATGTGATCGGTACTTGCTGATGGCATGCTGAATGGTTACTGAAGCTTTAGTCCTTGAAATCAAGAACACTGATAATTGCATTTCAAAGCCAGCAGTACTATCTTGACTGTATTATCAAATTTCGCATTGTGGAATGCACTCACGAGTATACTCGGAATTTTTATTTGACATGCGTTAGGGTGTGTTCTAGCCAACCTGACCCAGCTGCAACATTGCCTGCATTCTTGATATTTATTATGTTGAATTATTTGCAAGTATGAATAATTTGAAGGTATTTGAAAGTCAAATCAGAACTCAGGTATTTGCACACCTCTAACTATCTTTCATGAGAGAACTTCACAAGCACAGTATGGCAAGCAAACTGATTTGTTTCTTGCACTGAAATGATATCATTGATAACGCGAAAATTTACCTTTATATATACGAAAACTCTTCGGGAATAAAATATACATTAAATGATGATGATACGGTAGATGCAGCCTTACTGACATATTGTTACACAGAATGTGCTTCCTTTAAGGTAACAGTGAGAGATCTTCAAATCTATCATGTGTCTGACCAAATAGCTGAATCGCATTACACTACTTTTTTCCTTGCTTTAACACAAGGTACAGGGCTGTGGCAGCTTTATTTGGTCTTGCCTTCCTGCCTTCGAGGTGTTGGATGGATGGCATTATCCAAAAACATTTTTTTCATGCTTATTTTGTCCCCTCCATGATTTTTTTTTTTTTTGTGCCAGGATGCAATTTTGTATTTTTCTTATTTATTTATTTGGTTTCTCTGCATGTATGGTGAATGCACTAGCTGGACTGCCATAGCTACTGCAAAGTTAATGAAAAAATTGTTCTGCACGGCCTTCCCCCCCCCCCCCCCCCCCCCCCCCTCCAGAGTCTATGGAATACCAAACAAACGTTCCCTTGTTGTTCGGCATTTGTAACTGTGAGAATTCAGCTTAATCGAGTTCACCTTAATAGGAGCTTGCTGTATTTGAAGGATTCATACAAATTCTGCCGCATGACATTCGTGAGGCAACAGAGCCCCATACTAGTGAGGTCGCTCCGAGATTGGCGGCTAAAGTGTTTCAGGGTCCCCCTAAATCCTCGTTGAGTCTCATACCATCATTTGAACAAGACGTGAGCTTCACAGCCCAAAGAGGACCACTGTTGGGTTGAAGCATTCCTCCTAGTGCTTACCCTTTCCCTATCTTCGCTGAGTTTGTGGACTTCCTCGCGGAGCAGTGCCTTCTCTCGCTCGTGCGCTTTCTTGATCTCCGCTAGGGTCTCCTGGTTCTCAATGGCACTGAAAAAAAACGATTGCCCAATCATGAATTACATGAAGCATTTGACAAGTGAAGCTAATGGTGCACTGTGGCCATGTCTTGTCTGCACATTGGAGGTTTCGTTTGTGTGGTTTCGTTACTTACAACTTAAATCTAGGTTTTCATCGAAATAAGACTGCTGGTCAAGCACTCATAGAGGAAGGTGGGTGGTTTCATTCACTTATGTATTTGGAATAAAACAAGCATTTAAGAAATTACTAAGAGAGGAAAAGGATATGTACGTTGTGTTGACAATCACATTTGTTAAGCAGACTGGGAGTCCTCATTCTATTAATCAGTTTATACTCGTGCACCTTAAAATATGACTCGAATTTTGTTGGCAGAAAAATGCCTACAAGTCCTCACAACATAAATGGGCCTTAAAGGGACTGTCTACTGCTCAGAATTTTTTCTTTTTTTTTTTTTTACTGTGCTCAAAATAGGGAGATAGTACATCACACTTACAGGAACGAGCACGTTTTCACCCCACAAAAAAAAAGGAATTATGTTTTTAATTTTGCTCTGAAGATGGTGCAAGAAACGCTGCTAGTGTCACCCAACAGCACGTTTGTCAATTTCTAAGTGTATCAGAACGAACCCACACAGGTACACACATTCTGCTCAAAAGCAATTGTCTATGCCTTACAAGTATACTTCACCCTATGAGACACCTTTTTATAGCGTGAAAGGGCACATCGTTCTTCTTGTTACGGCTTTCGGGGTGGTGCAGGTGCCAATGCCTTTGAATTCATCTGCCTGGAACTGACATAGTCCTTTGCTTGTCACGTGTGCGGTGCTGCCTTGTTTTGAGGATGTAATGGGTGTGTTGTGAATGCATGCAGGCATCGTCACCGCGACATTTTACGTATCTTATTTCATAATTCGCCCATGAGACAAGTGTCAGAAAAGGTTGTGGGAAGGCGCCCTCAGATACAAGTTTGCCCAGTTATGCTAGAATCTGCTCCACTTCCTTGCCTGGGACTACCTGGTGTCCTTTGGAAAAGGGAAGAGACTGCAAAAGTGGCTCAAGAGCACAGCTGTTCTCTCCCTCAAGCTGTGCATCGGCAAAGACAAGGTAAGAATTTGGAGGTCTAAATGCAACACAGTGTAGTTCCAAAACCGAAGCTTCACCCATGTTTACCGCTATAACTATGAAAAAGGATATCTGTGCCTATCAGGTCATCAAAAGATGAAAATATCAATGTATTATACGTCGCCTTGAATACGCAACTAGTCAGGGGCCATTAGCAATAGCATCGTGAAGATGCGCCAGAAAATTAATTTCACGCACGCTATCAAAATATATGTAAAGTTTTCATGCCTTAGATGCCCTAGCACATGTGGTGCACAAAACTACACTGGCTCTCTATATGGCGCTGAAGTGTGGAAACACAATCAAACATTCTCACTTTCAAATTCCTTTAACTTGCCAGGTTGTCAGCAGTATAGTGCATTCCCAAGTGCCTTTTTTAAACCAAAACATCTGCTGCCTAGAGATACTGCAATTTATCCCACTCATTTTAAGCAAATGACGACTTTACCCGCACCCCATGTTGTCTGCTAAGGAAGTGTTTAGTTTTCAAGGATTGACTTCACTTGGATTAGCAATCAAAATAACTGCAAACTGTGGCTACATACAAGCAAAGCTTCCTGTAGGCTTATTATAATGAATGAATTAATGAATGAATTTTATTGCTCACAATTGTTACATAAAGTTTGCACACACTGTGTGGACCCATAGCCATAGGCTAGTTCGGGTTCAAAAAGATACATTTTATAATGGCACTTCGGAAAAGCATAACTAAAGAAGTTATATAATGTCTACTAAATAATCTGGAAAGAAGCAGTACAGTACATGAAGTAACCAAAAAGAAGAGCAAAATGAAAGACCTCTACTCACATACTAAAATTAAGACAGCCATTACACTAAACATGACTGGTCATTAATAAATCAGAACATTCTTCTAAATAGTGTTTTTCTAGTGTCTTAGTGATGCTTTGCTTCATCAAAAATGCATGCTGAAAATGTTCGTTGAGTAATAATGTCGACGCAAAAGAAATATTCTTGATTCTGCAGAAACCGCATGCACTTCTGGTTCGTATCTTTCACTGTGACTACAATTGTCATCGCACCCAGTAACAATTGTTGCCGGTGTCTTTACACATAGAAAAGGAGTGAATTCGTAGATGAAAAAATTCTGTTTTAAAAATTTCTACTCGCTTTCTGGAGAAACCACTGCACACTTGGACACTTCAAAAGGTACGCCTTCTAATGAGACAAAAACCGGGAGAGCGATGAAGGATGGTAGACAGTACATTTAAGGTCATAAGCATCGTCAGGGTTCTGCCCAACCACACTTATGATTTCGATTGCCTTAGAGTTTGGCTTACCAGTTGTCTTGCACCATTACAAAATGGGAGCTGACAACTGTCCTATGAAATGCTATCACATTAGAATGGCTTTAGAAATTGTTGCAGTTAGTTTTATGGCAAAGCGTAAGTGCCTATAGACCTATTCCACCGGGCCTACGTCACGAAGATGCGGTGGCGCTGTCGTCGGGAGTTTTGGTTTCACATGGTAGGCATCCGCCGGCGCTCCTACCGTAGCGGCCGCTGCGTTTTCGCTGGTGCGGGCGCTTCTCACCGCCGTGAAATGAAGAAAAAAGTGTCAACCGATGACCTGCGCCCTGGGTTGGTTGCTCAGCAACGCACAAGATATGTGCGATAGGTTTTTATTGGTTTCCTGCTTATGTCTGTCATAAGGAAACGGACGAACCTGTAATGCCGACTGTTTGGCGCATCGGTTATGCGCCAAACATTTTCGTCACGACTAAGGATATGTGCAATTATTTAGCATTAGTGCGGCTTCTTTGATTTGAGAGAAATAGCATTGTCACAAATTTGTCAAGTGTAATGCTCGACACCAAGTTTCTTGGCATAAACAAAGTGCGGACACAGAGCGATCACGCTCACCGCAAAGCGCGTCCGACGTTAGCTTAGCTCGATGTGTAGAAGTAATCGCTGTCGCCGTGTATTATTGAAGTGGGGAAGCTATACATACGTCATACGAATTTCATTCACTCAAATGAAACAAATATATAACAGGTTAATTCACGTAGCCATGAGCGAAAGGCCGATTACAGCGACGCTTTTGCAAATTGCTTGTGGCTGCGATAGCATACACACGAGAAGTGTCTTTGGCAATGCTGTAGTGGTTATGATGCGCTTTAAATTTTTTTTCGATTGTCAGACTGCTCGAATGAACTACACGCTTGGAATTTTCCGCGTCGTTACAGGACTCACGCCTTCACGATCGGAACTCAGCGTATGGGCAGAGCCGCAAGCCGTGGTTATGCGCCTTGCTGGCAGTTATTTGAGAGCCTTGTCCTTGGCACATTGTTGCTTTTTTTTTGTGTGTGTGCGTTATCAAAGCCGTATTTACATAGGTTATAGCGTCACCAATATCGCATGCTTGAGTACCTATTCCGTTACATTTGTTTTTGCGCAAGGATTTCGTGTAGGGATTAGAGGCTTTAGTCCGAAACAGTATTTTAGCTGAGGCATCTTCAAGTCGTATTTAAACAAGTCTCGCTGTTGCAAGTGGTTCATCCTTGCGCTAGTTACCGAATTAAAGCATACGCATGAAGCGATGTCGACATGATAGCTCGCGATCATTCGCATCATGTGGCAAGGTGCTTATCCTTTCAATCAGTTTCTTACATCTTGTCATAGCTGGGCGTCGGCACATTCTGTTCTACATTCATTGAACTACAGAGCTAACGCAACTTCATCTCACGCGGCTGCCCCTCGCAAACTGTTGTAAACACGCCGTCGGCGCTCCGACGCCCCGTGCTCGGAGGCAGCTTTCCCACAGGCTTCGCCGGCGGTGGTGGCGCGACCGTGCAGGGCCGCGGCAAGCGGTGGGCGGGACCTCTACGCCGCGACGTCGACACAAGCCCTGGTTATATCGCCGGTGCCTACCACTGTTTACCAACATGGAATAGGTCTATAACACGAAAAAGAGCTTACGAAGTTCCCTATATACCAGTGCACTTCTGTCTCCCCTGGAGCATTTTAGCATTCAGAGTTCGAACTTAGTTTCATTCAAACCTGACAATTCATTTAGCCTGCATTTCCGTTTATTCAAACTTGTGTTTCACCTATTTCTTCTCTATTTACTCAATAGCACTTTAGTTAAAAAACCTATTTCAGCCTGTAAAAGTATTTAGGAGCCTTACCTTTCGACACGAGATTTCTCACTTTTCTCTTTTAGTAACATCACCTGCAAGAGTGCGAGAATGGATTATAGTATACATACTACATTAGTGTAGAACTACTGTCACCGTATGAACTCACACTCTTTAATGGTATTTCCTGGATAAAGCACCACACATACATAAACTGTCTACCATAGATGCAAACAGCATAAAAATTTATTGTGCAAGAATATAAATGTAAAGTTCTGTCTTTAACAGGACATTCACTTTGAACATCAGAGACAAGTTGCAGGCAAGAACAATCAGTGCAAGGCAAGGTTAAAATTCACATTTCGGTTTCTGCCCTGGAGAGAGAAAAACAATGGTTCTATCGCCTACTCTGATGTCATTATCATCATCAGCCTATTGTATGTCCGCTGCAAAACCTTTCCTCTACAAATTTGCATTTTAGACCCACTAAATTTGCTTATTACATCAGACCACAGACCCTCTGCATTCTTTCTTCATTACCACCAAAGCGTATGTCCCACAGGTTAGTGGTACTGGTAAAATGCCCAACTTGCATAGTCCAGTTTTTTGGGATGCTACCAGTAAGCTGCTCATCATAGCTTGGGAATACTGCCTGTCATATGCACTCCCACCCATTTTTATTTGTCTAAGACTTTCGGTCTCATGACCGAAGTAAGCTGTAACTGCTTGACTTAAACAAACATCTTCTTGTAGATCTCACAGATCTGCATTAATTACAATGTTTCTGGATCAACATGTTCTGGGCAGTAACTATGATGAAAGCAAGAAATTATTGTCATAAGATTGGTGCTTTAAGCAGGATAGTGAAATGAAGAGGACAAGATGGCAAGGTTAACGAAGGCAATGTCCAGTTAGCTACCCTAGAGTTTGGAAATAAAAAGTAAAGACGGAAGAAAGGTACAAAATAGTGCCCACTACGTCGAAAAACCTGACGTCGAGTCACTACATCAAAAAAACTGGCATCAACTGAGAGACGGCATGCCGAAAACAACCCAATCAAGAAAAACGATGTGCGCAGCGAAAACCTCAACGTGCCCAACGTTGATGCAACGGCCAAAGCGTGCACAACACGATTCCAGAGCGTCTCAAAGACTGTGGAATGTGGCAGTGAGTCATCCCATCACAGGTGGTGAGCAAGCAAGACAGACGAAGAGAAAACGAGGAAGCGGCCGAAGAGTATGTGCCGACACTCGCCACAACATGTGGAGGGAGAAAGAGGCACCACCAAAGCGATGAAGCGGATGAAGGTACCAGCTTAATCGAGAGTGTTCTCAGCTTTTGCGCATGCTGAGATCACATGACGCGCGCAGAAGCGTCTCGAAAGTCTGTCGAAGGCTATTTAAGGAGCCAAGCACAAGTTGTCAGCAGTAGTCTTGTCAACAGTGAAAGAAGAAAGAAAAAGTTGAACGACGCTGCTCCGCGAACCAACCCACCGAGACCGACCTACAAGCTTCATGTTGACAAGACACTGCGAGTGGCTCTGGTGAATAGGACATTTTACAGCGTAAGCTGTTATGAGATCACAACAAGGGCCGTTTTTGGCGCCATAGTTGTGCGCCGTTGCCAGTATCCATAACCACTAACGCGTTAATTTTAGAAAAAATAACCACGAACGAGGTGGATTCGAACCCACGGTGACACCGCGGACCCTACCAATTACAGACCAATTTCTGTAACATCCATCTGTTGGAAATTACTTGAGCATATTTTATATACTCACGTTATAACTTACCTCAACCAAAACAACTTGCTTCTCAATAATCAACATGGATTCCATCAAAATCGCTCATGTCAAACTCAACTGTATGAACTCATTACACTCCTATACACAATCCTATACACTCCACTATACATTCACACTCCTATACACAATCAACTTTACATAGACGCCATCTTCACTGACTTTTCCAAAGCATTTGACTGGGTGCCTCACAATCGCCTAAAACTTTATCAAAATTTGCCATTAGTATTATCGATTGCAGAATGGATTTCTTTACCCTCATCTATCGTGTCGCTTACAGAATCATCGCCATTCCAAGCTGCCCTAATAGCGCTTTTGTAAGGAAACCATTCGTAGCCTAAATGTATCCTCATATTTCATAAAAACACATTTTCCACATTAAAACTGTATAAAGCAACATCATCATCACAGTGGTGCTTTGCTTTGTGTATCTTTTCGGTCTTCTCTGGATTGTGCTTCATCCTTTACAGTTTATCTTGTGTATCTGTGCTTGACAAGAATGATGACACTAGAAATTGCACAACCCTAAAGATATGTCATTTAAATTACGTTGCGGTTTCTATGTTGATTTTCACTTGTATACATTCGCACCCCTTCTGCACTCACACTTGTACCCCCCCTATGCAATGCCCTTTTTAGGCCCCTAGGGTACAATTTAAATAAATAAATAAATAAACAAACAAACAGGTATAACGTCTGCCGAGGAATCACATTCACAAATGTAATGTTGTGTGACAGAATAACCATATGCCACTATACGTCACGGAAAGTGAACTGCATAACGAGTTCGAGGAAACATCTGAAAGAACACAGGGGTGCATGCTTCGTTGCTCCGCACCCATTACAGAGGCATCATCAACATCATCATTATGAAACAATCTTCTTCAACTTTACCGTGATCATTATTACGAAACGCTGCCTCGTGAAGCAGTTTTGTCGTATCGTGCCATGCGTCATGCGGCAGGCAACTTGCACAGCCCCGACAGGAACCTTACTTGGCTATTCGATATACCTGATGGTGCCTCCTTGCAAGGTGGGGATTGTTGCTGAAGGAGCGAATCAAAGAGCTACGCGCGCGGCTGCAGCGAGGCAATGTCTGGCACAACAGACAGCTGTGCAGAGCTTGCCGTCAACGCCGGGCCGAGAGTTCAGTTCGCTCTTAGGAAAGCAACGCCAAGAGACTCTCTAAGATGTGCAGTTTCCTTGAGCTATGCAATTCACTTTCTGTGATGCGTAGTGGCGTATGATTATTCTGTCACACAACATTACATTTGTGAATGTGATTTTTCGGTAGATGTTATACCTGTTTAGGTCTTTTAGCGAAGATTTTTCAAGCACAGACGTAGCTCAGTGGTAGAATGCTCGGCTGCCATGCAGACGTGGGTTTGAATCCACGCAGAGGAAGCGGCTTTGAATCCACCTCGTCCATAGTTATTTTTTTTTTCTAAAATTTGTGTGATAATGGTTACGGACACCGGCGGCGGCGGCGGCGGACAACTAACTACGGCGCCAAAAACGGCCCTTGTGATCTCATAACAGCTTATGCTGTAAAAGCAGGTATAGAAAGCACGTACTGGAACAGACCCTGCTGTGCAAGGAAGCATGGCGAGAATATGACCTGAGTCTCCTGGCCACAATTCACATTTTAGCGCATGTCTGGAGCGACATGCCGCCCGAGGTCATTGCAAATTCTTTCCGGCACAGCAGTTTTGTCCGCCTCAACGACTCAGATGTTCCTCCGGAGGCCACTTCAGAGGACACTCGCGAGCGCACTGGAAATATGGACGACAAAGAGGTGAATGACACGCATTTTGAGCCTCTCCTTCCTAGTGGCGTCCAGCTCGTAGACTACGTAGCTATAGACAATGATGTTGCTGTTGCTGGTCAGCTGACTGACGATGATATATTATCGGAAGTATTTGAAGAGGATCAGAATCACTGTTCCGATGATGACAGTCAAGATGAGCCGACGCGACATCGCACCGTGCAGGAGGCCACCGAAGCCCTCGATGTCCTCGAGGAGTTCTGTGTCGGTTCTCGTGACAGCGAGCGTGCGCACTACCACCTGATGGGGTTGAAGATCGTTCTAGCACAAATTCCGACGACCGGACAGACAAAAATAATGCAGTTTTTCATGAAATAAAGGTTTGTCTGTGCCGAGTACATTTTCCTTTTTGTTTTCATGGTCCATTCGATAATCCAGAATTCAATTAACTCAGACATTTTCGCCGATCCCGTGAGATTCGGGTTGACGAAGTTTTACTGTATTCTCTTATGTACTACATGAGTTTGTATAATTGTTGTTAGTTGGTTCCGTGTTATGTTGTGTCCTGTCTATGTTTGTATTTTGAAGAGCCATGTTTGTGCATGTTTACGAACTGCCCGTTGAATGAGAGCGTATTTGTTTTGTTTGGATCACCCTTGGCTCTGACTCGGTCTTTGAACCACTGCTGGCGTTTTACTAGTGCACCAAAGGGACGTAAAACTTAATTGTCCTAGCTATCGTGGGGTCATTTTTGGGGAACCGATACATTGGTTCTTGGAATCTTTCCCGGCCATTGCCTCCCGTGTCTCATAGCTCGGGATCGGTGACAGAAGCTTTGTGAGCCCAATATAAGAGAAATGTTTGCTGACAGTAACAAGCTCTCAGCAGCAAGTGCAGTTGCCTTCAACTCACCATGGGATTTCTGTGGCCTTGTTCACAAAATAATTCTTAAGCCAAGGTGTCAAAATCTTTTACTCCAAAAGCACTCTCTCATCCAAGTGGAAGAGCCCATCACTGAGCACAGAAAATGAATGGGGGCACAGAATGTGCTTCCTTTCCATTAAAACCGAGAAACCACAGGCCACACTACTCGTGATTGCTATCAAAAATTAATAAGCATGCATAAATGTGATGCCCCACCATGCGCAATAGAGTATGGTTGTTTGTGTCATGACAAGAAAGTAAAAATTCAGAGGACATTAAGAGCTGTCACTGTGCAAGCACTAACAGTGAGAGAGTTGCATTGACTTGCCTCCTTGAGCAGAGCATCTCTGGCCCCATCAGCTTCCCTGAACTGGTCACGAATCGTTCCCAGCTCATTGGCATGCCGTGTTTGCAGTTGGATCTCCAGCTCCCGAAACTTCATCTCTTGGTTCTCCAGCTCATTTTTCAACCTAGACAGAAGCCTCCATGCATGAAAGACTCAACCAAGGGTTAATAAGTGGCCCTAATGAAAATTAAACGAAAGTCCCGCATTACACTTTCTTGCTCAGTAAAAATGTGGTTATGGGAAGTTTAATGACAAATTACATACTAAAAAGATAAGCAGACTTCAGCGATTTTTCTATACCTGAGCTCATTATAGCAGCTACTACTCCAACAAAGTTTTGCTCAAGACCGCTACAATCCTATGAAAGTTTCCGTATCCCTGCAAAACAAGGAAAACATAATGACTCACAGTTATTGTGGCATGACTACAGTGTAGAAATGACAAGAATGATTATAACAAACGTGATGCTGACATTAAAACTGGCAACATAATACTTGTAAGATGTCAGTTTAAACCTTTGCATATTTGTCTTTGTGTGTGTGTGTGTGTGTGTGTGTGTGTGTGTGTGTGTGTGTGTGTGTGTGTGTGTGTGTGTGTGTGTGTGTGTGTGTGTGTGTGTGTGTGTGTGTGTGTGTGTGTGAGCATGGCCAAAGACACAAGCTAACAACAAAGAATACTTTTATACAGTGCATGCCAATATCTTGTACATTGTGATGTGCAGACCATCACAATATGCAATATTTTTCTTATCAGTAGACTAAAACATTCCTTAAGGATAACCCCCCAGCTTTATCACTTTTTTTCCAAGTTGTTGCGAGTAGAATGGACAATCACAGGAAGAACAAGGCAGACAGAAAGAGCGCAAACTATCAACTGGTTTATTTGCTCTTGAAACAGCTTATATAAGCAAACGTCACAGGGATAGGAAAGAGGGTTGAAAGGGGGGTGAGAGGGGAAGCACACAATTCAGAACACCTGAATTGTATGCTTCCCCTCTCACCCCCTTTCAACCCTCTTTCCTATCCCTGTGACGTTTGGACATGCTTATATAAGCTGTTTCAAGAGCAAATAAACCAGTTGATAGTTTGCGCTCTTTCTGTCTGCCTTGTTCTTCCTGTGATTGTCCATTCTACGCGCAACAACTTGGAAAAAAGTCATGGACCAACTCGCCCAGCAAGAAGTTCTTCTACGAAAGCTTTATCACTCATTCACTTCAATGTCCATAGCCTAAGAAAGCATCATTATGACCTCATACAGTTCCTATCAGCAATCGATCACAGTTTTCCATCATCTGCCTCTCTGACACATGGATAACAAATAACAATGGAAATGGCAGTTCTGCCATTTTTACCAATTCATCGGTGTCACATAGGTGCCGTCATGATCTTTGCTTTACAAACTTGAACTGTGAATCGGTCTGGCTTTAATCTGACAGATTTTCTCACTGAACGGCACAAACATGATCATTGCATCAATCTACAGCTCTCCAGCTTCATCTATCATTTATTTTTGCTCGCAACTTGAATCCCTCTTAAACGTTCTTGTTTCTGAAAATGAAAACGTAATCATATGTGGCAACATTAACATTAACATACTTGACTTCTAAGTCATTCATGCTCTGATTATGTTCGCGTTTTCCAAAGCTTTCGCTCTTCGTTAATCACAGCCCCTACTAGGTGCGATCCATCAGGTACGAATACATTGACTACATTTTGGCCAGTTTGACAGCTAGCGCCTATGTGGCTGTAATAGACTATCGATTTAATGACCATTATACTGTTTTTCTCAGAATAGGATGTGCTCCCTCATCCCGTCCCACAAACTACAAACAACTCATGAAAGCGGTGTTTAACACAGAAACATTTGCTTCTTTGGTTAACCAATTAGATCGGTCTGACGTCACACAAAATAAATCTCCTCAGCAAGCCTGCTACTTATTTTCTGCTCTAATTACGGACTGCATAACACAGAGCACATCATGTCTAGGTTTCTCGGCGGTTTATGGAGTGAAGAAACCCATGGATCACTAACGGATTATTGCACTCAATTTCCAAGAAAGATAGAATGCATAAGAAGCTAAAATGCCAACCATTTAACAAAACGCTATAAATTCGCTATAAGAAATATTCTAATACACTTGATGCAGTTTTGAAACATGCAGAACACAAATACAGTAAAACCTTGTTATAACGAAGTTGAAGGGGGAGCCATAATTGCTTCGTTATAACCATTAGCTTGCTATATCCAATATCCAGTTCATTTAGGGAATTTTAAGGGAAACTGCGATTGCTTCGTTATATCTGGGTTCACTATAACGAGGTTCTACTGTATATTCAAGAGCGCATATTGCCTAATGGAAGTGATACTAAATGAAACTAGCAGCTAATTTTAAAGAGTTCTTGAACAAAACCGATTCTCAGGCACAATTAACTAAAATAAATACTGCATCCAGCACATGTACTGATTCTCATGTGCAATTAACTAAAATAAATACTGCAACCAGCACATGTACAAAGCCAACTGACATTGCTAATGCTTTTAACGACCATTTCGCCAATACCAAAAATAATCCACACACACCATCACTTTCCCACTTACTGCGCTGTCCGCAAACCTTTTACTTGTATTCTACTTGTAGCGCTGAAGTTCGCTCTGTCATATCATCATTAAAAACAACCGTGGCGGGTTTAGATTCCATTCACCCTTCACGAGTTAAGCTGATAAACGATAAAATTTCACCTGTTCTTGCTAACATCAACAAAATATTCAAAAACGACATATTTCCAACTTCTTTTAAAAATGGTAAGCTAACTCCCGTTTTTAAGAAAGGTAATCGTGAATGTATTAGGGTCATTCCACGCCAACTGTCCCAACCTTGGCGCTCGACCATTCGCGATTTCTTTGAAAAAAATTCAGGACTGTCTGTTCAAAGCGAGAAGTCTCCTTCTAGAACATTTCTGCGGAAAAAAAATTTTCAGCACCGCTAGGGGCACTACAAATTTTTTGGAAAGTCCTAAAGTATGAGCCACAAAACTCCTTCTCAAAAAAATTGCTCTGCTGAAATCAAGTGAGGACAAGATTTTTCCTTGAGGAGGGAGATAGACTTTCCACTTTAAATGGTTTTCATCGATCTTTACGTTTCCACCTGTTTCCTATACGGCCGCAAATATACGGAATTTGGTCCATATTGGGAATTTTTTTGCAGAAATACAAATTTCTCCGGAAATTTTTACTTTACATTAATTCATTGCCACAAAGTTCTACTGCAAGCAAAAAATAATTTGGGACGTCTATAACGTGAAATGGCCTGTACAGATGGCGACAAATTTGCGAAAATGTCGATTTTAGCTGATGTTTAGTCGCAAATTTAGCACTGAGGTGGTCGTCGCAAAAATACCTAGAGTAGTGCAATTATTAGCTACATCTCTTTTCTACAGATTGAGAAACTTTTATCAAATTACTTTTTGTTTTAAGCGAGAAAAATATTTTTCAAGTTGGGCTCTACCGGCCTTTGTGCTTGCGTGTTTCGCCTTCGTAGGAAAGCGCCCTATCTATTGCTAAGCAGACGTTGCGCGGACGGAAAATTTCCCAATTCGTTTATGACCACCTGGACAAGTTTATAAGCTCGTCAAGTAGTCATTTGAATGCTTTACTAGCAATTATTAGCCTAGCCACCAATAAGAAACGCAAGCCCCAGGAGAGCGCATTTACCAGATGTCCCTAGCCTCGTCAGGCGGCACTGGAAAGTTACACCGCTGTGTGTAGAGAGCAGTTACTTTCGCTAAGTTCCACAAGTGGGGCGAAAACGCTAATAATGAAAGAATATGTTGGCTAATTACGGTGAATAGGTTGCGAAAATCCACCGACGCAGGCGTGCATACCATATGTTTGCACGCATATCGTAGTATGCTTACAAGGACACTACAGTGAAAATGCGAAATGGTTTAAAATGAGAAACTTATATTTCGAGAACTCGGCTATCTTTAATTTTGCAATCTTACGTTCAGTATTAAAACAGAAAATGAATGCCGAAATTTTAGTGTTGAAAATCGCGCGAGCACTTCGGCGTCGTGATGTCAGAAGGCCATTTTATTTGTTTCGTATATTCCCGAAATTCGCTCCATGAACTGGTCTGAAACTCACTGCGCTAAGTCTCTGGCTTCCTTAGAACACAATGTATGTCTTTCTTACGGATAGAGAGCTGTGTAGGCTTTGGCAGACGCCATCAAAGATCTGTGACGTCACGCATATTAGGGCAGAAACTGGCGTCGCTACCCATAAATATGGCATCGCTACCCATATTTTCTTTTTGCGAGTTTTCTATAGCGGGGCGAGGTTATTATCCTCGCAAGATTGGTATTTTTGGTATAGTGAAAAGCCAATCTACTAATGTGAGTAATATTTATTTTATTTTAGTGCCCCTTTAAATGCTTGGATATTGACACGTGCGGTTGTTTTGATTTAAGAGGAAAGCCGTTATTACTTCCCAGTGACACGCGCGCTGGTTTTGATTGATAGCGGGGAGCGCCGTTGTGACTTTCTGTTACGCGCAACGCATGCCGCGTTTATCCTTCATGCCACTTCTGGAACCGGGTCGACCATTCTTGAAACTTTGCATGCTTGACGCGTACATTTCAGTGGCTTCTGGAATTCCAGAGATAATGCGTGAACGCGGTATGACGCGTGTATAAAAGCCGACGCACTGTGCCGCTTGTCAGTCTTTCCGTCGACCGACGACTGTTCACGCCTCTATTGCTGCGCATTGTCATTGGCTTTGTTTTGCTGGGCACTAGTTCGCCCAATAAACAACAGTTCGCCTGACATCACCTTGAGTCCTGCATGCTTCGTCTCAAGTGCTGCATGTGTCACAACCACGTGACAATATCACTGGCGACCTTCTAGCAGGTATGTTACGAAAAAGGCAGGAATGACACCACTGAAGCGCTGTCAAGCTACAGTAATTGCTTTAAATAAATAAGAGAGATTTCGAGTACAAATATTTCAGGCACCTGGAGTGTCAGGATATTTCTGTAGCAACTTAATTAAGACCCTCCTCAGCACCCTCATGGCATTGTGTTGAAGATCCAGTAGACGCTTCCATGACAAAATACAAGGGCCTTCACAGTAGTGTGACAAGTACAGGTAACTTCACGAATACGGCTTGTGCAATGGCCAAAACTGCTACATATTGCCGACTGAAGTACCGCCTTTCCTCAATGAGCAAGCCACAGACGCTCGCTAAATTTTGCACCCTTGCTTTGGTATGATCCGAGCACGTCTGCTATCACGTCTGCCTATACATCGAGCAGTCTCCTCTACTACATGATTTTTGCAGAAATAACATGTTTGTTAAACACGGCAGCGTCGGTGGATTTTCGCAACCTATTCACCGTAATTAGCCAACATATTCTTTCATTATTAGCGTTTTCGCCCCACTTGTGGAACTTAGCGAAAGTAACTGCTCTCTACACACAGCGGTGTAACTTTCCAGTGCCGCCTGACGAGGCTAGGGACATCTGGTAAATGCGCTCTCCTGGGGCTTGCGTTTCTTATTGGTGGCTAGGCTAACAATTGCTAGTAAAGCATTCAAATGACTACTTGACGAGCTTATAAACTTGTCCAGGTGGTCATAAACGAATTGGGAAATTTTCCGTCCGCGCAACGTCTGCTTAGCAATAGATAGGGCGCTTTCCTACGAAGGCGAAACACGCAAGCACAAAGGCCGGTAGAGCCCAACTTGAAAAATATTTTTCTCGCTTAAAACAAAAAGTAATTTGATAAAAGTTTCTCAATCTGTAGAAAAGAGATGTAGCTAATAATTGCACTACTCTAGGTATTTTTGTGATGACCACCTCAGTGCTAAATTTGCGACTAAACATCAGCTAAAATCGACATTTTCGCAAATTTGTCGGCATCTGTACAGGCCATTTCACGTTATAGACGTCCCAAATTATTTTTTGCTTGCAGTAGAACTTTGTGGCAATGAATTAATGTAAAGTAAAAATTTCCGGAGAAATTTGTATTTCTGCAAAAAAATTCCCAATATGGACCAAATTCCGTATATTTGCGGCCGTATAGGAAACAGGTGGAAACGTAAACATCGATGAAAACCATTTAAAGTGGAAAGTCTATCTCCCTCCTCAAGGAAAAATCTTGTCCTCACTTGATTTCAGCAGAGCAATTTTTTTGAGAAGGAGTTTTGTGGCTCATACTTTAGGACTTTCCAAAAAATTTGTAGTGCCCCTAGCGGTGCTGAAAATTTTTTTTCCGCAGAAATGTTCTAGAAGGAGACTTCTCGCTTTGAACAGACAGTCCTGAATTTTTTTCAAAGAAATCGCGAATGGTCGAGCGCCAAGGTTGGGACAGTTGGCGTGGAATGACCCATTAACAATTATCATCCAATTTTCATTCTTCCATTTTTTAGTAAATTAATTGAAAAGGTTTTGTACAAACGTCTAATGTCATATTTAAGGGAAGTTCTACTTACCTACTTTCTCCACAACAGTTTGGCTTACGTCCAGGTTTCTCAATTGAATTGGCGCTCATTAGTTTCACAGACTCAATCGAACTAGCTGATGATGATGGTTCACTATTTGGTGCACTTTTTGTTCATCTTACTAAAGCTTTTGACACTATTAGTAACGCCATTCTTTTTCATAAACTCGCATCTTACGGCATTACAGGTCCAGCCCTGAGTCTCATAAAAAGTTTCTTAAAAAACAGGTCGCAAGTTGTGCCTCAAGGTGTGCCTCAAGGATCTATTCTAGGCTCTCTACTTTTCCTAATATTCATCAACGATTTGCCCTTAACACTTCACCATACTGACTGCTTGTTACTGTATTTTCGAGGTTCTAAGCACACCTCCTCGCACACCTCCCCCCGCCCTCTTTACCCCCTTTTTAAGAAGAGTAGCTTTTTACTCTTTTTAAAAAGGAAAAAAGGTTGCCAGCAAATCTAAGCTCCCCACTTGGCGACAGCGCGTGGCCAATGCCAGACGTGCTTGCTCACCGCCAGTCTCTGAGGCTGTGTACTGTGCCCCGAGACCATGCCCACGTCTCTCGGTATCTGCTGTGGGATACCGAGAGTGGCAGCTCGATTACTGCTACGAAATCGTGTTCGAACGGTGGTGTGAATGAGTGACCAATGACTACACACGAGGAGTGGCGCGTTCACTGAACGCACCTTTTTTCTTTTTTAAAGTCTACAAAATAAAGTGTTGTTTCTCGCACTCATCTTGTCTACCATGAGTACGAGTATGTAAACTTTATTAATCGAACTCCGTCACAGGGTCTTGTCAAAAAATTGCCACGAAAGGGCATGTGGTGTGCATGTCACTTTTTAAATTTTTTTAATCTAAGCCCCCCCCACCCCTCACTTTGATTGTGACAATCTTGAAAATAAGTGGGTGCTTCGAATCGAGTAAATATTGTATATGGGGACGATGCAACCATATATTCATCTCATAAAAGCATAATTTAAAAAATGTCAGTGATGGTGCACTAGTAACTGCCTGCACATTCACCCAATTAAAACTACATTTGTAATATTTCACTCTCCATTATTAAAAGTGGCACCCGCGGTGCTCACGATAGGAGACAATGAAATACTGGTTACTAACAGTGCCAAGTTTCTGGGTGTGACGTTAGATGAACACCTAAAATATAATCTTCACATCCATTCACTAATGCAAAAAGTTTCTTATGGCATACATGTAATCATTAAATCACATAATTATTTCCAAAGACACATTGTTTGTTTGCTATATGACTCCTACATTCATAGTCATCTGTCTTACTGTGTATCATCCTGGGCTAACACTTACTACTGTCGCCTAGATTCTCTTCAATGCCTTCAATACCAAGCTGTACGATTAATGACCTTCAATAATGTTTTTATGCCCTCTACACCGCTATGCCAAAGTCTAAATATTCTGCCACTAACAGAACTACTTAAACAAAAGCTATCTCTACTTATCTTTAAGCTTAAGCAATGAGACACCCCCATCCCAGCTTACTCAAATGAATTTCTTATAAATACTAACATTACTAGGTTCTCTGCAAATGACAATCTACTTCTTGCCCAATTTTGAACAAATTACGGAAAGCTAACAGCTCTCTTTTCAGGCATACCGTTTTGGAACTCAACACCATATGAAATTAAATCATCTCTATACATAAGTTTCAAATCCAACACAAGAAATACTGTCTCGACAAATTATGTGAGCAGTTGCACTAAATTACAAGTATGCTATTTCTTTAACATGACTTCCTCTTTCCTTCCTTTGAATATTTGACGTGATTGTTTCTACATGAATTCCTATTGCTTTCGTTTCGTAGCCGCAACTTGTGTATTGTTCTTTTACATTGTTTTGTATATTACTTTTGCATTCAATCTTACTGTATTTTCACTTTGTTCTGATCAATTAATGACGCCTGCATCATGAGGATTTTCCACTGGAACTTCTCTTTTCTTTCTCAACTTATACTAACTATTGTATAATCATAGATTTATATACCATGGCGTTTCTTTTTCTGTGGTTTATTGCTTTCATTTTTTTTCATTCTTGCTTCCGCATTCTTAAACCTTGTGTTCCCCCTAGCTTTTCTATAAGTCTTTATAAATGTATTCTTTTTTTTTTCTCATGCTGCACTTCACACAGTTAACATACCTGCTTTTTAGTATTAGGAGGTCCCCCCCATCAGTTCTCTCCCCCCCCATCAACTATGGGACCTCTGAATGTAATACATATCACTAACGATGTTACGCTGTGTTCAAAGAAACTAAACTGAATAAAATTTGATTTGATTTGGTTTGGTTTGATGTTACAACTAAAATGCACAAGTACACATACCATAATCGTATATGGCACCTACAAGGTTTCCCACTAGAGGCCCTAAAAAACCTGCGAAAATTATAACTCCTTATTGCACCTAAAAATATACCTTGAATAAAGGAGAACGTGTAACAACGGAAGAGGTGCCACTTTTGCAGGAGTTCAAAATTGACACAGGAATGAAGTGAGAGTGAAAAAGTGGCCCACCTGGAGACCTCCTGAGAAACGTCGTGCGCCGGTCGTCCAACCTGGCTTTTCTCGAGCTCCCCTTCAAGGTGGTGCACGTATTCATCACTGCGCTCTCGTAACCGTCGTTCCTTCAAAGCCTCGGCTTGAGTCTCTTCTGCACGAGCTTCAAGCTGAGGCACAGATATTTGATTGTTAGTGTTTTGGTTTGTGCAGGCTCCGATCACTGAACGTATCGCTGTCACCACCGAAGTCGAGGTAAAAAGCATGAGACAGTTTAGCTGTGAAAGTCATGGCATACAGTGCAAAATCACATTTCCTTAGACCAAATTAACCATTTTCATGCAATAAGTTAGGCATTCCTGGGCTGTTGTTTAACCAGTTGCTAATTCATCACTTTGCCATGAAGATGTCTTGTTAAACTGTTGTTTTCTTTCACACATGTGCATGTGAGCACCATTTCACGCAAGGGAAGGCATAAAGGAGGAGTGACTAAGCAGCACAGTATGCACGCATGTTTTCACAGGGAGTGCCATATATTTCCTTGATGTCATACATGGCAGCGAAATTGAGCGCCGTGTGACGGGAATGGAGGGAGAGCTGGCCATTTCGCAGGCACCGATGAAAAGCCCGTGCCCACGTAATGTGCAGGCGCAGGCTGATTGTGAATTTAGTGCAGGACTTTACGAAAAGGCTTCACATAGAGTCAATGCCTAGACTGCAATGCCAGTAGTGCTTTAGCACTAAAAAGAAGAGGAAGGAATTTGCAATGTGACCAAGAAACCTGCACAAGCGCCACAACATCTTTTGTTTTTCAACTTGGCTTGGTCAATGGTGGCAAATTTTTCATTAATCATGTTGCCTGACAAGCTAATTTTCATTGATCCTTTGATTACATGTGATGACTATGCATATCCATTTTCAGTTACATGATGGAATGAGGGCAGCACAACAGAAATGGAGTTATACTGGACACCACAAGCACCTGTAGTGTTTCACAGCACATAGTTAATCTAGATGAGATTATTATGGAAACATTTTTTATTGTACCTCAGCCCGTCTCACAAGAGCAGTATGGGTACACACTAGAACTTTTTTTTGACACAAATGGAAGGGCAAGTTGTTCAAACCTTCCTGAGAAAACCTTAACAAAAATAGGTGTGCTAGCCTTTCTGTACATTTTACACCACTCTCAATTACGACTTCAATCGTATGTTTTATTTGCAAGGAGCTGAGCTGATTTGGACTCATTAGGCTTCCAAAAAGACATTCTACATCAATCGGCCTACCTATGCCTCACAAACTAGGTACGAGTACATGTTTCCAGAAAAGCTTAAAGAAACGAGATGTCACAAAGCACTGTATTATTAGTATTAAGGAAAAGTTTTGAAAAGAAGGTGCCCTTGCCTCCCTTCGCAGCTTGTCTGCTTTTCTAAGGTCCTGCCGAAGGCTGTCAATCTTGTGCATTGCACTCTCAAGCTCCTCCTCTTTGTCACGGACTTGCCGGGATAGCTTTTGCTTCTGTGTCCGCAACTCTGATAGTCTGAAACAAAGAGCGGACAAGGTTAGGACTGGAAAAATGTAGTGTGACGTAGAGGCAAAATAAATAATGCAAAGCGCTCATACTTGTCACTGACTTCTGTGTACTCGTCCATGGCTAATTTCTTCTGTGCTATGGCATCCTTGAGTTCTTTGCTTTGCTGTTTTAACCTCTCCTGGGCATCATTTAACTCCTGTAAAGGCAGCGTTTAATCAGTGCATATGAAAACTAATAGTGCAATCCAAAAAAGCTTTGTAAGATCAAGCACTCAAGCAGTTTAGGGGAAACCTCAGCCCTTATCCCCATGATGTAGCCAGCATGCGAGCAAAACCAGGGTGGCATTAACACCAGGAAACCATAAGCACAGCCTTGACAAGCTGTCTTAACAACCCCTTTACATAATATTCAGCTTAGTTCAGCATGGTTATGGGGCGCTAGCAGACAGCTAAGCTCCAGTAAAAAGAAAGGCCAGAGGTTGTCCATTTTGTGCACAACGCAATGCAAAACTTGAGCGAAGTGCACAAGCTACAAGTTACCTATAATTTCCTTTGCATCAGGAATGCTCTCTGACTTGTGCCCACACAAATGAGTGCTTCGAAAGTTGTCACAGGGGAAGAAGTCATGCTCGACCGTATGTTGCTTGCAAAACTGGTTTGGTCTATGAAAATCTTGCTTTTTCTATGGCCACTATCAGCTGAACAAACCTTTACATGAATGACAGGGCAAGGGAGCACAAGTTTTAAGTCAGAAAAGGAGAAAAACATGACATTTGTATCAGTGATATATATATGGTTCCATGCATGAACAACCTTTTTTTGATTGTTTGATAGGAATGACTCACAATTGCCTTTTGTTTCCTTTTGTTTTTCTCTTTGGCAATTTCATAGCATGACTATGGTGTGTAACCGTATTTTCACACACTGGCACCTTTCCTATGAAAGGGATCACATCTGCTATGAATAAATCTGGCTGTGAGTGACATGCCCTCCAGAACTCTTAGCCTAGCCTTACCTAAATTTATTTTATATCATAATTACAGAATAATAAGTGTGAACCAACTATACCAGCAACAAGTAACGACACCAATGGAGCAGTTAAAGCTTTTTGGCATGCCATTGCAAGCAATGGTTCTCAATAGTGGAAATAAGTGACAAGGATCTTTATTTTTGCTTGTATTTATGCCATTCAAAGGCTTTAATTACAACTAGTGATACGCTCCAGTTGCACCCCTTGGCTGTTTCACAGTTCAAGCAAATCAGCATGCCACAGTGAGAAGTCAAAAGGACAGTCACTCACCCGCTGAATATCTTCCTTCTCTGCCCGCGAAAGTCGCAATGCTTTGTCTAACTCCTTGAGCTTGGCATCCCCGACAGGGTAGCTTCCGTGAGAGTTGGACAGCGACTGCCGCTGCTGCAACTCCAACTCCAATTCTGTTGCATGCACGTGAGAGACAAACAAGGAACAGGCATCAAACAAGTTGCAGGACAGGTCAGTGAACAGTGTCCCATGATCCTTCCAACTTCCAGTTCCCACATTTCACTGTTGAGCAGTGCAACATGTGATTATGCTAACAATGAACCACAATGTTATGACAACAGTTATGGCCACTGATGCAATAATGCAGGAATGATATGCCACACCCCGGCCAAGACACTGCCTAAAATGCACACACAAATATTTATAAGGCATACCTCTATACACCCGATCATCCAAACATACAGAAAAATGTCAGTACAGTTTAAAGTTTACACCCTGAGGCCTTGACACTGTGCCAGGGTACACGCTGTGAGTTGCGAGCAAATTTTTATTTTGTTAAAACCAATACTACGTTGAATTTTGAACTTTTAGTTTCCTTATAGTCATAAATAATTAATTCTAATATAGAGCACAGAAATTTAGTTTTTATATGTACAGCATTGTACCCAATAATCCGTAGTACCTACATCTCGCAAACAAGGTACAACGGCACTGCTGAGTATTCGGATCATTACTTAACGGCACAGTCAGATGATTAGCATACTATAAAATTATCTGGTCGGTCAGTTGTTCAATTATTAAATTAGTTATTAATGGTTTTATGACTAAAATTAACTTGTTCAATGGACAGCAAAACCTTGCTATAATGAACTGGGATATAGCCAACCAATGGATATAACAAAGCAATCATAATTCTCTCTGAAATTCCCACAGACATGGATATTTGCTATGATGAACTAATAGTTATAATAAAGTACAGTTAAACCTGGATATAATGAAATTGACAAATTCCCGGAAAAATTCGTCATAAAGAGGATTTCGTTATATGTATGTTCGGCACAAAAATTCGAAAAAGAAACGCTTAAGTAAGCAAAAAGGTAACAGACTGCAGAGCTCACCCAAAACATTTATTTTGGGTGAGAAAACATTTACAGCTCAGACCACTTATGTGACAGGTTATAGACCAGAGCACGCCTATCTCGCACCCAGGCGCCCGCATACCATCGAAAGCAAACCGGTTTCGAGGGTACGTGAGCAGACGACGGAGCTGAGTTGCCACGGCGGACAGTGCGTATGCAGGCGCGTGTATCTCCGGCAAGTAAACACGGCAAACATCAGCTCTCAGGTTCGAAAAAAGTACCCGATTTGGCTACTTCTGCATACGTGATGGTGTCTGGCTGGTACTGTGTCATTTACGGATGCCAAACAACCAGAGCTAGAGCAAGAGATGGTTAAGCTGTCTGCGACGAGCACAACGCACCACCGGAACCCTGCCAGTGCGCTCTTTTCAGGCGATTCCAGCCATAACGAACAACGCCGGGATTTGCCGCCTGTGGTTCAATGCGGTGAACGGGGAAAACTACAAGCCCGGGAGCCCGGGGAAAGTGCACGAGCGGATGGATACGCTAACGTTGTTATTCTACCGCGACGCTCATCTATTTCGTTTTACGAACGTAATCTATGTAACACGCAGGGCCGCTCCGAGCAATTTCCGAACCAGAGGCGAGCACTGAAATACGTTCGGTGTGTCCAAGGAAAGAGGCTTGAATACACCAAAGAGACTAATCTTTTCATTTTTTCTTTCTGACCCCGCGGAGATTAACAGCGCTGTGTCGCGGCCAGTGATACTCGCAGCTGGCGCACTGCATGATCAGTCGTAGGAAACTGGTTAGTTTCATACAGGTCAGCATCATATGCTGCAATGAATACCAGAAAATAAACTTCCTGTTCATCACGGAGAATGCAGACACGTTTATATTAACGACGATCGTGTGTCGAAACAGGTGCACTTTCAAAGCTTCTGTCATTATGAGACGGTGTTGCAGATATCATCCGCCACGAGTTCATGCGTTCCTCTTGTTGAACTCTTCACATTTCGTGCGTGTGTTACGCAGGGAAGAGCTTAAAGTGGTATCTGTCCGCTGCGTAGCAATAATGCGGTTGTTTTTAAACGTCGGTTTGTTTTTGCAGCCAGTTTTTTATCAAAAATTGTGGAGTAGCAGTTGTGGTTGCTAACACCTACACAAGTTGTGGTTCTGGACGATGCAGCACTGTTGGGGACGATCATTGCGCTCTGTCACAGCGCGCTGCAACTCTGCGGACCTTTTAGCGAACGAGCGCTGAAATATTGGGATGGAAACAATATCTGAGGACTACGGTGTGTGGTCTGTAGCCGCTTGCCGACACTTGAACGCATGCATATGCCATGAAAATAACCGTTTCCCCGTCCCATGTGTTACTGCGCTCCACACGAAGCCAGCCCGTTCTAAAGTGGCCTTTGCGCCCTTTCCGCACCACCTTCGGTGTCGGCACACACACCTGTGGAATTTCTTTGCTATTCCCTTTCCGATGTTTCCTTTCCAACTAAAACTTGTTTTGTGTAAACAGCGTTGACGCCAATACTTGCAAGTCGTTCCTCTTTGAGGAACGACTTGCAAATATGGCGGCACGCGTCGAACTCGCTGTGTTCTGGTCTATAGTTAAGGACTGACTATAGTGCGGCTTTTCGTGACCTCCTTTTGCCCTCCCGTTGAACTTAAGGGGGGACGTGGCAATGGGAATGCTCAATTTGGTCAAAATCTTTAATTTTTCAATTTATTTTTTTTCATGATCCTCGGACCTTCTTTTACCATGTGGTGGAATATTATAATGAAATACGCGGTAATAGTAAGGAAAATGCCACTTTATCTATGTGTTGTCGTCCAAAACCGCAAGAAAATAGGGCTTCTGAAAGTGCCGCCATCTTGGACTCATCATAAAAAGGAGAGATTGAACCTGAGGATAGTCACACCGTCATGTTTCTTCAACAAAAAATACAACCAGCAAAAGCGAGCAAGAACTTAGCTGCTCAAAGTTAACATTTGACTGTTTTCATGAAATAAAACTTTGAGCTCCGTTTTCTCAGCTTCCATTTTTTGAGCAGTTGCTGTCAGTCATCCCAGTGCCATATCATAACTAATGAAGCTAAATTCATTCTGTTTTTTTCACTTACATCCTGAAACATTAGTGAGCGCCGTAAAGCTATTAATTTCCGCCTGCACGTCACACAAACTTTTATAATTGTATTTATGCAAAAGTTGTTAGTTAGAAAATATGTCGAGGACATTTCAAAAATTTTTTCTGTACTCATTTGGACATAGAAAAAAATCAACGAACAGCTTTACGGCACACAGTGGGCCTTAGTGCATATGCTTAAGCAAAAATCGTACTGAAATTTTGTCTAATTAACCGATTAATTAGGGGGTGACTGTAAGGGTCTATAAAGTGATGTAACTCAGAAACTATGATAGATAGCTTAAAACCGATTTCATTTCAGATATCAGCATAACAAACTACATCAGTGTGCCAAATTTTATCAGTTTATACCCATAAATAACAAAGATAGTTTTCATTGCCACGTCCCCCCTTAATCTATATGCATACCGCTTATTGTGCAGCCCCCCTCCCAGATGAAGGATTGGTTATAATGTGGCTGCCGGGAAATACTGCGGACAATCAAGGTAGTGAGCAGGCTTCACAAAGGAAGTGTGCCGCTCGAAAAGAGCGCAGCGAATCGCCGTGGAGGAGGAAGGAGCGTGGAACGAATGAACAATGAGTTGGAGGGAAGGAAAAGAAGGCCGCGGCAGCGGTGCATTGCGCGCGCGCCCTCCGAGGATGGGATTTCCAAGGTGACGGAGAATGCTGCTACGGCCGTTTGTCAGCTGCGAACGCTCCACACGGAATGCACGCCCGTGTCCTCCAGTTTACCACTGTAGTGTTTGCCTTTAGTTCTTTTTTTAAAATCATTTCACAAGTGCTGCCCTTGAATTCACCCCGTGAGCACAATTTCCTGTGCACCTGATTTCTCTTTGTCAAGGGCAAGCTTCCCGCAACTCGCACCGCCCGCGAGCTAGGCCTAACAAGCGCTGCCACCTAGTGCCAGGTTAGCGAAGTGAAGCGCAGAGACTTGCACAGTCACCAAAGAGTGGCGCTGCCAGCACGTTGAAAAAAAAAAAAGGCTCGTTTTTTTTTCTAAGCCGGTGCGGCGCGGCAACATCAAATGGAAAAGGAGGGTGCCGGCTTGGCGGGCTCGGACAGCTGCAGCAAGCGGCGGGATCAGGTTTGAAGTGAGGGGGAAAGAAGGACATGCCCACGGCGGCAAGATCACCGGATCGAGGGATGCAGGCCTGCCTCGCGTGTACTCGCTCTCGCCTCGCAGTCACCGTGCCTTCGAGCGTGCCAAACACGCCGCCACCGCTTCGCATTCCGTCGCTGCGGAGAAGGTGCTTCCGGTTGTTGCTAGCGCGAAAGTGACAAAATTTGGGGCAAAATCTCTAGGTTGTCGGTGGAGAAAATTCGTTATTTTGAGGGGGCCTCCCGCTGGCACTCCGTTACACAGAGGTCTCAAATATACGTGCTTGTATGGAGTAATGGCGGGGAATAGAAAAACTTTGTTATATCCAGGAATTCTTTATATGGAGGTTCGTTATAAGCAGGTTTAACTGTAATTACAACTCCCCCTTCAACTTCGTTATAACAGGGTATTACTGTATATGTTTCACAGCATTCCACTGTGACTCCTAGGAACTTTGAGGACTGCCACCGTCACCTTTGGTCACTGAAAATAACCACTCTGGTAAGATACAAAACACGCAGACACACTGCAACATGCAAAACAACTTGAGTTCTCATTTATCGTGGCAGGAAATTTCCCTGGAAAAGTGCACGCACCTGCATTCCTTTTTTTGAAAGTGTTCACTTCGTCCTGTAGCCTACGGAGCTCCCCATCTGTTGATGATGTCCTTTGTAACACTTCACTGCTTGAATTTGGCAGCGCTCTTTTGAGATCACCTAAAGAACGAAGAAGAAAGTGTATGTACACAAGGATCAAGACATGCTTTGTACAGATGGTGCTACACATATGACATACTCTAGCAAAATATTTACCATCAAATATTGAATTATAAATTATCAATCTATTTCACAAACAACTGCACCTGTTGACAAACACAAAGCAGGTGCAAAACACAAAAATGTACACTTGTGGTTAGCATCATGCCCTACAGCAAGCACTGTTTACTCTAATACTATTTTTAGGAGATGAGTTGTTAATATTAAAAAAAGAAAAATGTCACTAGCAGTTTCTGCTGCCTATAAAACAGCACAGCTCCGCATCACATCACACATCACAAGGAAATGAGCAGCATAACAAAAGAACAGAAGAGATTTTCGATTTCAATCATGGATCTCCATTGACTGAGTAACAGAGCCTTTAATGGTAGTATTCCTGAAAGGGTGTCACTCACTAGCCAGGCGCTGCCCCAGCTCTGCATTCTCTCTCTCTAAGGCTCGAATCCTCTTCTCGCATGCTAGATGGTTGTGGTCGCCCGACTGGGTTGCAACACCGTCCACTGCCGACTCGCCCGCGCCACTGGCCAGGCGGCTCCCTAACGTGTACGTAAAGCCCACAAAGGGCAGGTGCAGCCCGGAGAACACTGCATTGGTGCTCGGTGGTCCCGACTCCTGTGCAGTGCGTGTCACACGTCACATTCCCGAAACAGAAAATTTCAAGTCATGCAAGGTTAGACTACGATAAGGGCTATTCTACTCACAAGCAGTCTCATCAAGAAGTTATCAAACTTAAGCATCATGTTTTGCAGCATCCCGATACCTTTCCTTAATCGCTGAACACCTGAGGCATAGGCAACAAATTTTGTATCAACCTATTCCTGGTGCCAACCCAAAATCCTGCCACATTTAGCATTATCACGGGTGTTCATGACACCGTTACAGTTTGCTGTCGCTGTGAGCAAGGTCTCAGCTCATGACTCCATATAACGCCTCTTACCTGAACATACCTAATAGATTTATTTGCAGCAGGTATTTCTTAAGTCCAATTTTTGTGTTTTTTTTGTGACTTTAGTTTTCCCTTATTGCACCTGACAGTATTTCTTTGATTTTAATCACTATTTTCCTGACTGCTACAATGCACAGCTCACCATACCTTGATAGAGAACTTCAATATCCTGCAGATTCTCACATTTTATGAAGACCTTCAGGTCCTTACAGCATTCACTCAAATCACACACCACCTTCTTCTCAAGAAATTTGTAAACACACAAGGAAGCCTTTCCAGAGCAGAACACAAATACTTCAATTTCTTTGCTTAGGCTAGTGAGACACAAAAGGCATCTAGCACTACAAAACACAAATGCGGGCTTGTTATGTAGTTAGCTCAACAAAGCAACCTTACAAAAATATACTAGAAGCACAATGTGAGAATGTTAGATGCAGAGTACTTCCACACATTATTAAAATGTTAAGGCTGCATCTACAGGGTGTAAGTGTGTGTTCATCAGGCCCACCGAAGATCGCCTTACCAGCCTTCGACCAAACCGACTGAACACACTTCCATGACCTAGACCAAATGGCATTACAGGAAAATACTAGAGGAAAAAAGAAGAAAAGGAAAGAGAAGAACTTAATGTTCTTTCCAAAGCACATCCTGTTCATTCAAGTCAAATGGTTTCTAGAATCTCATGCGAGTCTGATAATTTAGTGCCAAACTACATGGTGCCAGCAAATGAGGTAGCATTAAATGGACACTGACGTGAAAAACAGTCTTTCTCGCATTACTAGGTAGCTTTTCAGAACACCAATCTTGTGAGGAGAAGACCCTCGGTAAGATAAAGAGATACGCAAAAGGAAAACACAGGTGGCGACGCTGCTTCGAAATTCCAGCACTAATATGCATGACATCACAAATCTCTGACGGCATCTGCTAAGGCGTACATAACTGTCTATCACTAAAAAATACGTACATTGCGTCCTAAGGAAGAGAGAGAGAGATTTCACAGAGGAGTTTCAGAACATTTGGTGGAGCAAATTAGGCAAAAATACGAAAAAAGAAATTGGCCCTCTGATGCCATGATGCCAAAGTTTTGGCACTGAATTTCAAAACTAAAACTTTGGCATTTATTTTCTATTTTATTAATCAACATAAAATGATAAAATTAATCACAATACAGTTACAATCACAATCACAATACAATACAGTCTCAAAATATAAGTTATCATTCTAAACTACTTACGTTTTTCACTTTAGTGTCCCTTTAAGCTTTAGAGGCAAGGAAAGCTGCTCATGTGATCAAATAGAAATGGGTTCTGTGTTTCAATATTTTGCATAGTTGGTGAAAAAACTCCTTTAATCATCAGCGTAGCCATCTAATCCCAAACCTCAAGCAGTAGTTGTCTTACCTGCTTGTACAAATGACACATGTGCTACCAGTTAAGATGCAATTTGCTTTGTCTTGCTATAAAAAGTTGTAAAATGCAAGTTGTTCTCACAATGGCTGGCTCAGGGCATATTATTTTGTAGTCTAAATTTGTTTCACTGTCATAAGCGTAGGCAGTATTATTGCAGGCTTATATGCACATTGAGACAAATGCTATCATAATGTCTTGCTCAATGTTTCTAGTGAATGGGAAAAATAAATTGCACAATAAATGCAGTCAAGTCTGTATATAATAACTCCAGCTATAACTTACCTGTTCAACATTATGACAAAATTTTTGGGTACATTAGATTTCTTAACTTATGTAAATAAAGTGTATACAGAAATAGCAAACAATTCTTTTCAAAGGTATTGTCATTACAGGAGACACTTGAAAGTAAGGGGGGGTGAAGTAATGTAGTGGAGCACAAATGTACAACCAAACTGGGCCTGCAACAATCCATCCACTGCAGTACAACCATGATGACATGAGTGAACGAGCGTCACACGTGGATTTTGGATGCGGCAAGAAATGTCACCAAGTTTCTAAACAATCTCTAGGGGCAGTACTAATCAGATTAAGGTATGGGCCAAGTTAAGCTGTAGCCCCAGGGCCTCTGCTTTTGGAGACACCGGCCATGCTTGCTCCCCACATTGAAATAAAAAGCAACACTTGCAGGCCCATGTGATATGCCAGGGTTGCACTTCATTTAATTCGAAATTTGTAATGAATTAATCTTTAGAGCATACCATCAATATTCACTGAATAACATCTATAAAGAGATTACAAAATTAGTTGCATGAACCCACAAGTATAACGTTTATTTTATCACTCAACAGTGAGGGCAACATGTTGGCTTTGAAAAATTCACTGCATTACACAAGTAAGCAGGAGCACCACCACCTTTGTCATCATTAGGGCCCCAAAGGCAAAGTAGACCGGGGCCGTGAAGTTGCTTATTACAGCCGAACACGGATATATCGAACTCGAAGAGGATCGCGAAATAACTTGATATGTAAAAAATTCGATATAAAAAAATACAGGCCTTGAGACCTTAGCTGTGGCCGACGATCACCCATGAATCGGTACATTCAAGAATGGCTAGTTCCACACACACGACGCAACAAGATGCTTTACTTGCATGAAAAAAAAAAAAAAAATCATCGATCTTGGCCTGCATCTTCGTCTTCGAAATGAAGTTAAAGACGCTGGCCTCGATTTTACCGAGGCTATCTACGTGCGACAGCCCGGTCCCTTACATGTTGCCGCAACAACGGCGAATCAAGCCGAATGCCGCCGCCACTTCAACAGCAAAGTACGAGCGTGCGGTCTCCGCCGCCTCATCAGGACGATCGTCGTCGTCACTTGAGCTGTAAGCCTCGCCATGCTGGTTCCCTGCGACTGCAGCTACATATCCTCGTCAGTGAGGCTCCCAACAGCCTGAACGTTGCAGTCAGCTTCCACACAATAATATGGAGCCATGTGGAACGGCAGCTGGGAAAAAGGACGAGAACTCACGAAACGCGTCTACTATATGCACTCGTTGCCGCCGTCTTCACAGGTCTCCACAAGTTGGGCTGTCACGAAGCCTGCCTTCCGGAAGCAGTTGGCTCCTTTATCTTTCTTTACACCTTGCTAGATGCCCGTTGTCACTTGAATGGCACCAAGCAGGTCAACTTTAAGCCTGGTGCCCATGTGCAGGTGTACCAAAAGCCTATTAAAGACTTCACAGGACATTTTGTCCCTTGTGTGTCTCTCTCGTGTGCTCTGTTTTTGCTTGCACTAAATAATTTTGCTATGAAAGAGTCGCCTCCTGTAGCCCACCTCGAAAGACAATGATGCCCTAGTCAAGCGGTTGCGGTGTCGCTGTCATGTTGGCAGGCAGAAACTTGAGCTCAATGTTTTTGAGCGAGAGAAGACTTCGCGGAGATTTCCGGCCACTCCTTTGTAATCCACTGCTGGATGTCCTGGCTGCTGATGGCTTTTCTTTTACCAGAAATGGTTTTGCCAGCGATATTATAGCAGTTCTTAAATCTGTGAAGCCACCCGGTGTTGTCGACAAAGTTCTCTTCACTGAGTGTAGCGGCAACCATTTGGCCTGAGCTATTAGCATTGGGCAATCCACTGGAATGTTCTTAGCCCGGACTTCTAAAAACTAGGCATAAAGCGCCTTCTCGGCTTTTTCTTGTGGGCAGGAGCGCACACATGACAGCCTCTCGACATTCGTTGCTCCGCTGTTTTTGCCTTTATGTCTGCCTTGTTCTTTAAGCAAGGTACTCAGAGTTCTCACAGGAATCCTGAATTCGTCTGCCACCATCGAACTTTTTTCACCCACCTCAATGTGCTGAATGGCTTTCAACTTGGTCTCAATGTCAAGGTGCACGCACTTCTTGACGCTGCTTGTGCTTGCTGCGGCCATTGCTACACGACAACTAGAAAATTCCAGCAGTCCGTTGTGCCTTCACACACCAGGCGCACTGACCACAAAAGATTCCTGGGAACAATTGCTGGGAACAAAACTGGTGCTGATGCTTGTCAAAGTCTTCTATTATTTTCTTTATCCCCCCCTCCTTGCACACCCCTATTTATTCAGACAACCTACTGTGTGAGGAAATAATACTTAGAAAAATAAAAGTTAAGAAATATACCCTTTTATAGCACGCCACTGACAAAAATCGGATAGAATATGGGCGTTCAGGAGACACTACCACAGTGTGGCATTCCTCTGATGCAATGCTGTCACCCTAGCACTATACATAGTAAAGACAAAATACTGGAGTAGTTCAAGTAGTCACAGCACCTTATGAGTCATGTCTTGCCATGCAAAAGTAAACACTATGAAAACAGTCAAGAAGAAGAAGAACTAGTGCCGCGATTCACTATACAGTGAACTCCCATTAAAACGAACTCTGTTAAGACAAATTCTCGGATATAACAAACATAGGAATGTTTGTTTGGTTTCCCATAGACTCAATGCAAAAGTAATCCTCTTAAGACAAGCCCCCCTCACAGGTAACCTTCTGTTAAGAGGAACTTTCCTAGTGCTGTGGACAGCCGCCCCTAGTTTATTGTAGGGGCCCAGAGGGCTGGGCACCTGCATTCTATTGTTGCCTCCCCACCAAGGAGAGTACAAAAGAACCAAAGACTAAGTAAGCAAAGCCACTCAGGTGCCAGCAATAAAACTCTGTTACAGAATTTTATTGTTGGGGACCCCAAGTGCTAGGGGTGCCCTGCCTTGGGTCCTTTTGCTGTCTCTTCACCTGAGGTTCTTTTGATGTCTCCCCACCTCCTGTTCAGCACCTACAGGGAGAGTACAGAGGAACACAAGGCAAAAGAATCCAAGAGGGCTTACACAGAGACCCTGGGTACTTGAATAAAGTTGCCCCCCTTTGCCCCCAACTAGTAGAGCAGTGGTAAAGCAAAGCAGAAGAAAACAAAAAGGGAGGACAGGGGCTCCCACAAAGGGGCAATGAAAAGGGGGCTGATATAAAAAAGTGAATGCTGCTTTTTATCCACAACAACAAAGCATACACATTAGACCTTTTGGCTGATCAGCACCTCCTAGGGCAAGTGCAGCAAAACTGCCCTGAAGAAAGAGGCCTAGTTTCTAGTCTGGGCAGTAAAGGTGCCCTTGGGGGCCAATGTGAGTATCCTCAAAGATACGCCACAATGCCTAACACATTGACTTGCAACACAACTGACGTGCTCACTGAAGAAGTGCTTGAAGTGCTTTCGAAGAATACCAGAGGTAGCTTGTGCCTGCATAAGTTCTCTAATGAACAGCCTTTCCCAGCAGCATGGAGATACTGGAGGACACTTAATATCATTAGACAAAATGTTATTTATGGCTGCTTGCCAGTGCTTGAAGACAGTTTTCAAGTTCAGCAAAAATATGGTTTCATTTGTAATTTTTTACCAGTTGCAAGTCTACTTGATTGATGACTTCAAGACGTGAAAAATGTGCACAGACGAAACACACACACAAAAAAAAAGAAGACAAGGACAAGTGCCTTGACTTTTTGAAGTAAGATGTTTTGATCCACCTGGGCAAGTGGCCAATCCATTCTTGGAGGCACTTCTGATAAGATGAACTTCTGATAAGAGGAACAAATTGTCATGGTCCTCTCGAGTTTGTCTTAAAGGGAGTCCACTGTATCTGCCATGGGCAGAGAGCAAGCACTCCTTTTGGCTGATACAGATTTGAATTGCTTGCACGCGTTCTGTACACATCTTGCAGTGGCAAGCTGTGCATCTTTATCTTTCCATTGCTCTTGGCAAAATTTGGCAATTACGCGGGGCCACGTCACTCATTGACATTTATGTCGTACACTCCCCCACGGTTGCAAGTGGCTCACCCTAAAATACGTCTGGGGAGACTTGACCGAAACGATGAAGAAAATGAAGATAGCCTCACCTTTTATTTTTGTAACAGGCACATCTTGACTTGTTTTACAAATCTCAATAAACAAAGGCATGACCACTACACAAGTGCGTACGATATTTGATGTATAAACAAACAAAATCAGCCTTTGCGGCACTTCGCAAAATTGCAAGCTGGAGAACACATGGCAGTGTGCTTTGCCCTTAAAAGTATCGATGACAAATATGCTCACTGGTTGCTTGAGATCAGCATCATCCACATCGAAGTTTGAAGTGTCTGTGGGACTGCTGACTTCCGGAATGTAGGGCGCCCGACCTGCAGACAAAATTGTTTAATTGCATTGGTACAGACAGGAGCCCCAGTGTCGACCTTATCACCACAAACACTCCCTTAATGATACAGTAGAACCCCGCTGATACATTTTTCATGGGACCGCAAAATATAAACGTAAGAGCCGGGAAACGTAAGAGCCAAGAAATGGGAAAAATGGAAAAATGAGAGAAGTGGTGATCGGCACACAATTTTATTTCAGTGCTAGCGCTTTCAGTGCATGCATTGGCACACTCGGCTACGATTTCGTCGGCAGAGAAAACCTCGGAGGTGACAATGACGTCATCGATAGAAACGTAATCGTTGTACGCGATTCTGTCACCAACAGTTTGCATCGCTGTGCCATAATTTAGATGGCGGAAGCTGGAAACGTAATTGGCGTCGCCTATTGTGCAGCTAATCCTACAGTCAAGACAAGTCAAGCTACGTGAAAAGTCAATATTTCCGTCGGCAGTGGCCGCTTGGAATGCCGATTCGCGACGTAACATGCGGGAATGTTCTCACATTGCGACGTAACAGCGGGGTTCCTAATGCATTGAATCCTATGGGAGCTATGCCGGGACCGGCCAAAAACGATATAACAGCCGGGAAAACGCAGCATCCGGGAACGTAACAGCGGGGTTCTACTGTACGAAACTGTTCTTTTCACAAAGGGGGACATGGTAATTGTTGACACTGCTACTGCTGCACAATATTACGAACCTAGGTTGTTCTTGAAAATCTTGTTTTTAGCTTGCACAGACTGTTTTACATGCGTTCTAGGCCTATACAACTTCATTGCTCAATAGAAAGTTTTGTTTTGTTGCAGATTCACCGATATACTACTATGAACACTTCCAGTGCTGTTTTGGCTCTTCTAATAATCCACTTTACCGGCACAGTGCATATCATCATTTTATTCCTGTGGCCATAGGCACCTTAGCATTTAACCTACTGTTGGTTTCAAAATGCCTATTTTCTGGTGTAACTTTGAATTTCTATTCGTTCTCACTGCTGCCGTTTAGTGGACACCTGCTGCTCCTCGCATCATGCTAAAGGCTCAAGGTGCAGTTGGCAGGTACTCATAGCAGTAATTAAGTTCCGGGGTTTTACATAAGAAACTACTATATGACTAAGGCACACTGCAGTGGGGAAGTGCAAATTAATCAGAGCCCCTGCAGTTCTTTAAAATGTGGTTGCTACGGCTAAGAATCAGATCCCTGGCCTCTAACTTGGCAGCACACTGCCATGGACGCTGAGGCAACATTGCAGGTCACTCATGACCTTGATGAGCACAATGATAGGAATTAAAATGAAAGAGTGATGCTAGGTATTTCATGACACAGGATGAATTATGCTTCTCAGTGGAGTGCGAGGAAATACCTTGAGGAGCTGTTATATACAGCAGAACAATGGCTGGATGCAAAAGAACTTGCAGTTATGGCATGCTGTGAATAGACAATGTTTTCATGCGTGGCACGTTAATCATTTAGTGGCACAATGATCACATGTTTATTGAGCAGAAGAGTTTCTGTCACGAGTGTGCTAATATTCAAAATTTCAAATACAAATTCAAATTCATTCAAGAATTCACTATTCAAAGTTGAATGATGTCATTTTCTTCCAAATATACAAAGTATACAGCCATTGGAATCCAGAAGGCGGCAGAACAATGGATGTGACGGCCATTCTGAATGATTATCTTGCATCATAGCCACCAAGTTTTTCACTTAGTGGCAGCAGGTGCCTGACTGACATACGTTGCACATAACGTCGCTTCATAATTTCCAGGCGTATAACTAGATTCTTTCTTCAAGATTGCAACAAGCTTTTCTTCCTTCCTCTGGCATGTCACCAGTTAAGCACATGAGCTAGAAAAATAAGTCTAGAAAAGAAGAGGAGGGCAGAGCAGAACTAGCAGTAGATTAAGTGAAGTGATTCTTGCAAGCACTTTAAATAGTAAGTCCCCATTTTTTTTGTTTTCTTAACTCTGCTTGGTCGTTCCACAGTTACTGATCTCACCTGGTTCACCAGTTACTAGTGAACTAATACGCTCACTTAGTAAAAACTGGTGCTTTATTTAAAGTATCTGCCAGAGTCACCTTTGCTCAATCTACTTGACCTTTCAGCCTTGCCCTCCTCTTCTGTCTTAGCCTCCCTTTTCCAGTTCACATGGTGAACCAGCAATGTGCCAGAAAAACAACAAATGTTGTGACAAGGTACACAGTTTATATCGAGATTTGTTACGCTTTCGTATTATTTTACCAGTGCTAGCTATGGTTGTTTCACAATATGTGGTGTTGTAGTACCATGCTTATCTCTTCTAGCGAGCACAATGCTGTACTTGCAGCTGCTCGCTTGATTCAGTAATGTCATTTCTAGGTTGTACCAGACCATTCAAAGCACTTGTTTATCAGTGAAATGGCTTTGCTTGTGGTTTGAGTTTTAGAGTAGTCCTCACAAAGAGCAGGCATGGAGGGGTAGGGAGCGATAGGCTTAGCCACAAATGCATTCGGTATTAACACAAACATTAAAAGGAGAACAACACAATGTTATCATATCAGGTCAACAAACACATTGGAGCAGACCTAACGGTAGCAGCAATCACTCTCATGAACCTTAGTGGCCAGCTTTGATCCCAGTGGGGCACCTGCCTTACGTTTATGGCAATGGCCCATTGCTGACTCTCTGCTAATTGTGAATTCCGCAGGCTTACAAAAGCCTTGACCATGCATTCTTCGCGACTTGCAGGGCATCGTGTGACCATATTGCCATTTTTGGTGTTGCAGCCTCATGTTTTATGTCAAGTGTTGTGGCAATCTACCATGGATGTCTTGAGCATCCCCACATCCCCTACATGCTCATAAGTTATTCAAGTGTCTAAATGTGAGTGGTCATACTCATGCCAATGTGTATTATAATAAGCCAAATTTTTCCTTGCGCCAAACATACCCGGAGAAATCTTAGTGTTTAGTGCTAGTTTAGAAACATGGAAATATTTTCCATAATTCCAGTCTCAAGCCCCATTTCCTACAAATATTCATATTCAATGTAAATAAAATTTCTCTGTTCACACAACACACCTGTATAAATTATGCATTAGCTATACATCTTTATGGTGCATTAAAATGTGAATTACCATAATTTCCCGCTCATAGGCTAAACAGAGTTGTCGGAACATCCAGTTGTATGACATAAATATTAAAAATTAATTTGGTCTTCAGCTGCAGCTGTAAGGCAAAGCAGTCTGCAAGGCCGCAAAGTAATCAAACAGAGAGCGCTAAAGGCACAATGCATGAAACAAGCTGATACAGTAGAACCTCGTTATAACGAACCCGGATATAATGAACTATCGGACATAACAGTGCAATCGCAATTCCCCTTGAATTTCCTATAGATGAAATTGGTATTGGTTATAACGAACTAATGGTTATAACGAAGTAATTACCACTCCCCCTTCAACTTCGTTATAACGAGGTTTTACTGTATTTGCAGTGAATTGCTTTTAGAAATACCATACTTACACGACTGTAGGTCGACCCATTTTTTTTTTTTCAAATTTGGCAATCCAATGTTGAGGGGTTGACTAAGCATTGTAACTGAACCGTGTACAGCTAGTGATACCAAGAGAAACAAGAAATCAGGGCTGCTACGCCATGGTTACAACCTTGCATCAACGTTTCCACGGTTACAATTGAAGAGTAGCACACTAATTTACCATAGTGTGTGCATTTTGACGACAATAAAGGTGATGCCAACTTTCAGAGTTGGCGTTCCTGACTTATGCCCATTGGCCATTGCACCTAGCATAAAAGGTTCGTGGGCCCAGGCACTCAGACAAAAGGGGATGAGGCAGAGACAAGGACAAACATCTATATCAGCATGGTGACATACACATAAACAAGTACTGGAGTCGCGTCAGTCACGTCGAAGTTGTTCGCTATATACAAATTGTCCCTTGACGTCCCAACGTCACCGCACTACGTTCACTCGCACGTACCACTCGAGCTGTTCGCTCGTGTGACCGTGCGACATCGGTGTGGTATGTGTTGTTACTGTGCCGCCATGTCCAAAGCACCAACCTGATTCCGTTGACGGCCGGACGGGAGTCGTTCTGAACGTAAGGCAAGGGCACGTGGACCACTGTGACCAGCGGACACATTAGCCGTCGGCACGCTACAATGCTAGCCTGTGGTTTAGAGCACGGGCTCCACTAGTAGCCATCTGAGCTCACCGAAAACAATGAGCGAGCTGCAACGGACCGGTAGCCGTAACAGTCGCTCCCCGAGAAGAGGACTCGCACCCAAGAGCAGATGGAATTGCAACGGACCGGAAGCTGTCGCTCCTCGAGAACAGCACGCCTTGGCTGCATGCTGTCTGGCTTGTCTCGCTGTCTCGCGCTTCATGTGTCTAGCACATTCCACGAGCGGCACCACCGCACACAACACACACCTCTTATTCTCCTTCTAAGACTGATACATTTTTGGGGCCGCCACTCGCCACACTCCCCTACACTTCCAGAACGTTGTGCGGTCGGAAAAAGCAGTCTGTAGAGGTGGCACAACGGCATACACAACAAAAGAAAATATGAAGCAAATGTGCTCAATGCGCCTCACAGTCTTAGAAAGAGTGCATTATCCCGCTCGCAACATTCAACAGCAGCACAAGAAGTACACATAAGGTCTGTATGAATTCCATAGCACAGGTATTCCTGAGGGGCGTGCCAACTTGCATGCCAGCGTGAACGAATCACAGCACACACACATATGAACACACAACACGCACCAGCAGGTGATCGCCATGGATGTGCTGTGTCAGCTTCACCTGTTTTCCTTGTTAAGGACCGATGCCACACCGTGATCCAAAAAGTCACTTTTGAGTGCCTCCCTAGCTACACTCAATGTTTATGGCCAACCTTCCGTTGGAATGGTGGAGGCAGAGGAAGCGCCTGTTGCATCTGCGAACTGCGATTGCCAGCTGCATATGCAATTGCCGGATGCATACAATGAGAAGGTCACTGCCTTCCACAGGCACTTCCTGAAGCTCCCTGACACCCGAAGGTATTTGCTTGGCCAGATCGTCAATGCCGACCAAACTCTCGTAGACTTTGACATAAACAGCAATACAGTCGAATCCCGCTACAACGAACGCTGCTTCAACGAAAGTTCCGGTACAACGAAAAATTCTTGGTTCTCTGCCAGTAGTCCATAGGAGTCAATGCATAAATATGCTCGCCACAACGAACACATTTTTTTGTGCCGTTTCACTTCAATGAAATTTGACGATGCAATTCCAGTCTCGAAAATTCTATTTGCTCTGCAGTAAACACAATCCCAAACATATTGGTGCCTTCAAGAAGAAAAAATACATCGACAAAGTCGAAATCGTGTGTTGGCACCACCAGAAACGGCTGCTGTTGACTGCGTGGTTGATTACCGATGTCTACCGATGTCTGTGGAGATCTCGCCACGTCGGCTTGGCCGTCTTGTGGCCAATAAAAGGTGCTACATCGCCGATGCAATCTCTGAGATGCCCAGCAGCAGCAGCAGCTTTCGGTAGCATTCACGGGTGACCGTAACGGGGGAAAAGATGCTTCTCATCACCGCACGCAAAACGGCTCATCATCGCATTTCTCCCTCATATCTGTGCTGAGCCTGAGCCTCTCAATCGCACTGCAAGACGTCCGTGACTGCATAGCAGCAATCTCTGAGACCACGCCGCAATCATGCTTAACCTTAGCTGCGCCAGCCTGTGCAACACGCATGGCACGCGGCAGCGGGCATGAGAAAACTGCGACAGCACGGAGGAATGCAGCATTGCCAGTAAATGATGTTACCGCTGCTTGCACACCGCTACGCCCGGCAACGTGCGGCAGTTTTGTTGGGATGCAGGAGTTATGAATCGGCACGCCAAACGTCTTCGAGACACCGCGAATCAAGTAAAGCAGGAAAGCCATTCGAGGGACTGCAGGGGTCCAAAGTTGGTGGCCCATTTATTATGTGAGTGCATTCATTACGCGAGTACGGCATTTGTTTTTATGAATGTGAGAAAGTTTATTACTAAGGACTTCATTCCTTTTTTTTTTTTTTTTTGCCGGTGGGTGCGTGTTAATATCGAGGGCGCGGTAGAATCGACTAAATACGTGAATCTCCCGGATTCCGTTTCTCTAAACTTGGCAGGTATGGTTTCAGTACTCGCGGTTTCCAAACCCTTCTGACTACCGCTGTGATGCCACGTGCTGCACGCAAGATTGAGGCATCAAAGTTGCATTGTTCTTCCAGGTCAGGTCCTTATATTTTTTCGATTTCACGACAATGAAATGTTCACTTCAACGAAATTTTTTCCGCGCATCATCAATTTCGTTGTAGCGAGAGTCGACTGTATGACAATGAGCGTGGAGGGTGCACAAGATGTCAATCTACTCACAACGGGCAATGAAAAGCTGCGTTTTACTGTGACGTTGTCATGCTTGGCAGGTGGCACCAAGCTTCGCCTGTACATCGTGTTCAAAAGGAAGGCTATGCCTAAAGAAGTGCTTCCTAAAGGCGTTGTGGTACCGGCAAATACAAACGGCTTTATGACGGATGACATGATGGTGGAACGGTACCATCTGGTGTGACTCCTGAGACCAGGGGCATCCCTCATGAAGACATCTTCAACCTGCTAGTGTTAGACTCATTCCGAGACCACTTCACCGCCAAGGTGAAAGCAGTGCTTCAGAAGGTGTGCACTGACATGCTCGTAATCCCCGGTGGCTTGATGGGGCAGCTTCAGCTCCTCGACGTGCAGGTCAACAAGGCTTTTAAGGACCTTTTGTACCGTGAATGCGAGTGGATATCAACAGGAAACCGCGAACTTACCCCAAGCAGGGTGTGTGAGGAGGGCCTCACTGGCTACTGTGTGCGGGTGGGTCCTCTCTGCATGGGCGGCTGTACCACATGATGTCGTGGTGCGGTCACTCGCGAAGTGTGGCCCGACACTTGATGATAACGTGCTGTGCGACTGCAGCAGCTATGACAGCAGCAGCACCAGCGAGGACAACTCCAGCGATGATAAGCGGTCGTCAGCAACCACGTGAATAAATTTCCTTTGGGTGAAATTTACTGCACTTGCAGGGTGTGTTCTCTCTCTCTCTCTTTTGAGACATGCGATCTTGAGGGGGGTCGGCCTACATTAGAGTCGACTCACAATCGTGTAAATACTGTGTGCCAGTGCTGCTCTATGCCTCTGTGCCAGTTCCATATTTCATTTTATAAGAGACATAACATACTACATGCCTATATAGAACATATATAAATCACAGAGCGTGATTCCGTTAATATATAAAATAACAAAAAGAACGTGACTTACTCTCTCGTATGTGGTCCCAGTCAACGCCACTGAACCATGGATGGCTCTTGAAGTCCTGCAGTCCATTTTGCCCCAGTCGACAGTCAGCACTACAGATCAACCGCCTCATTAGGTCCTTAGCATCCTCCGAAATAATTGCAGCCAGGGTCATCCGGAAAGTCAAAGCAGTTCTGAGGACAACACAACAGTGTGATGATCAGTTTTACTCGTTAATTTGCCTCACTGTGGTACTTTCACAAAATGTACAGTTACATCAGCAAATGGCCAGCGAGCTGATATGCCTGAAACCAGGTTCCCCCAAATGAGCCAATTTAAAGAAAAATAGAAGCACGAGGCTACAGATGGAAAATTTCCTATTCCAACAAACACTTTCTTGTCTCTGGTAAAGGTCATGGTGCACATATTTCTCCATAAGAAGAGTTTCTTAAAACAAAGAAGACAGCAAAACAAGTACTTTCCCCATCTTTGGCAAATGATACATTGAAAACCTGTTTGTCTTCATTACAGAAAGGCATCTTCATGATAATGTTAATCTTTATGCTAACTTGCAATGCATACAGACAATCGTAAGCACAAGTTAGGCTGCCAAATACTAATGCTGCATAAGGAAATAGTGCTTTTGTACTCTTATATCTGTACAAAATAGAATTGCTACCACAAAGCCATGGAATAAAATAAGATAAAATAAAAATCATGTCAGCTCATCACATACACAGAATTTTTCAAGTTCTGGCACTAAAACTAAATTATGTCTTAGATACTTCATTCTCATGCAAACTTGCACACCTCAACCGCGCCTTTTCCCCTTTTTAGAGCTGGTTCACAAGAAGGCAAAACCTGCTTAGGCCAAAAGAACGAGAACCTCCAATTACAGGCTGAATAGATTCAAGGAATGCAGCTGTAGTGCTGCTATGATCTTTGCATAAATACCCCCTCGACCCTTCGGCACTGACCACATGGTGCAAGCTCTATGATGCTCACTGACACGCAGGTGCTATTCAAGTGTAACAGGCAAGTTCAACATGTTCCAATTCTATTTAAGGCTGTTTAGAAGTTACAAGTAATGTTGCCACCTATGCTAAACGCTTATGTAGGAGACCTTGCTTGTCCCTGTGATGAAAACCTTGCTGGGTCATTCCACGCCAACTGCCCCAGCTGTGGCGCTCGACAAAAATGAACTTCTCTCGAAAAATTCCAAAAAATTACGGGGAAGTGAGCCTTACTTCACAGCACTTTCCGGAAATATTTTGAGCAGGAAAAATTTTTTAAGCTCGTGAGGGTCATTTGAAATTCGCAAAACGGCCGAAAACAAGGCGCCAGAAAAAAAGTTCCTGAAAATCAACCAATGTGCCAATCGCTTCCAAATATGCATTTTTGCATTCTAATAGCATTTATGTTTAATTATAAAAATGTTTCACAAATTATGTTCATGTTCCTCACTGCTTAGAACCGAGGTGAAAATGGTAAAATTGCAGCGTTTTTGGGAATTTTTTCTTGAAAAACAATCTTTGCAAGAAAACCTGAAAATATTTTTGTGCAACTGTACACAAGAAGTACAATTGTATAAAAGATCATTTTTGTCATTGCAATGTGCAAAGGCTCTGAAGTAAATGTGTAAACTTGACAAAAACGATATTTTCCCCTATGTCTAGGCATCAATTGTACCCTAAGGTGGTCCATGAAAAAATAATCAGAACAGGGCATGTAGTTGACCAATGTAAGCGCTTTCGAAGGAGCAAGTTTCATCAAGGTAATTTTCGTATTTTTTGAGAAAAAAATTTTTGAAGTTGAGTCCTACCACTGTCTTTCTATTGCTCCGTGAATCGCCTCCTCCTTATGGCTTGCTGGCGGGAAACACAAACCACCTTGCCTTGCCGCGTAAAATAAAAGGTAGCGTGTGAGAAGCTTGTGGTTTTTCTATCTTTTCGTTCCTACCTCAACTTCCGTTTCCTATACAAAAAGCGACAACAACACAGGGACACATTTAACTGTACGCTTGGCTTAGAAACCACCGTGTCTCCATAACAAACAACGGCACCTTTTGCGTGCTTCTCTGACAATGAGAAATAATGAACACTAAAGCGTATGTACTTGCGATGTATCAGAACTTTCAAAGCAGCAACTTTTATCAACGTAATTTGTGTTTTCATTAGAAAAACATTTCCAAACTATTTCCTTTTTTTTTTTTTCGCTCCGCAGTTTCATATCTCCTAACAGTATGTTGTCGGGCAATACAAATCAATTTACCTTGCCGTGTAAAATAAGAGATGGCGTGTCCACAGCTTATGGATTTGGAATCTTTTCGTTCCTACGTCAACATTCTATTCATATATGAAAGGCAATATCAAAGGAAGACATTTAACCACACGCTTGGCTTAGAAACCGCGATGCCCCCTTAATAACAGCGGTACATTTAGCGTGTTGCTTTGACAAGCAGTTCGCTGAACAGGATACGAGGAAGGAAAATGGGGCGTCAGCGTAGGTTCTAATAGTGAATCCAAACCACGAAAACACAAGTCCTTGCCTCGATGGACAGCGCAGCACGTGATGACACGCCGCGTATTCATGCTACCTGTATGCGGTGTTGTACGGAACGTCGTTCCAAGGAACGGTGTTCTTGGAACGAGTTCCTTTTTGGAGGAACGAAGGAACGCAATCGTTCCATTTGGGATTAGTGGAACTGTGACGGGAACGCTTTAGATTTACGAAGGAACGGCAAATGGAACGGCGTTCCTTCCATACACGTTCCACTCCACGACGATCGCACGTACGCAGCATATCATGCAGGGCGGATAGGCTGGGCTACAACAAGCCCTCCCTGGTGGTCCCGTTTTTCTGCCGCCACTATCGCCCCTCATAGAAAATCACGCACGAAAACGCCATTCTATTGCGGTTTTAATTATTCGACCAGGGTGACGCTTCCCTTTCACTGCGGCCGCACGACGTCAGGGTATCCCGCTACTCTTTGGTGGTGGCGCTTACTATGGCCGCGGGACAAGTAGTTACCGGCAGTCGACCATCCCTGCATGAATGTACGGCCACGCGGGAGGAACTGCATGCAACAGCGAAGTTCCTTTGGTCCCTTATGATCCCGCCGCCAGGGCTCCTTCAGAACTGAAACACTGTCAACGCGTGCTTTACTACTATATCGCCTCTCCCCGCATTGGCTCTGAGGACGCGGTTATACGGCCATGGTTGTCCATATTTGTAAGACATTCTATGCGTCAATCTCTTCAAGGTATTTGAGTTGAACTGAACCGGTCGCACCTAAATATAGAGTCAACAGCCCTATGCCCTCGCCAAAAAGCAGAAACTGAAGGCTTTTCGAAAGGACATTATACGTGCTAAAGCGAATGTGTGCTGAACATGCTTACGTGCGTGCGTGTGTGTTTGTATTGCTGAGCGAACTTAGCATCGCTCTAACTCGGACCTGGTTAATTATGTTCGGAGGTGACCAGTTGGTTTCTAATAAAAACTATGGTTTCATTGCTATCATTAGCACGCGACCAAAGGGTTAGCTACGCAGGAATGCCCTGTTAATTAGTCAATTATGCTTGTGTTGTGTAGGTCATTTTCGGTTGGTGTCCCGTCAAATTATGCATCTGAGGCTCTTTATTTTATTTATTTCCTGCACCACAACCGCATTTCAGTCTTGCTTTAATGTCGTTGTGCCTACAAACTGAACAGGCAAATAATGCTTATTTCTAACGCCACGAAGAAAAGAAGAACACTGTCCCGCGTTATTTAATTCGGTGGCAAACGCACAAGATAGCATTATTAAAATTCCTCACGCCGGTATACACTCAACTCAGCTATAATTAACAAAAAAAGTTCTGTGTATCACAAATGCTTTAAAGTGATGAGAACTAAGTAAAAGCAATATATCCAGAATTGCCAAATAGTTTATTAAAATAGTACAAGGGCCACCAATTTTGAGCAAAATCGTTTAGGATCAGGAAGGCTGACACCATTGGGGAATCTTGTTCCAGTATTTGCGCGCAGTGGCATCGGTGAGGCACAAATCTTTATATGCTATCCTAAATCAAAAGGTCTGTTGCTAGCTTTTAGTGTCAAATGCACCGCTGTTGATGCACTGGTGCATGTGAGTAACTATATATCTATTTGCATATTGGAGGCGCAGTATCCTGGCTACGCATCTGAAGACTGAAGATTGCACTTGTAATAGACTAGCGCCAAAGTCGCAGTGGGGTTGTCCGTAGTATGTTTGATGCTCCATGAAAATATTTGCCTCGGAACGTTTCTTTGTATGTTTCTTTGTCTCCAGATAATATGCCGCCAGTGACGTTGAAATTCTTCAATTATACATAGGTAGATGCGAGATTTCATAGGTTCACTTTAAGTTGCCTCAGGATTAATTTTCAATTTCAGAAATCAAATGTAAAGTTAATGTAACGACACGTTCCAATTTTCGAAATGTAACTGGACGTGTTCCTTTTCTATTAAATGAACTTGTAACGGGAACTCATTACAAAATTGGGAAAGAGCGAGGAACCAGTTTTCGTTCATGTTTTGGAGGAACGTGTACAACACTGCCTGCACGTCGCCTGCGACCCTCACAAACACTGAGTTAAGCCGGTAGTGAGCACCTCACGTGCTAATGTACATGTTCATATGCAACCTCCTACGCGTGTAGTTTCACAATGGGCCTCAAATCAATTTCAGCGTTTCACGTGCGCCACTAGGAGCACGAATTTAAAGTCCCACGGTCAGCTGTTATGCAAGCAAGCAAGGATAGACGAAGAGCCGGCGTCCAAGGTAAAAGAAAGACGGCTGAAGTAAACGACGGTTGGCGATGGTCAGGCTGCAATCAAATTGTTCTTTTTTGTTCCATACAGGTATCAGTGGTGTGCTATGATTGAGAAGGCAAATCATGCTCGCGATCTAGAAAAAATGCGTGTTAACACACTGAGATATTCTATTCGAGCAGATGAGTCGGCTTGCAACCACAAAAATCCTGATGTGAAGAAAAGCTTAGTGCTTTCCGTATGTGAGGGTCGCCGACGACGTACAGGTAGCATGAATACGTCATCACGTGCTGCGCTGTCCATCGAGGCAAGGACTTGTGTTTTCGTGGTTTGGATTCACTATTAGAACCTACGCTGACGCCCCATTTTCCTTCCTCGTATCCTGTTCAGCGAACTGCTTGTCAAAGCAACACGCTAAATGTACCGCTGTTATTAAGGGGGCATCGCGGTTTCTAAGCCAAGCGTGTGGTTAAATGTCTTCCTTTGATATTGCCTTTCATATATGAATAGAATGTTGACGTAGGAACGAAAAGATTCCAAATCCATAAGCTGTGGACACGCCATCTCTTATTTTACACGGCAAGGTAAATTGATTTGTATTGCCCGACAACATACTGTTAGGAGATATGAAACTGCGGAGCGAAAAAAAAAAAAAGGAAATAGTTTGGAAATGTTTTTCTAATGAAAACACAAATTACGTTGATAAAAGTTGCTGCTTTGAAAGTTCTGATACATCGCAAGTACATACGCTTTAGTGTTCATTATTTCTCATTGTGAGAGAAGCACGCAAAAGGTGCCGTTGTTTGTTATGGAGACACGGTGGTTTCTAAGCCAAGCGTACAGTTAAATGTGTCCCTGTGTTGTTGTCGCTTTTTGTATAGGAAACGGAAGTTGAGGTAGGAACGAAAAGATAGAAAAACCACAAGCTTCTCACACGCTACCTTTTATTTTACGCGGCAAGGCAAGGTGGTTTGTGTTTCCCGCCAGCAAGCCATAAGGAGGAGGCGATTCACGGAGCAATAGAAAGACAGTGGTAGGACTCAACTTCAAAAATTTTTTTCTCAAAAAATACGAAAATTACCTTGATGAAACTTGCTCCTTCGAAAGCGCTTACATTGGTCAACTACATGCCCTGTTCTGATTATTTTTTCATGGACCACCTTAGGGTGCAATTGACGCCTAGACATAGGGGAAAATATCGTTTTTGTCAAGTTTACACATTTATTTCAGAGCCTTTGCACATTGCAATGACAAAAATGATCTTTTATACAATTGTACTTCTTGTGTACAGTTGCACAAAAATATTTTCAGGTTTTCTTGCAAGATTGTTTTTCAAGAAAAAATTCCCAAAAACGCTGCAATTTTACCATTTTCACCTCGGTTCTAAGCAGTGAGGAACATGAACATAATTTGTGAAACATTTTTATAATTAAACATAAATGCTATTAGAATGCAAAAATGCATATTTGGAAGCGATTGGCACATTGGTTGATTTTCAGGAACTTTTTTTCTGGCGCCTTGTTTTCGGCCGTTTTGCGAATTTCAAATGACCCTCACGAGCTTAAAAAATTTTTCCTGCTCAAAATATTTCCGGAAAGTGCTGTGAAGTAAGGCTCACTTCCCCGTAATGTTTTGGAATTTTTCGAGAGAAGTTCATTTTTGTCGAGCGCCACAGCTGGGGCAGTTGGCGTGGAATGACCCTGCTACATTTAACATGTGATGATTATGGCCAATATAGTATATCACCAAATGCAACATGGCTTATGCACACTTCTTCCTTTTTCTTTCTTTTTTTTCACGAACCAGTTAAGACAGAGTCAAAGACACATAATTAAATGCTAGCATTTGTGCATCCGTAATTCGTGCAGCTGGAGCTTGACACTAGGGAGCTAACAGCATGAATGTTGTGCAACTCGCCCTGCGAGACCTACCTTGTGATTCATAATCTTGCCGTAGGTCTCTACAAGACTCTCGGCGTAGAAGGGGGTCTCGCCATAAAGCATCTCGTACATGCACACCCCCAGGGACCACCAGTCGCACTCGGGACCGTACCTGCCCTGCCCGTCCTCCATGGCCTGCCATCAAGAAAGTGAACGTGCGAGAATTGTCATGTGAAACATAGCCACACTTAATGATCAATAGAGCTGGTGGAACTTTATAACTCGGCAGCACAGATATAAAGCTGCAGCAGAATTTCTGAAAAAGCAGATCAACATTAAATGAGATATTTAGCACTCTTGAAAAGAAGGGCTCCACACTGAAGTACTACCAATATGATAGTCAGAAAGTACCACAAGTTGCGATCATGCAACTAAATCTACTTCTTTGTAATAATTCCCATCAACACTTCCCTCTTAATGTCCATTCTACAAAGTACTCCAACTTTCATGCTCCATCTAGCACTCCTTTAAACTACTCATACTACACAATCAGCGTTTGCTTCTGCCTGCCACAAGGCTAGCATAAATGCGAAACATCTAAATTTGAGTGCATATAACTGTACCACAAACTCAGACCATTAGCTAACAAGCTGTCAGTATGGCTATCAAACAGAGTAATCGGAAGCTCACTCTCCACCTCAAAAAGGTGTTTCATGATGACATGTGGGTGAAGCATTTCCATGCTCGTTCTGAAGTTGCAAAGCATGCAAAATGACAGTCAGGCAGGATTCGGCACCCAAATGTCAGCATGTAAGGACACACTATAGAAGGAGCAACAATGAAAGTTAAGCCGTGCTTCGTTCTAATATGGAGTGCCATGTAAACAAGCAGCATTGTAGCGCATTGCAAGTAGTTATAGTTCTGCAGCTTTCTTTTCATTTGTCTCAGAGCATGTAACCAATGGGGACTCCACTTGACTTTGGTGCATACAAATGAAACATACAAACATGTCTTCATAGCACACATATGATTCATGTGCATGAGACGATAAACAGGTGCAGGAGGTTTGTTTGCATATAGGTAAAAAGGCTAGAAGCAAGCAGTATGGATGACATGGACGACAGCCAAGTGAGGATTGAAACAGTGGTCAGGCTGCTGTAATAAAAGGCCTTCAAATGATGATGCAATAGTTAAATCTGGTAATACGCAGGGGGGGGACTTGGTTGTGCTTGAAGTGTGTGAAAGCAAAAGGTGCATGAAATACACTTGCTCTAGGCATCGATGAACTTAAAACGGTAGACAAAAGGATGCAGTAAAAAATTTTTCAATGATACAGATGCAGAATCAAATGAAGATTGATATGATAAGATATACAGCTTCTACAATTGTGCTACTGCTCATGGATTAACGAAAGCAAAGCGGTCAAGGGCTTGTTTATTTGTTAGAAACAACTTAAAGGACCAACAAACATTGAAGCCTAGGAAAGCATAGGGGAAGTTACTGAGATTCCTAATTATAGTCTTGTAATTTTGGGGTAAGTAGAAAGGAATTAAAGTGGACGAAAAGACATACCTGCCTTCGGTGGGAACCGAACCCGCGACCTTCTAACGCGTCCGATGCTCTACCGCTGAGCTACGAAGGTGGTCGTCCCTCCGTCCACTTTATTGGGTATTTATGTATATATGTAATCCTGGGAGTGTTAGGCAGCGATTAAGGCATCCAAGGCCCCACCCCACCACACTTCATTCTCAATTCCACAGTGTGAAAGGCAAGCACATCTTAATAAAAAAGTCTTGAGCCCTGGGGTAACCTAGGTGCATTACCCACAAAAAAGACAAAGATAGAGAGGTGTGCCAACTTGCCCAACTCGTGATAAGTTTCATGTGGCTGACTAGTGTCCCAGCATTGTGCCATGCCCAAATATCCACGGCTATGTCTCCTATGTTTGCCCTCTTCTTTATTATGCTGACCTCTAGGCAGCACAAGATGACATAGACAAGCACGACCTCTTCTGCACTGTTCTGACAATCACAATGCCTTGCTGACCTGTTCTCTCCCATGCGCCTCTGCAACAAGGCCCACTATCTTCTAGTAAAAAAGTGTTCACTGCCACATGGACAGGGCTACCAGGAAAAAAATCAATCGTGCATGAAAATAAATGGTGCCCCTGGACAACTGACTGTCTTGGCAACAGGAAACTCAGTGGTAGCTGCATGAAACTGGGGCCATCAAACTCCACTAGCCCACTGGCTGCATGTGGAAGGAAGCATGAGCTGGCAATAATGAGGCTATTTTTTTCAGTTAAGCTACGTGTAAGGTCTGCAGATGAGAGTAGTGCAGGGCACTACCCTCAGCAGATTCAACTGCAGCCAGTTATGGAAAGCTATTCACCCTTTGGCGTTGTCTTCTCCAAAAAGTACCTCACTTCACGCTTTGCCACTGGCTGCACATAAGTTCTTCCCCAAACACTAAAAGCAACGAGTTTCACCTCAGCCAGCAATTTTGACAAACTTCCACTAAATGCGCCACAAACGACTGAAGCACAAACACAACCTCACCGCAAAAAAGGCTAAACAGCCTGTACACACACGTGCACCATCCGTGAGTACGAACTTTTATCTCCCTGAAAAATAAGGCACTTTCTTTGTGACACACGGTCCTGCCAGCACTTTTCAGCTGTCCTCTCTCCAAAACTGTACGGTCATTACCACACTGCATGTCTATAACACTGTTAACCACAGACAAAATTGCGCGATGCTTTTGCAAGTCCCAACTGTTTTTATCCGCTGTCTGCTACCTGCACATGCCTATGGTGGCTACACTTATCAAAACTTCAGTGTAGAAAATGTAGTTCTTATGCTACACTTTTGGTATAAAAAATGGCATCAGGTAGGTGGGCAGAGCTACACTTTTCCTGCACAGAATAATAATGAAATGGCAACTTTCTGCACTAGCCACACTCGCGTAAGCAGTAAAGGTAAAAATAAATGGCACTAGTGATGGCACTATGAGGGGACACGAAAACCACTGAGTACAGCCACTGCTGAAAGGTGTAAAGTTCCAATGCCCCCATTAACACTTGAATGGGCAGAACACAGTAAACCATACAAGGCAAGTTGGCATTCCCATCTATTTTGTTCCAAGAAGCAAAACAATAATAGTCAAAAGCTCTTTAGAACAGTTATTAATTAAAATAGCAATTGTGGATTTCACTGGCAAACGAGCAAGCAAGAGAGGGAACAAAGGGCAAATGGACATGGAAAACAGAACGGTGTGCACAATCCACAAGCAGCAGTGAGGGAGACGAGAGGAGTGCAGTGTGCCGCAGGCAATAAAAGGAAAGGCAAGCAGAAGAGTTGCACCCACCTTCTTATCTTCCCAAGAATACTGAGTAGTGAGTTAACAAGTCTGCAATTAGGAACCTGTCCATAATGCACACTATACACACATTTTCAGACAAGCAAAGTGAAGGCAAATATGGTAGTACATACAACAAAAAGAAAGAACACAAAATAATGAAAAAGAGAAAAGAAGTGTTTCAAAAGGCACGAAAGCAGAGGGGAAAAACTGTGTTTTTGCGTGGAGGGTTACACGTGGCCGAACAAATGAACTCGTGCCTCCAGGTGGCCCTGACAGTGAACAGAAGGTTTGATCTAACTCTGAAAACATTGCGAGTATGAGCACTGCATTAAGTAGACACCAGGTGCCGCATAGTTTCTAACGCACTAGAGTAATAGCTTATAAACTAAAGAAGTCTGAACACCAGCAGCAGAAGCAGCAGAAGCAGCAGCAGCAACAACAAGTAAACAGACAGCAAGGAAGCTAGTTTGGCAAGCACATTTGGTAGGGACGTTTAAAAAAAATGTCTGCTGCTGCATTGCTTGCAGCGACGTGCAGCAGCAATGCACTTTACATCGTTTGGCTGAGCTGCCTGTGTTCTGCTGCAATTTAAACAAATGCTTCCGTACACAGCAATGCTAAATAAAGTTGGATAAGGTAATGTCTTACTCACACTACCAGGAATGCAACATCATGGCTTACCCTTAATATTTCAGGAGATATGTAATCGGGAGTGCCTACAGCAACGTTGGACTGAACCTGTAGCAAATGAAAAAAGTTCCAGCAAGGACTTACTGCAACAGCTGTTCACAACGAAAGTCGGTGCTCACATTGAGACGTTCATTTATTACACTGCAGTTGCACTGCTCCTGTAAGATTTGTTTATTTAGTTTCTTTGTTTGGTATAACAGAGATCATTCTTATTTGTAGCTCTAAATGAGGATACCAGAACATAGTACTACGATCCACAGACTACTATTTGCTTTGTATTGCAACCAAAATACAAATATTTTAGTGACACAGACTAAGCCAAATGACTTGCCCAATTTAAGACAAAGTGCCTAGGCAGAACTAGCTAAGGCCATTTCAGAACACAGGTGGGCAATAGATACCATGTTGTAATTTCACTGGACATCAGTTCAAACAAAGTCTCACAAATGAATTTCGTTTAGTGAAAGCATGTGCACCTGTTGGCACTAAATGCAGGAACATGAGCAGTCATGTCAACAGTCTTTGCCTTTGCATGTGAAAACTGAAGAGCCCTCATACAAGCACTGTTCCGGAATAAGGGCTCTCACCGTTCCATCATCGCACAGTCGAAGGCAAGAGCCAAAATCGGCTAGCCGTATGTGGCCATTGGCATCAAGCAGCACATTGTCTGGCTTAATGTCCCGGTGCACATAGTGCAACGAGTGTATAGAATCTATGGCCAGGATCATTTCAGTGATGTAGAAACGTGCCATCTCCTCAGGAAGTTTGTCCTCAAACTTGCTGAGCAGGGTCAGCAGGTCTCCTCCGCAGTAGTAATCCATGACGAGGTACTGCGAAGAGATAAAAGTGGAACCTTCGGCCACAAGCAGCAATAGAAAGAAGGAAAGCTTCACTCTATTTTCTTTACATTAAGCGGTTAGACTGCAAGCTCCTCTCTATTATACAATATGATAATTTTCAGTTAAGACAGCAAATAAATGGCATCACTACGGTGACTACTTGGGTAAAAAAAACAGCAAGAGCTAGGGCAGAATAAAGCCATTAGATGCATGTAAATCCACAAACATTTAGATTCGAAGCGTTTCTTAATGAAATTAAGTCACTTTGGCCATATATATTGATCTATCTAGCCCCCTACGTTTTGGTGCTCTCCTGGTTGCCTCATTCCCTGGTATATAATAAAATATGGAAGGTAAGGTACCAATGTATGATGAACATGAATGAATGATCTCTACCTCACTAATATGATACAGCCGTCATGTATGTCACAATTAATGACACTGCAATCACTTGTAGCTTATACACCTGGTTCTCGGTCCATGGTATGCAGGTGTGTGCAACAACTGCTTGAATTTTATAAAGCCTATGTCAATCAAGGGCCAACTAAATTTACATATGAGATGCCGTGGCTTCGGAAATTGAACCCGGATCTTCGAGCGGTGCCCGAAGTTTTCTACACCTCACACGGTGCACAGCCTCCAGGATCGGCCCGCATTTTTCTCCTTGCGGTTGCCACCGGATGACCGGCTTAAAAAGCTCTGCTCTTAAAACAACACGTCCTATTATACATGTTTTCAAAAATGTGTATGGGAAATGGTTCCAGTTTGAAATTGCTACAAAATGCCCCAAGATTCGTAACGTTTCTAATGAGTACGTCGTTACGATACACAAGAAAAACGCATTGTATAATAATTTTCTGAGAACAGAAAATCGTACTGATAACAGTATTTAAAAATATGGCATATACGTAACAAAGCATTTGAGAAAGAGTGAAAACTTTATTTCTTGAGAAAGCACAGCCAGTGGGAAAAGTTATCGGAATGACAGACTGCGGCACGAGATTAACGAGTTAACAAACCGCACTGTCCTTCAGACAGATGAGCCAATTAGAACTAACAGAGGGTAATGGGAACTCTTGCATATGCGTTTAAATGTGATTTTAATATTTTGCAAGATTGAAAAAAAAAAAAAAAACAAGGGGGGGGGGGGGGGGGGCGGCGGCGATGGAAATGCTGCCGCAGCTTCATTCCTAGGTGCCAAGAATGAAGCTGACTCGATATTGCACAAATATATGAGACTTTGTCTTTTGTCCCTGTTTGATCCTCACTGCTTCCTGCCACCGTCGGACTTTTTCGCCTGCCTCAACACACTGTATGGCTTTCAACTTCATCGCAAGGTCAAGTTTCTTGCGTTTCTTGACGCTGGCCTTCGCTACACGAGAAGTTGAAAATTCAAGCAGTCCGCAGCGCCTTTGCACAGCACGCACACAAAAGAGGAATACAATCCAAGGTTTGAGGAAATCTCGTCTGGTCGGGTTGTAAAATCATAGGCGCAGTGAACAAGCCTTCCGTACGGAAGCCGAAACGTCATCCGTTTTAACAACAACCTTTGGTCGGCGATCCCATATTTTCAAAGAGGAATACGTCGACAGTAACGCAAAGAAATCATCAGAAGGAGAGAGGAAAATAAGAAAGAAAAAAAAAGCCATTCCGCAAGTTGGAGAACACGCCCGACAGGAGTACAGTCCAAGCCCTCTTGCCCTCACGTTTTTCGACCGCTTCGGGTGTCGATGGAGGCACGGTGCTGTGAAGGTGGCGAAGGTCGCGGGGCGCAGTGAGTGTCGAAGCGCACCTTCCAGCTGGCATCCGATGGCGGGTAAAAATACCGTTTTGTTATAAACATGCAAATTTCTATACTTCTACAAAGGATTTTCAAGAGGATAATTTACGAGTTAGATATAGTTGAAAATTCTATTCATGTGGGTTCGATATATCCGTCTTCAACTGTATTCCTTGTTATTCATAAACTGTCATAATGTCATAAACTTTTACTTTATAAACTAAGTCTGCTGAACCTTGACACTAATATCCTGAAGTGGATTGAATGCTTCCTATCTAATCGCACTCAATTTGTTACCGCAAACGGCCATAACTCACCACTTCGAAGCGTAACTTCCGGTGTGCCACAAGGTTAAATGCTTGGGCCTCTTTCGTTTCTTATTTATATTAACGACCTCCCTTCCTCTCTATCATCTAACATTCACTTATTTGCTGATGACCGTTATCTTTCATGAAATAACTAATGCAGAAGATCCTAACCACCTGCAGTTGGATCTAACTACTGTAGCTAATTGGTGTAAAAATTGGTTAATGGAACTAAACGTTGGCAAATGTAAAGTGATGCATGTATCCCGAATAACTAACAGCATGCATACACATTATCTAAATAATGTTCCCTTGGAAATGGTCAACTCTTACAAATACCTAGGTATGCATATATATCTCTACTAACTTATCTTGGAATGTTCATACTGACTACATAATTAACAATGCTAACCGCATGCTTGGTTACCTGCGCCGTAACTTTTCAACTGCCCCTTCATCCCTAAAAATGCTTCTTTATACTACCCTTATACATCCGAAACTAGAATGTGCATGTGCTGTTTGAGATCCTGCCACTGATAAACTAATTAATTCATTAGAACTTGTTCAAAATAAATCAGTTCGTTTCACGCTACGTAATTACAATAGAACTGCAAGTGTGTCTGCCATAAAAACTAACCTTTCGCTTAGTCTACTTTCTTCTCATCGCAAAATCGCACGTTTAGTTCTTCTTCACAAGCTATACCACCATTCAACACTCCGCAATAATTTCATTTTTCAGCCACAGTATGTATCGCCTCGTATCAACCATCGTTATAAGGTTGGTCTCGAATCATGTCACACTAAAACTTACTTGAAGTCATTTTTCTTTTGGTCATCCACGGAATGGAACCACCTTCCTGATGAAATCGTATCCATTCACGATAACCAAAGGTTTTGAGCGTCTTTAGCTAGCATTGTATAACCGAGGCATTTTTTCTTACTATATGTCTGTAACCTAAGTGCATTTTGTATTTTGTATTTACCATTTTAGTGTCGTACTTTGATATCAATTTCTTACGATTTAAGCCTAGCTAAAATTGTATAAATGAGAAGCCTTTCTACTTGAACATTCTGTATTTTTATTGTTTTTATGTTCATTTGCTGTAACCCACTCCCCTCTTTAACGCCTTTGGCCCTGAGGGTAATAATCAATAAATAAATAAAAAATAAATATTACTGTACTTGATACCTGTAAATATGTCATTACTAATCATGTACTGCGAAACCCCCCTCTGTATGCCCTATGGTGCTGGGGGTTACTGTGATTAAAAAAATATTAGAGTTGCTTACGAACTTCATTGTCATCATCATCATCAGCCCGTCTTATGTCACCTGCAGGACGAAGGCCTCTCCCAATCCTCTCCGTCCTTGCCTGTCCTGCGTGGCTGCTTCCACTTGATACCCGCGAATTTCTTGATTTCGTCCCCACATCTTACTCTCTGTCATCTGCGGCCACACTTACCCTCTCTTGGTACCCATTCCGTCATTCTAACTGTCCATAGGTTATCTAGCCTTCTCATCACGTGGCCCGCCCATGTCCATTTTTTCTTCTTAACATTGATTATATCGATGACTCCCATCTGTTCTCTGACCCACTTGGGTGTCTTCCTATCTTTTAATGTAATGCCTATCATTTATCGTTCCATCACCCGCTGCGTGGTTCTTAACTTCCTGTTGAGCTTCTTTGTAATTCTCCAAGTTTCTACTCCATATGTCAGTACTGGCAAAATGCAGTAGTTATATAGTTTCCGCTTGAGTGACAGTGGTAGGTTTCCATGCATGAGTTGGGAACATCTCCCGCATGCGCGCCATCCCATGTTTATTCTACGGTGGGTTTCTTTTATATGGGAGGGTTTCGAAAACTGCGAATGCTTTGGCAGAATATCACAGTCGAACTGGACATAACACTGACTAACAGAAAAACATTTATCTGCACGTCTGCTTTTAGAATCATTTTACATTTAATCGATTGACCACATGATAAACAGGACAATGGGTAATCTGCCAGAGATGTGCACCACATAACCCATAAATAGCCACATACCCATGCTGACTTCATTGTGATAAAAGGAACCGTACAGGGACTGAAACGTCAATCCTTTTTCACTTTTTACCTTGGCAAGTGTACGTTTTTTGCACCAGTATGTTCGCTCGCCAGAAGAGTGTCGAACTCTTGATTATGAACTTCATATAAAGGTAGACAAGACCCCTGACAGTAACTGGCATAGATGCCAATAGTAAATGGAAAGCACTTGAAGAGCAGTTATGTATTCTACCAGTATACAAATGGCTACAATAGTATATTTCATAGAAAGTAAAAACTATTCGCAGTTGCAGTTTTATAGCACAGGATACTTCAGTAAAAACATGGGATGACTGTTAAAGAAAAGGATCTATGCTGTATGCATGCAACACATGTCCTCACCAGGTTGGTGTCGTCCTGAAATGAGTAGTGGAGGTTTGTGATCCACCGCCTGTCCCCAAAAACAAGCACATCCCGCTCTTCTTGGAAACAGGCAGTCTGGAACAAGACAGGAAACCAGCGTGGATAGGTACAGAGACAGAAAGGCATTGAACAGCTGTCACTTGATATCAGTCAGATATAAAAACAGACAGGATACAGGGAGGCAGTGCACAGCTGTCACGTTAACACTGAATCTCGTACTACATGGAAGCTATGCCAGAATTTGTTATATGCACACACCCCAAACAGTTCTGCTTTACCGCGCGAGCTCCAATCTAAATACATGGGGACAGAATTACTTTTATCAACAACCAATGCACAATTTAGGGTGAATTTTTCCGCCCAGTGAGTTATATTCTACCAACTGCAGGAGGTGCACTATTTTTTATAGACTATCAATGTTTATTAAATGCTTAAACATCGTAAAATTTTTTATTTTGCATTTTTCCTCAGCCAATGAAAAAATGTTCCACATTTCAGTAAACTGTGCCTGTTTAGAGAAGAAGGCTTCTATGTTATTGATCGCTGTGCTATATATATAGTATCACTAACAAGTGAGTATAAGACTCCAAAAAAATATTGTTGCAACAACTTCAGGTACTCTGTAAACACACAAATATATAAAATTTGACAGTTTCAGATGATCAAGCACAAGCAGTTTACAGACATGCAACATCTGTTTTTGCTGAAAAGCAAGCATTTGCAAACCTAAAGTGTTCAACTTCTTTTGCGTTACTGACTTTTTTTTATCACCTTCCGACAACTTTTGCAGTACATATGATGCCCTAGATCAAAATTCTTCTTGCTACAGTCAGTAGCATTAAGCTTGCTCACTTAAATTCAGATCAATTCACTGTCTAAGAAAAGCAGTTCTGTTTTTCACATCTGTTTGAATAGTGAAACTCAATTTAATCCCGAGCTAAAGCTCCACCGTAGTACCTTGAATTCGAAACAAAGCAACCATGATGTGAAATTAAACACTTCAAATCGCTTCCAACATATACAAAATGTAATTTTTTTTTTTTTTCTGATATTAGCTGCCACTGGACTGAGGGTGTCATTGAAGCGAGTGTGACACGGAGACCATTACTTATTGTCTATTAACATCCCTCCTTAGGCATGTTCAGTTTGTCAGCTCAAGCACATCACATGTGAGTACTGTTACACCTTGTAAGCTTGTTAATAGGGCTTTTGCCATCACAGTATTCTCAGACAGTTAATACAACATATACCTGCAAAGTGGTTCAATGAACATATCCTACAGTGCAAAGAAAATAAGCTAGAACATGCATATTTAAAGAAGGCTTGCTTGAATGTCTACCTATTAATGAATGAATGATCATAAATAAGTACATTTCTTACTTGTACAATCACTACATCAGTATCATGGCTTCCAAACAGCGTTAAGAATTTCAATAAATGTGTTTTTTTAGACTCACTTCGGCTCTCTTGAGCATCTCCCACTTGTTGAGGATCTTCATGGCATACACCTTCCCTGTGTTCCGTTCCTTCACAACAGCCACCTGCAAGAGGAGGGCCCCACACTGTTGACACACCTAGCAATCTAGATGAAGCAGCCTTTCATTTTATTTTTATTTCCTTAAAGACCTGGATAGGATACAGCTGAACCCCCACTTACAACAATACCTGTTATACCAATATATGAATTCGAACAATGGTGAGATGCTGCACCAACAACTCTTGTATGTTTTCTATGGTGAACCAACCCCCCCCTCTTAAACAAGTTCCTATTGTTAGTTATAACAATGAAGTCTGGCTGTTAGGTATGCTCTGTATTGGTGACAAGAGGTAATGGATTGTGAAATCTTTGAAAAGAAAAACTCCAGCCACTGCACACTTTCTGCTCCCCTCTACAAAAGGCTGCCCCACTGTCATACAATAGAAACGAGCTCCCAAACTTGAAGCCCACCCTGAAAAAAAAAAAAGAAAGTACCCAACAAAGGACACTTCTTCCAAAGCTGGTTTTGAAGAAATTTACCTAGGTTTCCTAAAACAGCCTGAGTGTTATTTCCTCTGGCCACTGGAGTGTGAATTAAAATAGCACTGCTGCAGGGATAGGGTGCCCAGGGAGGGTGTCCTTTGTGGTTCAGAGACATCTTTGGGCACTGTTGCACTCACTGTCATGCTGTGAAGCATACAGAGTGTGGGAAGGGGGCTTTTAGCCATTCTCTCCCCACTCACATGTACACAACCAGCCCTGGGGTCCCCTCAAATTAGCTTTTTTCATGAAACCCTGTTATAACAATTACTGCTGATAACAAGGTAATTTTCATGGTGCTTCAGTATTGTTAGAAGTGGGTTGGACTGTATTACATAATTGCAGGGTTTTAATAAAATATAAATGACACAATGATGGATGAAGAAATACATTTGATATGCTATGCAGTAAGCTTGATTGGGAAGTGAAAGCAGTAATGTTGTGGAAAGGGCCATTCCAGTCTTTTGCTGCTCTGGTAAAAAATGAAGCAGAGAATGTTTTAACACGGGCTGCATGGATGAGAAACTTGTAGCGCATGACCAGTGTGATAAGATACACGTGCTGCAGGGGCAATACAAGGAATGCGGTTAGGTTGTGAGTGAAAGATCTTGTGAAAAAGAGCTCCCGTTCAAATGCATGCGATTACAAAGCTACTGCAACATACAGTTATGTTTCGAGGTTCACCTGCATGTGTAAAAGTTGACTTATTCAGATTCCAAAACGAAACGACTGAGACTACTCCGTGCTTCAGGAATGGTTAAAAAGTGGTTACAGGCAGCAGTCCCATGCAATTAAACAACAAATGTTATCATCAGTTACTCCCGCTTTACATTTCAGTTTATGGTGAAGGTGCCTGCTCACACAGTGCCATGACCCATATCATACAGCCTTTTTCATGCTTGAAAATCTGAGCAACATTTTAAAGCTCTGTGCAGTGAGGGTAGTTCCAGTGTGCAAGAAAACCAATTTCTAAGTAACACATTACCAGGCTTTAAACTCAAATGCTCGTTATTGGTCACACTAAGCTGTTTATTTACTTGTTTAAATACATCTGCATATGGAATTGAGTAAGGGTAGCACCACAACAATAGGTAAGAAAATTTAATGAGAGCAAAATACAAAATGAGAACACTTGTACAGTAATTACTTTGGTTAGAATAGCTAGAGTTTCTCAGGCAACATGACCGTTTTGCCCCGCATGTTCCATGAAACAACCTTCTAATCAATAATAAAGTGCTCTGAATAACCATAAAAGTAGGTTCCTAAATTTCTGCTTTGTTAATGAATTGGGCAAGCCTTCTGAACCAGATTTCCATGTTTGAAAGTGATATTCAAGCACCACCAGCATATGATAAGCTTCCTAGTGGCCTGCACAACCATTCCTATGTAAGTGCATAACCAACTTCCTGCGTGCCCTTTTGAGATGTTTGTCAGTGTTCTTTCCATATGCAAAGCCTCTTCGATCCCCATTTACAAACTTGCGAGGGGGAACCATGATGTCAAGAGAGAGAGAGAGGGGGGGGGCGGGGGGTCTTTATTGAAATGCACAAAGCTTAGCTGGCATAGAAACAATGCTGATATGCTACTCTGCAAGGGGAAGGGAATTGAGAGGACAGGAAGAGAGAGGCAGAAAACATTATAAGAGAGAGAGGAAAAAAAAAGCAAAATTGGGCACTGATTCTGATTCATGAACAAGGGCACGTAACAGCATATAACAACAAGCGGAAAGAAACAAGTGACCTCAAACACAAATTACTGCGAAGCAACACTTGGCAGTCACATGTCCAAACACAGGGGTTGGCCCAGGCAAAAAGACCTCACCTCTCCAAATGCTCCTCTCCCGATGACCTTGAGTACATCGAAGTCATCCTTGGTCAGCCGCAAGTCCTTAATCCTCTGCACAACAGGTTTTACTGTTGGAAAATGGAAAGAAAGCAAACTAAGCCACAGGCGAAAGTGGATCCCCAAATTTCGCACAGGTCACACAGGCAAGCCACAATGCAACAAAAACATACAGAATTCAAAACAGAGTATAATTAATCATTTAACATTTATCCCAGCAGTGTCAGTAAAGAGAGGAAGTGCACTCCCACCTCTCACCTCACCCTTTCCTTCTACTAACAGAGTGGTAGAAAGGGAGGGGGAAACACTTTCATACCTTAAAGAGGCACTGCAACACTCTTCTAAGTAAACATGCAGTGACATCAGTTAAGGAAATTATTGCCTCACGAATCACTTGCAGCAAAAATCCTTCAAATCCGTTACCCATTTGCGGAGTTGCAGCATCAAGTTTAAGGAGAGTTCCATCATCTGAGCATGTTTACTCTCCGTCAAAAGGTTCCCTTCTCCCCAGGATTACGCAGCGGGGTCACATTACCTCGCAAAAGTGCGACTTCATTGTCACATAATCTGCAATCCCCCAACGACCACGGCCGGGATAACTCCACCGAGTGAATACCCCTTTTCGTTCCAACGAGCACTCTGAAACCTACACACAGGGGAGGGTGAACAAGGGGCAAGAATCTACATCAGCACACATCATGACCATGAACATTTTATCTTCCTCATCTGTTGAACGTATTCGCACTTCTACAATGACGTTAAGTGCACTGCGATAGTCAGTGCGAGGACATGGTGCAGCCCCATCACGCCCACGGTAACTACATTCGTGAATCAGCCAATAGTAGTTTTCGCTCATCATACATAGTCCATGCCCATTTATTGATGGGTTTCGTTGAAAGAAGAGTAGGTACTTTCCAGACATATTAACAGTGACAGTCTGGAAAGTACCATTAAAGCTTTGGCATCTTGGTGTTCTGGAGCTTTGGTGGTGCTGCACATTGGCCTAGCAACCATCAATGCAACAGCTGGGCTGCACATCCTAGACACGACTCCATATAACTACTGCCAGCTGCACGTGCACTGCAATGTTGCTTCATTGGCCCTGCACTTAGCTCCGCCCACGTCATGCAAGGTAGAGCATAGCATAGACTTGTACAGTATAGTGTAGCAAGCACTGGGAAAGTGAGGGGTGGGAAGGGGAGGTGAGGATGAAAAGGAGGCAAGATCACAGTGCGTAGCATAGTCTTGTACAGTACAGTGTAGCAAGAAGTAGGAAAGACAAGGCAAAAGAGGAAAGGAGGAGGGGGTTGTAAAGGGAGGTATAATAACAAAAATGCCCGCATATCTACTTGCTTTGCTGCAAATGACATCGAAAGGCGACAGTTTTCTGCTGCCTCTTATATGTAATGCCCTTTCTACTCTCCTTCCTGCCCCTCACGCTCTTCCCTTCCACTCTCACTCCTCCCCTGACACAGGGGTTTATCCACAATTTCGATTTTTGGGGTGTGTTACTCATGGTGCAACCAGTACACGGGGGCGTGTGGGTACCAAGTCATTGATCATCTGGAGAACATTATTATTTTGGTGGGGGGGGGGGGGGGGTCGAAGTGTCAGGGGGTGTTAGGGCCCTGCACTGATGGGTGCAATAAAGGTTTTGCTGAATTCGATTCAAATTTTCTGCGTTTATGCTCTCGCGCCTTCTGTTGGAGCCTTTTGTTACTCTTGGCTTAAAGCCAGCTACAGAGCCACAGCTTCTGCCAGGGTGTTTTTAACACGTAGTGTCTGTTCGACAACATTGTATAAATGAGTTGATTTTAATGTAAAAGCAGCCAAATGTGTATTTTAATAAAAAATAATGCTGATTATCACAGTTATGTATGTACATTTTATGTCAAATAGGCCTGAGGTTTCCTATGCGCTGTATAATTTTAACTACAGACTCCCCTTCCAATCTGACAACGGCACAAAGCCCAAGAAAGACCATCGACTTTCATAATTTCTGGGGTTTTACGTCCCAAAACCATGAGAGAATTATGAGAGATGCCGTAGTGAAGGACTCCGGAAGTTTCACCTATCTGGGTTTCTTGAACATGTGCTCACATCACACAGTACATGGGCCTCAACATTTCACCTCCTTCAAAACGCAGCCACTGCAGCCCTTGGATCAGCAGCAGAGTGCCATGACCGTTACAGCACCGTGGCGGTGCGGAAGGGGAGGTGTGGATGAGGAGATAGGGTATACCACAGCTTAGCATTGTACAGTAAAATGAAGGAAGCAGTGGGAAAGGAAAGCGATGGTGTGGAGGAGAGAAAGGTGGGGGGAAACATTAAAGGGACAGACAACCACCCAAAACTTGAATTGAGATGACCCCACTGGCGGAAAGATTGTGTGGTTTATTGGCTCAAACGACGCCACTTTTCATCAATAAACACGGGTTTATGCTTTAGGAGCGAAGCTCCTCTTAGTCTAACTTTGTCACGCGTCACACGTAACCCGCGTGCCGGGAGGCACGCGCTCGCCCTTGGCGCGTGCCTCCCAGCGTGTGCCTCTGCTGTCTTGTGTGAGAGAGAGAGAGAGAGACAGTGAGAGAGCGAAAGGCGCGCGTTGGCTATGGAAGCACTCCTTCTTAGAGGAACGCTACCAGCTCGCAAAGAAGGAGAACGCGCCCTCACCCGCGAGAGACAACGTTGGCGCAGGCACCATCTCCTAGCGAGCTTCTTGATTGAGAAATACCGACGACTGCTCGCGTTGGAGAAGCGTTCACCGGCAACCCATATATATATATATATATATATATATATATATATAGGCACTGGATCTTGACTTGCAATGAAGTGCCGGAGGGAGATTTCACTTGTGCATAGTTGAACTATGAAGACTCGTAGCGTGCGCGTTAACTAAATTAATCCGCGGAACTCGGCACGATCTACGATGAACCTCCCGAGCTTCGCCCACTCATCATCATTCACTCCGTGGATATGCTGTAATTTTTTTATTCATGCAAAGTCGCGAAAACTGACGTTTGGTAACTCAAGCGGCAAACATACGAACTAGAGTTAGAGTGCGGTCACGTGACCTTCCACAAATTTACGCAATATTTTATCTGTTTATTAGTATCCGACCGCATGAAATTTTTGATATTATAAGCTTTCTGTCACTTGCAATGTGCAGATAACCCTTCGTTTGTAGCGCACGTTGCTACTGCACGCTTCTGCCGTCACGTGCGAAAGCGTGGTTTCGGAACTAGCTGACCTGGCTTGGCTCGGCTATGGCCAGAGTGGCAGCGCCGGAGCCCGGCCATTCATCACGTAGGCGCGGACATGCAAAAGAACGCCTTACAAATACAAGATCGTCCTTGCAAACAATGCCAGCTCGTCGCACCGTCTTTTTATTTCAAAAAGTAGTTGAACAGGTCAAAGTGTGAGTAGTTAATCACAGCTACGCTCACTCCTGCGAAAGCGGAACGATGTCCGGAAGCGAGGCGGATTATCGGCATCGTGATCACTTTTCAACGTTGCTAGAGTGCGCACTCTGCCTTTTTTAGAGGCTTCTCACATCGAAAAATTCCGTGTGCGAAATATCCACGCGCTTTTGGAAGTAACCGCTACAGGTGAAAACAGTACAGAGGGCGAGCTTTCGATTGCGCCATAAAAATAGGGGTCCTTAAAAATCGGTTGTCAGTCCCTTTAACATCTTTAACGTGCGTTGTCAGTGCACGTTAACGAACCCCAGATGGTTAAAATTTCCGGAGCCCTCCACTACGGCTTTTCTCTCCTTCCTATCTCTTTCAGTCCCTTTCCCGTACCGCCACGAACGCTTAGCCGTGCTCCCAAGATGGGCTGCCGAAATTTGCGTCCTTTCCATAACTGAACCACAATCATCATCAGCGACAGCCGTCGGGGCAGCAGCGTCGACGGAGCGCGGCCACCTCAAGCGCGCACGTACGCGCACAGCGGCGGAGCGTGCCTAGTAATGCGGTATCCGTTGGCAGCTTCAAGGCCAAGTGGAGGTAGACGGCCAAACTCGCTCGACTAGGCCAGTAAAGCTTTCGCTTTAAAGATGAGCGAAGCTTGCACTAATGGCGCAAGGCCAGCGAAGCAGACGGTCACATGGCTGGTCCAGGTTTGTCTCCGGCCGCTGTTCTCCAGCGCACCGGCATTTCCCCGTCGTCCGACGCTTCGGGAAATGCCTCGCAAAGCGCCGCAAGGCCTAGCGTATAAGCTTCGCCAAGTTTCGCACCGAGCTCAGTGTAAACCACACACGGTGGCAGACGCGCCTCGGCTTGACGCCGTACCACCCCTTTGCTATAATGCACAATGCATGCTTATGCTATTCTATGTAGGAGCATGCTTGGAGGCAAGAGGACGGATGCTCTTGTGGCGCGAAACTATGCACAAACGCATAGCTTTGCGGGACGCTCTGCACCAGACAAATCGACGCTACATACGCACAAACGCTGAACGCATTAGCGCAAGAGAAGCAGGGCGCATGCAAACGCCGCATACTGGGCATTGCGTAGAAGTGCATGCGCACTCTTGGAGACCAGGGCTTGGTGGTGATATGGAATTGAGGCAAGCCGCACTTTTTATAGGACAGCTTCGCTGTTAAAAAATGCAATGCGGCTAGCTTTGTTAACGAAATTTATAAAAATATATATATATATTTTTTTAGTAGCGCGTAACGCAGGGTTGACAGTGTGATTCTTGTTCACCTTTCCAAGATTGTCTCTCTCGGACATATGGATAAAGAAGAATTCTCGCTCCTGGTTTATTGGGGAATAGTTAGTTTCTGTTCAGAGCACAAGCTACATCAAGTTTAAGTATACTGTTTTCTCAGCCTTCTCAAAATTAATGTCTTTAAGTAGCTTTTGCGAGGCGAAACACGATATCGTAAGCGTAAAGCGCCGTTGTTGCAAAATCACAAGGAGGTGGAAGGTTCAGCGTCACTCCTTTTCCTTCCCACTCACTCCCCTAGCAGCGCTAAGCTGAACAGCGACAAATAATGACTGGGATTGCAGGACAATATGACTACGGGGATGCAATCTTTCGGTAGATGAAAGAGGATGAAGATGTCATGTGGAAAAAAAAAAAGCAAGAAAGAAAGAACTGACGATTCCCCTTGCTCCGAGCGCGGGAACATTACAAGGAAGCACATGAAAGAACGGGTGACATATGAGAAGCCTTTTAGCTCTCTGCAGACCTATCAAGTGTCAATAGTAGCTTACCTCGATTTTAACTTTTCATAACGCAGATCGCCCGGCAGTCACCTAACTTTTAAAAAATGCGAAATGTGGCTGACGCACACGGGCGGACACAGAGGACTGTTTTACGAAAGAAAGGTGCAAGTGGGGAAGAAGGATGGCGGGGAGTGCGTGGAGTGCGCGATTTAACGGTTGTTCAGGCATACCGGTCTGGTTCAGGCCATGCATGTACTGCGTTTGCGCCGGCTCATAGGGGTGTGTGCAACCCGGTAAAGCAGATCTATCGTCAGCAAACACTGCTGTACCTGCACTGTTGCATCTTTTTGTCAATAAATTTGCTTTTCTCTCTCTGCGTTGTTGTCCCGAGAAGGAGGGCAGCCCCAATACAGAAATCGTGCGCAGTTTCCTGCTGAAATCACTCGCGCGTTCTCCTTCGCGCACATCGAAGCATGCACCTATAGTTTGTTAGGTAAACACGGGAAATGACGCCACAGATGTCATTCATGCGGTGTTATTTTAATTATTGTCATTTTTCTTCGAAATTAACCAACTTGTACATACGCTTCGTGCGCTACCCCCCCTCCCTCTATACTTCTTTGCCTGGGACAACCACCGTGTCGCCATAAAAAGAAAAAAAAAAAATAGACGCGCATTTTCAAAACAACGCGGGATGGCGAAATGCGGCAGAAACTGTCGCCACGCAGATGAGACAATTAGCCATGCCATCCTGGTATTCAGCAAAAGTGCTGCATCGCGGACATTTTGAAATTCATCGCGCAACAGTTCGCGATACGGGCAGGAGGAACCTGTTCGTAAACACATCGGCGACCCGGCCGCCCAGACGACCTGGCCACGCTTTTTCGTTAGCATACCGAAGGGTCCCATGGTTCGAATCCTCGAGTGCCTGTGGTCATTCTTTTTTCTTTTTTTTTTGTTGATCTTTACCTTCTTGTATCTTCTTTTGTCTTAATCCTGCGCCTTTGTAATATTGATACTCTCGCCTAACCTAGCCATAAACTTAACATCTTCTGAAAGGAACTCTCCCATAACGGAGCATTTCGACAAGATCATAAGGGCATACACCACCACCATGCCTCATCCGCGACTCAAACTGCGCACCAAACAGGACTGGCCTCCCTCGTGCAACACATGGCCACACCCTCCCAAGTGACCGAAACCATCCGAACCCCCGGACCTACGAACGGTGACTTCAACGTAGCTTCTCCACGGACGTAGGCACCACACTGTACACAGGTAAACATCAAGCTCGAACTTAAAAACTTAAAAGACACTTAAACACTTAAAACACACGCTAGCCTTAAACACTTAAATACACGCTAGTTTGTCATAGCCGCCCGGCCAACCCGTGTCCTCGATGAAGTGAGGAGGGCGGAAAGAGCGGAGCGGCGACGTTCAGTGCAACCAGCCGGGTGCAACAAGTCCTGTAGTGTTGAGCACAACAGGCCGTGTTACGGTAGCTGGCACACAACTGTTCTCGAGCGGAGGCGAAGGAAGGGCAGCCACACAGGAGGTGTGCGAGGGTTTCCACCTCCCCGCAGTCTATGCACGCGGGAGAGACGGCACCGCGAAGTCGATGACGGCGTTCGGCTGTCCACGCCGCGCCGGTTCGAAGGGTGAAGAGAAGTGCACGCTCCCGCCGAGTGAAACCGGTCGCGGGCAGTGGGCGTGGCGGGCAGCCGTCGGCGATGCGCGAGTCAGGGTGGGATCGCGCCAGTTCCCTACGAAAATTGATGAGCGCAGAGTCGTACGAACTGGCGCAATCGGACAGCGGGATGTCGGCAGAGTGGGCGCGCTTAGCGAGTTCGTCCGCTGCCTCGTTTCCCGCGATGCCCACGTGTGCGGACACAGAGGACTGTTTTACGAAAGAAAGGTGCAAGTGGGGAAGAAGGATGGCGGGGAGTGCGTGGAGTGCGCGATTTAACGGTTGTTCAGGCATACCGGTCTGGTTCAGGCCATGCATGTACTGCGTTTGCGCCGGCTCATAGGGGTGTGTGCAACCCGGTAAAGCAGATCTATCGTCAGCAAACACTGCTGTACCTGCACTGTTGCATCTTTTTGTCAATAAATTTGCTTTTCTCTCTCTGCATTGTTGTCCCGAGAAGGAGGGCAGCCCCAATACAGAAATCGTGCGCAGTTTCCTGCTGAAATCACTCGCGCGTTCTCCTTCACGCACATCGAAGCATGCACCTATAGTTTGTTAGGTAAACACGGGAAATGACGCCACAGATGTCATTCATGCGGTGTTATTTTAATTATTGTCATTTTTCTTCGAAATTAACCAACTTGTACATACGCTTCGTGCGCTACCCCCCCTCCCTCTAAACTTCTTTGCCTGGGACAACCACCGTGTCGCCATAAAAAGAAAAAAAAAAAAAGGAAAGACGCGCATTTTCAAAACAACGCGGGATGGCGAAATGCGGCAGAAACTGTCGCCACGCAGATGAGACAATTAGCCATGCCATCCTGGTATTCAGCAAAAGTGCTGCATCGCGGACATTTTGAAATTCATCGCGCAACAGTTCGCGAGACGGGGCAGGAGGAACCTGTTCGTAAACACATCGGCGACCCGGCCGCCCAGACGACTTGGCCACGCTTTTTCGTAGCAGACCGAAGGGTCCCATGTTCGAATCCTCGAGTGCCTGTGTCATTCTTTTTTCTTTTTTTTTTTTTGATCTTATCCTTCTTTGTATCTTCTTTTGTCTATCCTGCTCCTCTTTAATATTGATACTCTCGCCTAACCTAGCCATAAACTTAACATCTCTGAAAGAACTCTCCCCTAACGGAGCATTTCGACAAGATGCATAAGGGCATACACCACCACCATGCCTCATCCGCGTAACTCAACTGCGCACCAGAACAGGAACTGGCCTCCCTCGTGCAACACCATGGCCAACACCTCCCAAGTGACCGAACCATCCGAACCCCGGACCTACGACGGTGACTTCAACGGAGCTTCTAAACGCGGATGCGACCACGAGGGGATAGGAACAAAAGACTCGGAAAGCTTCTGGACTCGGACAGGCCACCATTGGAAAGTAAACGTAGTGACTCTTAACACGCCAACTCTTTCAAGTGAAGCCAGACTAGCTTAACTACTAGAAGAATTAAGGGGTATTAATTGGGATATCATTGCCCTTAATGAGGTTAGGAAACCAGGTGAAGGATACTTATTGCTTAATGAAGGGTATGTTCTCTGCTACAGAGGACTGCCAGAGAAGCGTGAAAACGGTGTGGGGTTCCTTATACACAAAGACATGGCGGGTAACATTGAAGAATTCTATAGCATCAATGAAAGGGTAGCAGGTGTCGTGATAAAATTAAATAGGCGGTACAAACTAAAACTAATACAATGTTACGCACCAACGACCAGCCACAATGACAAGGCTGTAGAACAGTTTTATGAGGATGTAGAAACGGCAGTGAACAAGGTACACACCCAATATACAACTGTTAAGGGGGACTTCACTGCGAAAATATGAAAGAAACTACGAGGAGAACAGGCGGTCGGGAGCTATAGATATATATATATATATGGTGAAGGTGGCAGAAATAGCAGATGCTAGTGGAATTCGCAGAAAGAAATCACCTCCGTGTTATGAATACTTTCTTTAAAAAACGTAAGAACAGAAAGTGGACATGGAAAAGCCCCAACGGAGAAATGAAAAACGAAATAGACTTCATAATTTGCAGTGATCCAGGTATAGTACAAGACACGGAAGTGGTTAATAAGGTCAGAATTAGTGACCACGGACTAGTAACGGCGAAGATAACCTTCAATCTAAAGCGGACAAAGACAAAGCTAATCACGCGGAAGCAGGCCAACCTCGATGTCGTCAGGTCGAAAACGGAAGAATTTAAAATTGCACTTAAGAACAAGTATGAGGCTCAAGGACAGGAAGAAAATGAGGACATAGAGAAGATGCACGAAGACATTACTAAGCTGATCACCGAAGCAGCGATCAAAGTAGGGGGCAAAGCAACGAGACAAGATGTAAATAAGCTCTCTGAATCCACTAAAAATTTAATCAAACAACGCCAAGAGATGAAAATAACTAACTCAAGAGGCAGGACAGAATTTGCCGAGCTGTCTAAGCTCATCAGTAAAAGTAGAGTCAGGGACATACGTAACCATAACGTGAAAGAAATAGAAGCAGCCGTGAAAAATCAGTCAGCATCAAAACAACTAAAAGCAGGCTTTGCGCGGGAAAGAACATAATGCATGCAGTGAAAGATAAGCAGGGCAACACCGTTACTAACTCCATGCATAACCAAAGTGGCCGAGGACTTCTATTCGGAACTATACAGCTCAAATACGAGTCCCCCCACCATGAGGGTAATAAATGTCGATCAGGACACCGAAATTCCATGCGTCACTGCGGACGAGGTTCGAAAAGCAATTCAGGGCATGTCCCGCGGAAAAGCGGCTGGAGATGACGGCATAACCGCCGACTTGATCAAAGACGGAGGAGACTTCCTAACTAGAAAGCTCGCGACACTATACACACAATGCCTCAAAACTTCAAATGTACCAGTCAGCTGGAAAAACGCCAATATTCTACTATTACATAAGAAGGGAGATGTTAAGGACTTGAGGAACTACAGGCCGATCAGTCTACTCTTAGCGCTTTACAAAATTTTCACAAAGGTTATCTCCAAAAGAATAAGGGCCACACTTGAATTCAATCAACCAAGAGAACAAGCAGGGTTCAGGAAAGGATACTCCAACACAGACCACCTTCACGTGATAAATCAAGTAATCGAGAAGTCTGCGGAATACAACAAACCCCTCTATATGGCTTTCGTAGGCTACGAAAAGGCTTTCGACTCGGTAGAGATACCAACCGTTCTAGAGGCATTACGCCGACAAGGAATGTGCGATAGCTACGTAAACCTAATAGCCAACATCTATAAAGATTCTACAGCCACCCTGCTCCTCCACAAGAAAAGCAGAAAAATCCCAATACAGAAAGGTGTCAGACAAGGAGATACAATTTCTCCAATGCTGTTTACTGCATGTTTGGAAGAAATCTTCAGAAGACTAGACTGGGACGAGGCAGGGCTAAGGAATAACGGCGAATATCTGAGTAACTTACGATTTGCAGACGACATAGTACTATTTAGCAATGATGGCGACGAACTGCAAAAGATGATTGAAGACTTAAGCCGAGAAAGCTTTAAAGTAGGGTTAAGGATGAACATGCAGAAAACAAGGATAATGCTAAGTGGCACGGCGAAGAAACGTGGCTTCACGATCGGAAACCAGACATTAGAAGTCGTAGAAGAATACCTATATCTAGGACAGCTACTGACAGGAGAGCCCGCCCATACAAAAGAAATCCACCGTAGAATAAACACGGGATGGCGTGCGTACGGGAGACATTCCCAACTCATGAACAGAAGCCTACCACTGTCACTCAAGCGGAAACTATATAACTACTGCATTTTGCCAGTACTGACATACAGAGCAGAAACTTGGAGAATTACAAAGAAGCTCGAGAGGAAGTTAAGAACGGCGCAGCGGGTGATGGAACGAAAAATGATAGGCGTTACATTAAGAGATAGGAAGACAGCCGAGTAGGTCAGAGAACAGACGGGAGTCACCGACATAATAACCGACGTTAAGAAGAAAAAATGGACATGGGCAGGCCACGTGATGAGAAGGATAGATAACCGATGGACAGTTAGAACGACGGAATGGATACCAAGAGAGGGCAAGAGTAGCCGAGGACGACAGAGAGTAAGATGGGGGGACGAAATCAAGAAATTCGCAGGCGTCAAATGGAATCAGCTCGCGCAGGACAGCCAAGAATGGAGAAGATTGGGAGAGGCCTTCGTCCTGCAGTGGGCATAAGATAGGCTGCTGCTGCTGCTGCTGCTGCTGCTGCTGATGATGATGATGATGATGATGATGATGACATACGCTTAATCCTTGCGAATTGCTGCCCTTTTGTATATAACAATAAGCTTAAAGAACATTAATCCATCTGCAATGTCACAAAAGTCGCTCGAAGAGAGACGGACGAAATGTACATATAGTCCAGTTCATATACTTGTCATATTATAACCACGCAGGCTAAACAGCTGCATGTTCAAGCCACACCGAATGACGACGCGAGGCTGCGATCTCGGCGCGATGCACGCAGGCGGGCAAGCTTGCGGCGATATGTAGGGCAAGCGTTGTCCTTCGGGAAGCCAACGGTGCGTTCTCGACAAGCACGCCCCCCATGCGGGACCGCCTCTCCTGAGAGACCGCGGGCCGCACTGACCAGCGTGTATACTACAATGCTGTATTTCCCTTGCTAATCGGACCAGTCCCAGGGGCCCCCATTCAGCCGCCACGGAGACAATGCGGTGCCGATGAACGCTGGCGGGATGTACTGGTTGCCGTAGCTTGTAGCCTCTTCCGCACGGCCGTATAGAACGACGACGAGGGTAACACAAAGGAAAATATTTCAGCGGAGCCCATCTACAGATATATGCTGAAACTGTAATGAGATTATACCGTCGGCATGGCTATAATGCAGCTAACTTGCAGCAGCTGACGCACACTGACTATCTGGCTGCCACTCAAGCATCGCATAACTATTTATCAGTTACACGGCACAGATGAACCACTCACTTACGTCATCATCATCATCATCAGCCTGTTTAGGTTCACTGCAGGACGAAGGCCTCTCCCAACGATTTCCAATCCACCCTATCCTGAGCGAGTTGGTTCCACTTTATGCCCGCAAACTTTTCATCGCTCCATCTAACCTTTTGCCTACCTCTGTTGCGTTTTCCCTCTCGTGGTATCCATTCCGTCGCTCTTACTGTCCACCTATTATCCTTCCTCCTCATGACATGTCCTGCCCAGGTCCACTTCTTTCTTTTAATTGATAAGTTACTCCTGTCTGTTCTCTGATCCATTCCGCTCGTTTTTTATCTCTTAGCGTTATCCCTATCATTTTTCTTTCCATTGCACGTTGCGTGCTCCTTAGTTTCATCTCTAGTTTTTTCGTTATTCTCCATGTTTCTGCACCGTACGTTAGTACTGGGAGAATGCAGTGACTGAATACTTTCCGCTTTAATGAGAGCGGTAAGTTTCCGGTCATGATTTCGTAATGCCTTCCGAATGCGCTCCAACCATCCGAATGAATGTGCACGGTGTTTCTGTCTAACGTGTGCTCCTATGACCCGCCCCGGCAAGAAAAGATATACGATAGCTGATAAACGTATGTATGTATGTATGTATGTATGTATGTATGTATGTATGTATGTATGTATGTATGTATGTATGTATGTATGTATGTATGTATGTATGTATGTATGTATGTATGCATGTATGTATGTATGTATGTAGAGTGTGGTATTTGCCGCCGCACAAGGAAAGTCGCCTGGTGCCCGATCGTGTGGGGACCGGAGCCCTTGTTGTCGTGTTTTATTAGTACGCCAGTGTAGCGCCCGTGCACTGTTGCATTTGGTGGAGGTGCTGCATGGGTAACGTGACGTGGCGGGCCAAGAGAACGTCCAGAACAGGATATGCGACGTTCTCTTGGCCCGCCACGTCACGTCACCTAACGCCTCCAGCAAATGTAACGGTGCCTGGGCGCTACACTGGCCTATTAACAAACACAAGAACAAGGGCTCCGAAGCCCACACGATCGGGCACTTCTTCTTCAGTCCTTGTGCGGCGTTAAGGCCCCCGCACTAACGGGGGTCACGGTGATCCCAGACCCACCACGGCTACGAAGAAGTAACTCTAATAAGCGAGGAGGAAAAGGGAAGGTGTCGCTACCTTGAAAACTTTTTATCTAGGGGCCTTAGAGGCTAGCACTGCCGAGGCGGGCGACCTCAGTGAGGATATCGGGGCGCTATGTCGCTACGGGAGGCTCGGCAGAGCGGCTGACGCGGGAGGCGCCGTCGTCGCTAGCGCGCACTCCGCAGCAGATCGAGTTGAGGAGGAACAGCAGTGGTAAGGAAGAAGGCGACAGAAATAAGCCCATAGCTGCCTTAGCGCATGGTGCTTCGCTTTATTTACGGTGTGAATGATTTCATAATTGTGTTGCCTAAGCAGTGACGCAATGTCAAAAAAACGTTTCAGGGACCCTTTAAGATCGGACAGGAAGAGAGTCCCGATTGACGCGTGTTAGTTAAGTCGGGTTTTTTGGCGCAAAAGCAACTCAGGCTATGATGCGCCAGCCACAAGGTGTTGAGATATGACTATTAGCGAGGTGCATACCTAAAGCTTATGTAAAAGGCGACATTCTTCTAGAAAACCAAAGACAGCCGAAATCGGTACAAGCGAGTCATCTCCTAGAAGCAAGGATGGGTGGAGAGGTGTGTGTGTTTTATATAGTGCGCCGAAGTATTTTTGTCTTTGTTTTTGAGTGCGAGGACACAAGATTAATAAATGTATAACTGTAAGTGGTTCTTGGCAGCCTTCACATTTTGGTTGGGGTTCGTTCGCAAGTAAATAGTTGTGTGTCAGGTGAGTATGTCCGATTCGCAGCCTACATAATGTTACTTCCATGAACCGTTCTTGGTGATGACAGTTTTTCCATTCCCCAAGCACTGGTTTGACTAGGTTGAGTTTATTACTTGTGTATGTGTCCCAGTGTTGTTGCCATTTTGTTGATAGAGCTAGTTTTATTACTCGCCGGCTGTCTTTCAGAGGTATTTTAGCTTTAGTGACGGTTTGATGAGCTGCCAGAGAAGCGAATTTGTCCGCTTTTTCATTGCCAGGTATCCCAACATGGCTTGGGACCCAGCAAAAACGAATCCGCACTTCCTGATTATTTAATGACACCATATTTAAAATGTCACCTATTAAGGGCTCACATTCAGACCTGAAATGCAGAGCTTTTAATGCGCTTAACGAGTCCGTGTATATTATCGCCTTGTTATGTTTACCCGTAATTATTTTCTGAACTACCTCTCTCAGGGCAAATACCTCAGCTGTAAATATGGACATGTATTGAGGCAGTCTGGTGCTAATTGCACTTTCCTCAGTCACGATCCCAATACCGACATGGTTTTTTGTTTTGGAGCCGTCTGTATAATATTCTCTGTAATCACTGTACTTAAATTGTAGTGCACGGAATTCTTGTATTATGTGTTCTGGTGGTGTGTTACTCTTCTTCAGATGGGCAAGTGACAAATCACAGAGTTGTGTGAAATCAAACCATGGTGGCACCCTGGGTGATTTTGGAGCAACGCTCAGTACATATTCAGGGATGACATACGTCTGGCAGAGTTCTTCGACCCGTAAAATGAGTGGCCTGATTAGGTGAGGTTTGTTCAGGTAGTGTGACCGCGTGGTACATTTAGAAAGAAAGTCGTGACATATGTGTTCAGGTGATGACTTGATTCTAAGAACACACCTCAGAGACTATACACCATATCCTCCACGTGTGCCCTCAATATTCGGCTGAAAGGGGAGTACTTCAGTGCGTGGTGTATGCTTTGGGCTCCCGTTCCTTTTCGGAGGAGAAACTTTTAGGTGCATGGAAGCACACGGACCATGCTCAACGCAACGCAAGGCTCGATTTAATTTTTTTGTGTGAGACAGGTTTAGATGCCCGTCTCTAGTACTGTGCTGTAAAGACCACTGGCGCGTGGTGCACACTCGCATACAAAACGTGTATAGTGACTGCGACCATCGTCACCTGTCATACCTCCGTCTATCTTTGTGCCGACCTCTCCTCCTTTCCTATCATTAAACGCTACCTTCTTCTTCTCGTGCGGCGGAACATACATTGTAACACGCGCGTGTGTGTGTGTGTGTGTGTGTGTGTGTGTGCGTGTGCGCGCGCGTGAGTGAGTGAGTGAGTGAGTGAGTGAGTGAGTGAGTGAGTGAGTGAGTGAGTGAGTGAGTGAGTGAGTGAGTGAGTGAGTGAGTGAGCTGTCCACATGTGTTCAAGTTCGTACCGTCCACATGTGTTCAAGTTAGGGAACGGCCGCGCGCACAAAGTATAAAGAGCCACAGCTCGTTCTGCTGCACAGTCTTCGTCCACTCAACGTCCACATAAGCTAAACCTACCGTCAGCATGTCCGCGCCTATGATAGCTGTGCTTTCGCAAAACCGCAACGTACACAGCATCAAGGCACCCTGAGAAGCGTACAGCGATCGACCACGCGAGTGAGCGCATACACGAACAAGCTGCACGGTGTGGCCGCATTTGCGGTTGCAGAGGACATAGCAATCAGTCACGAAGACGGCTGGCGAAAGATTGCTCAGCAGTAGTGTGCAGTGCGCCGCTTTAATTATGCGCAATCAAACTCTATCGTGGAGAGTTTCGTCCACCGCGGCGAAAGAATATCGTACCCCCACACACCCACCTTCACTGACTGAAAGGGGACAAGAGGTATTCCGAATGCTTATGTTTTTGGTCACGTGAACGCTATCCACCTCGACAGCCGGGAAGACCCCGAGCCGCGAGGCAGCGTAAAACTTCAGGTATGCCTCCGAGTGCCCCTATAGTCAATCACATAATGAAACCCTCTCCGTTCATCCCTTCGCTGACGTACACCAATCGAGAGGCCGCTGGCCTGTCCCCACCGCAACCAGTCGCAAAGCGTGAGTCACGACCATCGCCAGCCGGGGCAACGCGTTCGACAGCACTCCTCCCTCTCGTCTCCATGGTTTCGCTTTCTCGCCAACAAGTGCCGTTGCCGCCGTATCGATTGAAGCTGCCTTCGTTAGGGTCAGGGCTGCGGCGCGGGACAGTGTGTAACCAGTAATGCCTGCAGCATGCATGTAGTATATGAGCGATGCCTGTCAACATACGAGGGTCACTCGGTTAAACTACCTTAATCGCTACATCACCGAGAATGAGTGCTAATAACGAACCTACAGCGCTGTCATAGCGTCTCCGCAAGCGGCGTTCTGCTATTCTTCGCGGGTTCGACCGTCGACTACGCATAGAAAAGGTCGAAATGCAAAAAAAGCTCGTGGGCTATATAAAGCACCACGTTTAGCAAAAATTATTCGAGATCCCTCCATTACATCGCGTATCTGCTCTTTCAAAACCATACGTACTTCCGTCAATGTTAAGGCAAGAGACTAACTAAGAAAATAAAAAAAAATTACAGCATATCCACGGAGTGAATGATGATGAGTGGGCGAAGCTCGGGAGGTTCATCGTAGATCGTGCCGAGTTCCGGATTAATTTAGTTAACGCGCACGCTACGAATCCTCATGGTTCAACTATGCACAAGTGAAATCTCCCACCGGCACTTCACTGCAAGTCAAGATCCAGTGCATATATATATATATATTATGAGGCCTCGGTTTGGTCGACGTTTATTCTCCGTAGCTCGGCAGGTCGCTCGATGATGCCAACGCGCTGGGCGCAAAAACACTATGATGATGATCACACACCAGCGATGAAGAAGATACGCAGAACGCATGGTGATGATGATAAAATACAGATGATGAAGACGCGCTTAATAAACGCCCACACTATTTCCCCCCCACGTGGAAGCGGCCATCCTGGACGCGATTCAATACATTGATGAACGCCGCGTGAAGAGTTTCATTCGGGACACGTGCACAACCTCGGTATTGCGGCAACGGCCGTCTGTTGGGGCGTCAAGGGGAGTAACGCGATAGTTAACAGGTGAAGTTTGTTCGATGACCGTGTACGGTCCGATGAACCGTGGCTGAAATTTGGCGCACAGACCGGAAGTACGAGGAGGAGTCAGGAGAAGTACTTCATCACCAGGTCGGAAAGAAACGACGGGGTGGCATTCATCATAAACAGCTTTTCGGTCGTGTTGTCTGGCTTCTGTGTTGAGGCGCGCACGCTGGCGACACTGGGCTAGTCGTGAGACGAACTCTTCGCACGAGGAAGGGGATGAAATAGCTTTAGAGCCGAAGAAGGAGACGTCCAGAGCGAAGGTGGGGGAACGTCCATATACGAGGTAAAACGGCGAGTAGCGAGTTGTTCGCTGCACGGCCGTGTTGTAGGCAAAGGTGACGAATGGCAAAAGGACGTCCCAATTTCTATGGTCTGGTTGAATGTAGACGGCGATCATGTCTGCTAAAGTGCGATGAAAGCGCTCGGTCAAGCCGTTAGTCTGAGGGTGGTAGCTCGAGGATGTCTTGTGGATAGTGCCGGACGCTCGGAGAACTTCGTTGAGGACTTGCGAAATGAATGCCTTTCCACGGTCGCTCAGCAGTACACGAGGAGCACCATGACGTAGAATGATGGAGTGCAGGACAAAGTTAGCAACCTCTGAAGCAGAGCCGCTAACCACTGAAGCTGTCTCCGCGTAGCGCGTCAGGTGGTCGACGGCAGTCACGATCCACCGGTTGCCACAAGCAGTGATCGGAAGGGGCCCGTAGAGGTCGATACCGACAACCTCGAATGGTGCTGTGGGACACGGAAGTGGTTGCAATGGGCCAGCTGGAGCAGACGTTGGGAGTTTCCGACGCTGGCAGGCTAAGCAGGAACCGACGTACCTCGCGACGCTTGAAGAAAGGCCAGGCCAATAGTATCGCCTCCGAATTCGGTCATAGGTTTTATGGAACCCAAGATGACCAGCTGTCAAGTCATCGTGAAAGGCGTTGAGGACAGCAAGACGAAGGGATCGTGGGAGAACTGGTACCCAGCGTTGTCCGTCAGCATGGTAAACGCGGCGATACAACACTCCATCGTCCAGCTTAAAGTGCGCGAGTTGCCGGCGGAGGCGCGCGTTAGGTGGAGGAGAAGCCCCAGATAGATGTTCCATGAAACGTCGACAGTACGGGTCTGCCATCTGATGAGATGCGAACGGTTGGTCGTCGTCCGAAGGCACTTGGTGTATGGAGGCTAGCGACGAAGCGGTGCCGGGGTCTTTCGAAGAGGTAACGCGCGAAGCGGTTGTTGCCGAAGCGTCGAGCGAAGACGTGGGAAGTGGGCAGCGAGACAGAGCATCGGCATCTTGGTGTTTTTTGCCGGACTTGTAAATGATGTCGAAATCATACTCTTGCAGCCGCAAAATCCAGCGACCCAGGCGTCCAGTCAAATTCTTCAGTGTGGAAAGCCAGCACAAGGCATGGTGGTCTGTGACTATCGTGAAATGACGGCCGTGCAGATAAGGGCGAAACTTCTGTATAGACCAAACGACGGCGAGACACTCTTGTTCCGTGATGGTATAATTCCTTTCTGAAGTGGTGAGTACACGGCTGGCGTACGCTATGACCCTTTCGCGCGAAGAGTTGTCGCGTTGCAGTAGGACAGCACCGATACCGTGGCCGCTAGCATCCGTGTGCAAGCGAGTCGGTGCGTCTTCATCAAAATGGCAAAGCACCGGTTCAGACGTAAGGGCGCCCTTCAGTCGTGTAAATGCCGATTCACATTCTTCAGACCATACAAACTGCACACTACTAGACAGTAGGCTGTGTAATGGAGCTGCTATGGAGGCGAAATTCCGTATAAAACGGCGGAAATAAGAGGCAAGGCCAAGAAAGCTGCGCAAGTCTTTCGGTCTTTCAGGGCGCGGAAACTGAAGCACCGCAGCAATCTTGTCAGGGTCCGGTCGAATTCCGTCCTTGCTTACGACGTGGCCCAGGATCTTAATGGTTTTGCTGGCGAAACGGCACTTTTTTGTGTTTAGCTGAAGACCTGCGCGGGCGAGGCATGTCAAAACTTCATCTAAGCGTCGGAGATGCTCAGAAAACGTTGATGAAAAAATGACAATGTCGTCCAAGTAGCAAAGGCAGGTCTTCCATTTTAGTCCACGGAGCACGGTGTCGATCATGCGTTCAAAAGTTGCAGGCGCGTTGCATAGCCCGAAAGGCATTACGTTAAATTCATATAGACCATCAGGTGTTGCGAATGCCGTTTTTTCTTTGTCATGTTCGTGCATAGGGATCTGCCAGTAGCCAGAGCGGAGGTCGAGGCTCGAAAAGTATTCCGCGCCTTGGAGAGAATCAAGGGCGTCATCAATGCGCGGCATGGGATATACGTCCTTTCGAGTGATCTTATTGAGCGCCCGATAATCGACGCAAAAGCGCACGGAACCGTCTTTCTTGCGGACCAAAACAACAGGAGACGACCACGAACTTGACGAGGGACGAATTATCTTGCGTTCCAACATGTCGCCGACGTTGTCTTCAATGATTTTCCGCTCGGCTAGAGAGACACGGTACGGGCGGCGGCGCACGATACATGTGTCATCTGTTATAATGCGGTGCTCGGCGACGGTAGTTTGGCCCAGTGTTGTGGAGTAGACGTCGAAAGATTTAGCGTGCTTTTTTAACAAATGAACCAACTGTTGCATCTGCGCAGCTGTCAGGTCAGTGCTGATGATCGCTTTAAGGGCGGTGGCAGAAGAAGATTCGTCATGAGGAGGGTCCCCAGGAGAGACTGGTCGAAGCGGCAAGGCGTATACAGGCTCCATATCGGCAACGAGCGCTACTGTTGTGTCTTGCGGAAGTAGAACTTTCTCTGGGGTTTCGTTGGTAACAGTGACTAGGGCAGATCCGCGGTGGAACCGAACAACACCTGGCGAAAATGTTATGCCTTTACTAATGCAGTAGGAGCCCTCAAGTCCATCGACATCGCCATGGTCGATGTCGATGGACTTGAGGGCAACAATGTGGTGTCGTCCGGGGGTTAGTTCCGTATCCTGGGCTGCGGTCAGGCGGGAGGGCTTGTGGAGTTGTTCACCAAGCATGTGGTCGGTTTCACTGAGGTGTACCACACGCTGTCCACAACGAATGTCGGCAGATGCAGAGGAGAGAAAATCCCATCCCAAAATTAGTTGGTGGGAGCACTCGGACAGCACAGCTAATTCTATATGATGAACGATGTCGGTGATGAGTACGCGCGCTGTACACATAACCAAAGGCCGAATAGGGCACCCTTGGGCCGCAACCAACGTGGGACCATTGTAAGGCGTCATAACTTTCTTGAGACGGAAACATAAATTAGCCTGAATGACAGAAAATGTCGCACCAGTGTCCAACAAAGCATCGACGTGCACCCCTTCGACAAATACAGAAATCATGTTGGCCGGGCGCATCGGAGGAATTTCAGTCCAGTTCGTGCATGCAGTTCTTCCTCCGAAAACTGCATCGACTAGTTTTCCGAACTGACGTTAGAAGCGAATCTGGCCGGTCGAAGTGGCGACGAGGACCGGCGGAAGGGCGACGGTGATCGGCGTCTGGACGGACGGTAACCTGTGCCTGGTGTTTCATTAGAAGCGGGTGGCGATGGAGAGCGGCGCGGAGGTGAATAATAACGCCGGCCTTGGTAATAAGGCGCGTGGGCGCCAGTAGGAAAATCACGCTCACCAGTATCGTAGCCACGACGTTCGTCCTGCTGGCGTTTGCGACAAAAACGCGAAATGTGTCCACGATAGCCGCAGTAATAGCATGTAGGCCGAGGTGGACGCCACGGCATGGTGTAAACAGGTTGCGGCGTACTAGGAGATAGCGCGGTGACATGGGCCGATGAACTTTCAGGCGGCATGGACTGAAGGGTGACTGGGGGCGCAGTAGCAACCGGCGGGTAAGTTGTGATCGGCAACGCAGAAGTGGCGTTGCCAAGAGGCTTGGCAGCGATTTGCGCGTACGTTGGTAGTGCGTGGTTGACGGGGGTGTGCACTTGCGCAGAGCTCGTCAAAGACGCCAGTTCTTGTCGGATTACCTCACGCAATGAGGCACCGCAAGGCTGAGTGGGAAACGCGGAAGGCGACTGCAAGCCCATCGCGTGCAGCTCTTCGCGGGTGAGCGTGCGTATGAGTGCCCGCAGATCCTGGTCTACTGCAGGACGAACTTCGTCGATGTCAGGCGGTAGGCGAACAGACTCCAGCTCGTCGAGGCGCTGACAAGTGGTAACGACGTCAGCGACGGTAGTCGGATTCTTGGCGGCGAGGGAATTGAAGGCGACAGGTCCAATGCCCTTTAGGATGTGGCGCACCCTGTCCGACTCCGACATTGAGGAATTGACACGTCGGCAGAGCGCAAGGACATCCTCGATGTACGATGTATAGGACTCACCCAGGTGTTGCTTGCGAGCTTCGAGACTCTTCTTGGCAAGAGTCGACCGGACGGCCGGTGTGCCGAACACCTGGCGAAGCTGCTGTTTGAAGCGGTCCCAGTCAGTGAAATCAACCTCGTGGTTGTAAAACCACGTCTTCGCCACACCGGTGAGGTAGAAGGAGACATGGCCGAGCTTGAGAGGATTATCCCACCGATTTGCGGAACTGACTCTCTCGTAATCGTCGAGCCAGTCTTCCACATCCTCGCCTCGCATACCAGCGAAGAGATGGGGGTCGCGGTGGTGGCTGTTGATAATCAAGGAGGGAAGGGCTTGCGATCTCGGGGCGGCGGCCGGAGAGGCGCCAGGCTGCTGGTCCTGCGACATAGTGGCTGACAGCGGGCGCAAGCGGTGACCGGAACGAAGCTCCAGCGAGAAGACTGCGAGTAGAGGACAGGGGATCGTAGATTCACCTCCACCACGTATGAGGCCTCGGTTTGGTCGACGTTTATTCTCCGTAGCTCGGCAGGTCGCTCGATGATGCCAACGCGCTGGGCGCAAAAACACTATGATGATGATCACACACCAGCGATGAAGAAGATACGCAGAACGCATGGTGATGATGATAAAATACAGATGATGAAGACGCGCTTAATAAACGCCCACAATATATATATATATATATATATATATATATATATATATATATATATATATATATATATATATATATATATATATATTGTGATAAGGAAGTTCAACCGAACCGCAGTTATGGAGGACAGGGTCGGCTCCGACTGGCAGACACGATGGCGTCTAGGCTTCTTCACTACAATATATATATATATATATATATATATATATATATATATATATATATATATATATATATATATGTGTGTGTGTGTGTGTGTGTCTGTGTGTGTGTGTGTGTGTGTGTGTGTGTGTGTTGCCGGTGAACGCTTCTCCAACGCGAGCAGTCGGTATTTCTCAATCAAGAAACTCGCTAGGAGACGCTGCCTGCACCAACGTTGTCTCTCGCGGGTGAGGGCGCGTTCTCCTTCTTTGCGAGCTGGTACAGCGTTCCTCTAAGAATCACGCGCCGAGGCGAACGCCGAGGGCGAGCGCGTGCCGGGAGGCACGCGGGTTACGCCTGACGACTGACGCGTGACAAGGTTAGACTAAGAGGAGCTTCGCCCCTAAAAAAAGAACAGAAGTCTGGGGTGAGGCACAATTCATCAACTCGTTCAACTTTCGAAGTCTTTGAAGTTAATTGTCTGCCAGAGCTGCATTAAGTGGATACTGTGGAACACACATCTTGAAGTTGTCGTGAAAAGCAATTATCTCAAAATTTTCGACCTGAGGATACGTGTATACGTGCCTAGTGAAAGAGTCGAGCCAAGCTAGCACATCGCAGGTGATCCGGCGGGTCATACCAGGAAGTGAACATATATCGGTGCACACGAAAGAGTGTAGTTTTTGTCCCGCGCTCCTCGAGAAGGCATCCGTCGCGTCGGCGGCAGAGACCCGTGACCCACTCAACGCCTGCTGGACAAGCGGCGCACAAAAGACCCCTCGGCGACGAAACGGCCGGATATCGCGGGAGGAGGACGCGCGCTATTTCGGTTCCAAGCACGAGGCGACGAGGCCCGCCGGGGCTCGGCTGCAAGCATTCCATGCGACACAACCAGCATCGCTCTCAGGCCACGACAACCCGAAAGCGATGCCTGTAGAAGCTCTCGTTTAGTATACCACGGTCATCGTCGTCATTCCACGTTCACTGCAATGTGGCATCATGCATGGTGTCCCTCGGTAGTAGTTGGCTGTTCGCTGGCATAAATGAAGGGAATAGAGTGAAATGAAGCACTGGTGACCGCGCTGTAACTGCCCAGTTCAGTCTGCCTAAACTTGATCGCCCTGTTAGAGACAGTAGTTGTATAATAAAAGAAGATGGAGAGAACAGAAAGAGAGGCGCGAACTGTTTGCAGTAACCGAGCACAGTTATTCACGTTTTGCTTGTGGAACGACTGGCACGGCTATAGGTCACGTTAGAGCAACCGCGTAGTGGGGCTTGACCGTTCGAAGAAGACATGCAGTTTATGAGCCCCTTCAAGAACAAACAACCCTCGTCTCATATCCTGTGTTCGTTAAATGAATAAGCGAATCAGTTAACCTTCCACTATCCACACACAGTCATGCGCCGTCAGCGAGGGACGTGTGGGGCACAGCTTTTGTCAGCCCCACACGTCATTCGCTGACGGCGCATGACTTTCTACATCCGAACGAGCTAAAAGCGAGCAAGATCCCCAAAGGCACTCTATTGCTGCAATTTGATAAAGCTTACAGGGCTCGCCGTCGGCATCCGGTCGGGCGCATTAAAAGGACCTGCACTGCACTCAACATCAGTCATTCGTTTTGTAAAGCCACGTTCGCCGTTGGGAGTCCCCCATTATAACAGCACTGCGTTGCGCGCCGTAACTATACAAAGAAACGTAAGCATGAACAGCAAGAGCGCGAATAAGCTGAACAGAAACCACAACGATCTATCCGTGCACCCCTACAAAGCATGCGTGCAGCATTGGCATAGAGCGCGGCCCATAAGGTGAGGACCGAATTCTGATAGCGGCAGCCGTACCAGAGTGTGAGCAGGATGATGCGAAAACACGTGCCTGCTATGACTGACACCTCCGGTTGACGACCGCCACCAAACAGTTACGATCAGTTACGTGTGTAGACTGCATACAGTCTATAGTGAAAGGGAAAATAAGCATCCACCCGTTTTGTCTACAAGGAAATCGATACGGACTTCTCAGAAATTAAAGCTTCCTAGTTGCCGAAAAATTCGTCCTGGTACGGGGTTCGAACCCCGGATCAACGCCTGACCGGTACACTCGCTCTGCCAATTGAGCTAACCAGGAGGCTAGCGATTGACAGCGCGAAGGCGAATCCTTCGACAACTCGAAGCACATGGGCATGAATATGGCGAATGAGTTCTGCGGAAACCCGCAAGGTAACGTGGAGTAACGGGTTTCCGCAGAGCTCATTTGCCATATTCATGCGTTCGCCTCTCAGCACGTTTCCAATATTTTCCCCCGGTGTATGGCTCTACGTATTTATACAACGACATAAATACGGTCGTGGCCCCCGAAACTACCGCACGCGGATGCCGCCGGTGCGCGAAGTCTCGGAGGCCATGTATACCACGAGTATTTTATTTTTCTTTTTTTCTTCCTTTGTCGCGTCAGCCCGCGACGAGTCAGTGCGACAGTGGCCGCCTGTCGCGTCGCTTGTCGCTGTCGTTATAACATCGCGGTCAGGCCTTAAAGGAGTACTGACGCGAATTTTAAACATTCTCTTGTCGTTGCTGTAAATGAAAGCGCTGGCGTGGAGAACACCAAAAAGAGTATCATGGTGCCTCGCAAAGCAATGAATATATTCTTAATACGGCTCCCTTAAAAGCTCATTTTCGGTTTCGATTTCGAGGGGTGGTTTCCTAGTGATGCGTCAACACGGTCGGACGTACGTCTATGTCACGTAGGAACGGCAATTCGTGATAGCGTCGCTGTAACTCTGTCGGCTGTGGTCAATTACACGTAGAGCACGCAAACAACAATTTAAGGGTCGTCTAGCGACTCTGACAGCGATTTTTAAGAGACCGTGTTCATACGCCACCGTAGTGTCCATCGCGCTGTGGCTGGTTTGTGGTACTGAGTGACGAAAACTTTAAGACTAAACTAAAATATTTTGTACGTGTTTCCTGGCTTCCATGTGCGGAGGGCGTTAACAATACATGGCTGCAAAACGAAGAATGTATATTTTGTGCCGCCGCAAAATCTTGTCAGTACTCCTTTAAACGTCATCCGGACGCGTTCCATTACTCGCACGACGAGTGCGCGAAGCAGGCAGCCTTCGAAGCTGTCAACATATATAGACTGTCTACGATGCTATCCATAATTGGAACACAGCATATATGACTCCCTTGCTAAACGCCCGTTATAATGGGCCTAGCTGTGAATGAATGAACAGAAAGCTGTGCAGAAAATTGTCTAAGTAATACATTACGACCTGCACAATGCAGCAATATCCATAATGAGAATTAAATCCTTTTTGCCGTTAATTCTCGTGGTACGGGTCGAGCGGCTGACTTCGAGCACGCGGGCTCAATTACAGGCTACGACGGCCGCATTTTGACAGGGGCGAAACGCATGCGCACCCGCCTACTTGGATTTAGGTTCCCCAGGTGGTCAAAACCCGCAAAACTCCTTTTAGGCGTGCCTCATTAGGAAATCGTGGTTCGAGCACGTTAGACCGCAGAATGTAATCTTTTGGGGAGTAATTGTTCCGTCCGTCAAACTTACAAACATATATGAAAAGTTTATCAACAGAAATGTACAAAACATAGCTACTTCGATTCACAAAAGAGCACCTCCGTCTCCCGATGACGTCAGGTGCCGCCGCGACAGCCGTCCTCTCGCAGACACCGTATTTTTAGAGGCTGCACGAGTGAACAGATCGTGCGACGGGAGATATTTCTTCGAGACCCCCCCCCCCCGTCACCTGGCGCTCCGAAACCATTTACTCTCTCTCTCTCTTCAGCAGCCTTGGTGGCAACGAGCTATAGGAACAATTCCTTCGCCAACAACGGAGCCCCGCTTGCAACATAAGCGACATCACTCGAGAAAGGCCCCACTGAGGGGCCTTTGCTCCTTTTTATTTAGTTTCGTAGTGTGGCAGAGTGTCCTAATAATGAAACTATATATGATTCATATCGCCACGTGATGAGCATCGACATTTTCCCGTGTGCCTCGGGTCCAACGTTATTGGGCAAGCTATTTATATAGCAAGCGCCGTGTAGTAATTCATTGCCATACTCTGCTAAACTTTTTATTGCGACAGCAAGTATACGGACACTCTAGACGGGGTTTTGCCGTCGCTGTCATGTGGTGGTGGTAGAGATTCTAAAGGAAAGGAAAAAGGCGCTAATTTCTGTCTCCCATACTGGGGACACGGCTAAGCGCCTTAGGGGAAGGGGATAAGGGACATAAAGGTATAGGAGAAGAAAGAAAAGAGAAGTAAGAGAGAGCATAAACTCCAAATTGACAGCCTCCCGCCGCGCATCCTGTACCCTCCACCCGCAGGTAAAAAGCACGCGAGCGAGGGGAGAAGTCCCGCCCACGAGCATCAAAAGACGCCATATAATGGGAGGGGTGCCGCTCGAGCAACCACTGTGGACTTAGCGCGTTCGCCATCGCCGTCGCGCGCGCGCTATCTCGGTAGCCAACAGTCATGCAGCGTACTGCGTATAGCGTAGCGGCGCTGTGATAGCGTGCTCCGTTGATTGATTGATTGATTTATTGTGGTTTGGCTAGGAAAGGACGCTAATTTCTGCAGCCCAGGTAGGGAGCACGGCTAAGCGTCCGTGGGGGTAGGGGAAAGGGAGTGAAAGAGATAGAGAGGAGAGAAAGGCCGTAGTGGAGGGCTCCGGAAATTTAGACCACCTCGGTTTCTTTAACGTGCACTGACAACGCACAGTACACGGGCCTCTGGCATTTTCGCCTCCATCGAAAATGCGACCGCCGCGGCCGGGATCGAACCCGCGTATTTTGGATGGCAGCCGAGTACCGTAACGAACGCTTAGGGCGCAAATTCAACAAACAAAAGAGAGGGACACACAGACACACACAAAGCGCCTTGTGTGTGTCTGTGTGTCCCTCTCTTTTGTTTGTTGAATTTGCGCCCTAAGCGTTTGCACTTTATAATGAACCAACTAGCCCAAGAAGCAGTTTTATTAAGAGTACCGTAACCACTACACCACCGCGGCGGACATGCTCCGTTCCAGGTACAGTCGCAACGACGGCAATACCCTCGCCACACAGCGCTCGCGCGAACGCGCCTACGAGTGCCGGAAGGAACGTGCTCGCTTGATGCCGCTGTGCTGGGCCAAGTTCCTCGATGGTGCAAAGTGCACGCCGCTTAGCGCGGTCCCGCGGTTTGAAGCGCGGGCCAGAAGACAAGACATGAATTAGCTCGCACCTCTGCTGGGCCGTTGTCTCTTTACGCAACTATACATGCTTACTTAATAAGCCCACCTTCACTACAACTCAAACTGCCTCTACAGATACTGTTACTTCGTATATCATATTCTATATCAATAGATACCAGGACACGCCGGTGTTACTGGTAACGAATTTTTCGACGACGCAGCCCGATCCGCTCATGAGGAGACTCGAGTGGCTCCAATCCCACTCTCAAGGAGCGACGCTGCAAGACAACTTTATTTATTGGCTCGCTCTCTTACGCGCGATCAATGGTCATCTCCTAACCATCACAGGTGCCACCTACATAAACTGGACCCTAACTTAAAGCTACACCTACCATCAAGGATATCCAGCTCCGATGCAACCTTGTTATGCCGCCTCTGGTTGGGGGTGGCATTTACAAAGGCGTATTCGTGTCGGATCGGGATGGCTGACTCACCTACCTGCGATTTCTGCGGACTTGACGAAACTATTGAACACGTGCTGTGTATTTGCAGCAATTATGACGGTCAACGCTATCAATTTCAAATGGTACTCGACAGGCTGGACTCGAGGCCGTTTTCAGCAGCTAAGGTTCTTGGGCCCTGGCCATATGCTTCGATGGCTCAGAAGGCGTCGCTGACGTACCTGAAGTCGACAGGTCTCTGCGACCGCCTCTAGGGACTCTACTAGTGCAAGTGCGCGATTGGGCTCTTCTCTCTCTCTCTTCCTCTATTTTTCGTTCTTTTTATCCCTTTCCCCAGCGCAGTGTGGCAAACCGGATACGCGTTTTGTTAACCTCCCTGCCTTTCCATACCTCTCTCTCTCTCTCGTATATCACGCACTGCTATGGCATTCATAGCTTTGCCTTTCCGGCGAAACTGTAATCTTCTTTTCTTTCCGTTCAGGCGTCTCGTCGCTTTTCGTAGTGCTGCACAGAATCGGTAAGTCCGTGGGCGAGGGCGGCGACGAAAGCCGTTTGCACCGCAAAGGTTGTATACGGTTCGAGCGCATTACAGATAAGGCAGCACTGGCCGTCATTACGATGAACGAGACTACACGCTCGCGATTACCTTTGAGGACGCCGCCAAGGCTCGCCAACCGAACAACAACGGCGCCGTGTTCATTCACGCTATACAGCTGTCCGTGATCTCGAACGCTGATCTCTCGAGATGGTCCCGCTTGTTCTCTCTCTATACTTACTTCTTCGTCCAGAATGAATGGCGCAGCTACGGAAGTGTGCCAGTTGCGGTGTGGCACGCGAGGTGACGAGAGATAAACGCGATATTGCCGGATACTTAGATAATGAGTGTACGTTGAATAGGTTGAGGAACTTTGCGCCTTCCCTTGGGTAAGGTAGGTGTCGGTTGCACAGCTATATACGCGTACACGAATAGGTGACTATTAGACGCAAGTACGCGAGTGTGTGCGGCTCAGCTACTTAAAGAAAAAAAGAAAGAGAGAGAGAGAGAGAAGACTGATTTGGGTTGCATAAAGGTACCTGGTGCAAAAGCACTCATATGAGAGTTCCTTTCGGCTTGAGCAATAGCGACGACAGCGGACGCAGTCACTCTTACAATATACGGCTCCACTTCAGTGAAAAGAGCGTAAGCAGGACTGCGGTGCGCGATAATATCGCTACTTGCGACAACCAGCGTATGCGTTGAGAGTGCGACCGTTGTGGTTGGTGCTTCGAGTATCCTTCGGAAAGTGAGCTGACTGTTATGGAACATGTTTTAAGTATTCTATTTCCCTCTTCATTTATTATTTTGTTGGAAAAAGACAAGCAGAAAGAATCTGCTTATTACTGGAAGAAGACAAGGCAAAATTTATCTCGACTGTCTCATCCTATAACAGGCTGCTTATTCTTGCTTAAATTTTATTATTTTTTAAGTTTTAAAAATATTCACGAAGGCGTGACATTCCCACGCCATTAGTGTGATGACGCCATGCATTCTCACTCGAGTATTTCGCAGTAGTACAGATATACATTCTACCGATATATGCAGTGGCTGTTTCCTTTCTTCTTCTTCTTCTTTTTTTAGCGCGTACCTTCGGCGTTTAACCGTACGAGCGCGTACTTCCATACTTTGCAATATTAACTTCTTCAATTTTATTTTTTGAATCCATTAGTCATACACCCCCTTGAACAGAAGCTCTAAACTATAATAACAAGGCAGAGACGCCACCACACCAGTCCCTCAGCATCTCTCTCTCTCTCTCTCTCGTTTTATCTCCTGCGACAAAAAAAGGAAATGACTCGAGTTCAGTGATCGGAACTCACCGCCAGCACGATCCCGCCTAAGGACAAGGCACGCAGGCGCCCTGTGCGCCGCACGGGTGCAATGAGTCCATGTATCTGTCGTCAGTCGCGTGCAGCTGCTTTTAAGCGAGCACTACCGCCTCACGTGTCACAGCCAACCGTCGCCCCCCCCCCCCCCCCCTCGTCCGAGGACATCTTGAAGAGCGCTATTATAACACGCCGTGCAGCGACGACTCAAGGAGCCCGCCTCGCTCGAGCAACGTGGCGAACACGGAACATGCGATGATGATGATGATGATGATGATTGTGGTTCGGTTAGGAAAGGACGCTAATTTCTGCAGCCCATGTAGGGAGCACGGCTAAGCGTCTGTGGGGGCGGGGGGAAAGGGAGTGAAAGAGATAGAGAGGAGAGAAAGGCCGTAGTGGAGGGCTCCGAAAATTTAGACCACCTGGGGTTCTCTAACGTGCACTGACAACGCACGGTACACGGGCCTCTGGCATTTTCGCCTCCATCGAAAATGCGACCGCCGCGGCCGGGATCGAACCCGCGTTTTTGGGTGGACATACATCAGGTGGGACTATGGTATGGCGTAGTGTGTTCACAAGCCTCCTCTCGCCATGCATGGCGTGAAGCGGCGCGCGTGGACAAAAACACGATCCGCACGGCGGCGCTGGGGGGACTGTCGGCAGCTGTCAGTGTTCAGTGACGTATGTTCGTACCCGCTTCACAGAAGCCCTTCCGAGTCGTGGGCGGCAACGGCACTGCTTTGCACATGGGTGCGAGACAGGTTATCATTTGAGAAAAGGTGAGCAGGCCGTCGCTTTTCGGCTGTTCCAAAAGACGAAGCAGGGAGGCAATTATGGAAGCAGAATTTACATCGCAAGGAGAGGACCCTGGACGAAACCTGCTCGATGTGTGAACTGCACTTCGAGCCGTCATGCGTTCTCGGGGACACGTTATAAACGGTGAAGAGGTACCACGTGGGAGACCAGAGATGACGTCGGACGCCGCGCAGACGTTGCTTCCCAATGCTGCAAGCTATTTTTCGAAAAAAGCGCCGCATCCAATCCTTCTGAGAAGGCGGAAAAAATCTGCGGTTGGTTCTACCATCTCCAAGAAAATTGCAGCGCCCTGTGCTGACGGTGAAGCCACTGATTCAGCTCCACCGATGGACATTCCTGCTGATCGCGAACCTGAGCTGGCGAACACTATAGAGACAGCTTCACTACAATACTTGCACAAGCTTTGCTTACCCTCAATACAGCTCTCACCGCATTGCAAACCACAAAGGAGCCGTTCACTGCAAGCTTAAAATGCGGGAAAACGGAAAAGTGATGATCGGCTCATATATTATACGGCCAAAACAAAATGACTGCACAGAGTGTAGGTACGTTCTTTTGCATACCACAGCTGAACCGGCACGAAACTGAGTTTATAGAGCTTTGCTACGGAGGTGGGCTTCTCTATACCTGTCTGAAACCTCATTTGATGCAGTGAAGAAACTAGAGGGCATATTTACTGCCTTCTTCAGCAAGAAAGAGCTGTTGTGCAGCAATAGCGTTGCTGATGTGACGCTGCTTGCAAAGAAACACTTTGTATACCCTGGGCTGCATCCAACACGCAGACCTACTCACCGCAGCTGTGGTTAAGTTTTATGAACTGACAAGACTCCCTTTTTTTTTTTTTTTTTTTTTTTTGTCGAGGGTATGAACCAGTCTCTAGAGACAAAACGAAAAATCAGTCAGTGTTCGTAAGGGTGCCACTGTGATCACGAAATGACAACTATTGCGAATGGCGACGAATTTGATCAGTGTTTATGCTCACTCCAGTAAGCATATATACACATCTGTAAATAAAGCGCTTGCTCCTACAGACCGGCAGTCGTGCCAAGTGACGTTTCCTTTTGACTGCGTAATGCGAAATCCTGGCCACGGCGGCAGCATGTGGGCGGGCGTGGAATGCGAAAACCCGTTTACTCGGGTTTATGTGCACGTCAAAGCAACCACGGTGGTCAAAATTATTCCCGAGTCTTCCACTATGGCGTGCTTTGCTGTCGAATGGTAGTTTTGGCGCCTAAGCTACATAATTACCATTGCATAAGGCAACTGTATAGGCAAGAAGGGTGCTGCGTGCGTAATGATGATAGGGTGCTAGTTACGACTCATTGTAGCAGTATTTTAACAAAACTTTCATAGATCCTCCTTAGATACACCGATCTTCCTTATTTTTTTCATTCATCGACCGAACTGTACAGAAACTGCATGGTCTTTTGTTTCCCCAGCTTCGACTGTTTTACGGTCGTATGCAGTTTTTCATTCCAACCGTGAGTAGCAGCTTTATTGAATTTCATTTTGTTTCAAATGGACGTAATACAACACCCATTCAGAATGCTTGTCGCTATGTGTCAGCATTTAAACGCATAAGATTATTAAGCGCAACGCAATGAAGCACATCGGGAGCCATGCGGGATGTGACAGCCCGTGCTCAGCTAGCGCCACTTCACGGCTGTCGTTATCAACTGCGGCAGCCGTGGCTCCTCCCCGAACACACTAGTACGCTATAGTGGGACACAGAGCCGTCCGTCAACCTGTATACTTATGTATCCTGTCCTGTGACGTGGCCCTCCGTAACTATGATACAGGACGCACTCGAGTAGCACGTATGGCACGTGTATCTTATGTACCATCATCCGCCGTGTTCGCCATGTTGTACGGAACACTCCAGAATTAGGCAACTTTAGCGTGTCCGGTAAACCGGTATACGCAAAGGCGTACCGGAAACGGTATAGCGTCTTTTTTTTCTTTTTCTTTTCTCTCTTTTTTTTTTTACAGTCACGTGGCGCCAGCTATGGGTGATAAACAGAACAAGCAAGGCCGCGTGATCTATGTCCTTAAAATTCTGGCAGCCACTCGCTAAGCCTACAGCCCCGACCGTTTTAGTGTCGCGCTCAGACCAGTGTCGAATTGTCAATGATGTTTTGCTGTCGAAGCTTCATGATACAAACCTAAAGCAAATACAACCGTCAGTTCGTAAGGCCCACAGAGTGCGCGACAACCACTCGAAAAATTCGAAGCTGACAGCATGCGCTCCGGGTGGTCGGCCATGTTTACGCATGCGCTGTTTACACCCGGTATTCCGTTCTACTCAAAGTGCTTTGCGCATTGCGGTTTACCAGACATGTAAAAATTCCCCATTTTGCTCTAGCGCTTCACGTACGCGTCTTGAAAAAGCTACAACTCCTTGTAATTACGTTACTATAGTCGGATATAACTCAAGTCTGCAGTGAAGCCCCTCCCAAGCCCTTATAACCGCCAGCCACTGGACGTCCGTGAAGCATCAAATAGTTCCTTCTTTGAACTTTCTATATAACCAAAGTAAAGCGAGGGCGGCAACAACAATGAATAGGTGCACAAATTTTTTTTCGTTTTCGTTCGTCTAATGGAGTGGAACACGCAAAGGATAATTCTTTATTGAGCTCAAATCAAGGGCCTGCAATGCGAAAATCCGGCGCGCTACAAGAGTCGCCACCCGAGTTTTTCAGCACGGTTCAGTGAAGTTTCAAGCGTAAAGTGGACTCGCAAGCGAAATGAACTGTGCCACGGCCTTCTGAGGACGGAAACGCTCAGACCTGACGCATTTCTGTCCATGCTTCTCGAGCACCCTCATGGCTTATACCTATGAAAGTACTCAAGAACAGCAGACGCTCCACAGGTACCGAAGGCATAAACACGGCGCCATTTTGAAAAGGTCGCATGACGACGATTTTGTTTGCTTCATGCGATTGGGTGGCGCAGCAACACCGACGCGCGCGGTCCGTCGGCCCTTATTGCCAACTGCTGTTTTTTAAAGTTGTATCCTACTATAGCCCAAAACTGACCATTAAGCAAACAACTGGCGAGTAGGAGGTTGCAAAATCGGAAACGAAGAATACAGCGTCCTCGATTTTGCAGCCTTACCGGCTATGTTCCCGAGCAGAGAGATATACTTGCAAACCAGTGTACGCAGGGCCCAGTGTATATACTTACGGTGTCCCACTAAGGCGACTCGTTATCGCTCGCTACAGCAAATTGCTACGTTCTACACGCCCGCACGACGACTATTAACGAGGCGGGGCTGAAGACCTCCCGGAGAGCCCTCAGCGGGAACAAGTGAGCGCGCACAGGCAAACGAGGTAATGCAAAGAGGTCGCACGATAGCCATCTCGCTCCCATTGTGTCGACACCACTGTGTACAATAGTTAGCCCGATCGAGACACACTAACCTGGGCCGTGGGAAGCTGAGGGAAGCAGTACATGTCACCGCACTCAACTTTGTCGACGTGCGGTACCTTACACCCGGTGACAAAACCAGAGGAGTATTTTAAAACACCGGCTATATACGTTCCGTCTAGGCAGCGTTCCGTCGGCCATTTTGCAGCGGTCACGGGAGGTCGAAGTGTACAATGCTGGGGGAGTTTGTGTGGACTCATTCCTCGGGGCAAAAGGAACAAAAATGCGAGACGAAAAGGCAAATGTAGCGAACGCCACGGCGGCGGTACAGCCCACAGCTACCGGTGTGCACCCACGTCCAACGTAAACATTCATTTCTGAAAACCTCGCCTGCTTTTGCTGACCATTGTTGCTGCGGCTGTCTATAATACAAGCGACTTCCGAGCACACGCTAAAGCACCGGTTTCTACTTCTTGTTACAGCCAACACATGGACGGCCTTCCGCGACGAGTTAGTGTGAAATGATTGACGATATCATGGAGCCCGCTATGGAAAGAAAATGGAATAAGTCCACGCAGATAGATCTCATCGTGAACATCGAGTGAAAGGTGAAGATGTCCAAAAGGGCGCGTTGCATCTGCCGCTATTTTTTCACGCACAGAAAAAAAAAAATAGTAAGATTTACTCGGCATGAACAGTCGCTCTGAGGCTCCATAAGGTCACGGCGAAATGGTGCGTGAGCATCGCTCATCAAGGCGACATTCCCTCATTAGTATTCATGTGTCTCTTCTGACCTTGGCCTCCCCACGAATGAAGAGTCGCCTCCTGGCACCGCAGCAGCAAAGGTTATCGATACGGCTAAAGCTACTTTCCGCTTCACTGAATTCGACGATTGCACCGCCTGATAGCGCGCAAATGTAGCGGGACACAGAGATTCGTAATAAACTCACTACACGGAATTCAGGAGCTGGGAAATGTAGATACACTATTATGAGAGCGTGAAACGCTTCGCATTTAAGAAAACTTGACACTGGTATTTTTGTTTCATCGATTATCGCAAAGCTAGGGGCTCGCACTGGACCACGACAAACAACGGGTAAATCTTAGGCAAATGAAAATGCCCGAAGACCTCGTAATTCTACTAAAACACCGGACAAGAGTCCCTTCTCAAGAGAACCAAACGTTGGTCAAACGCACTCATTCGAGGCTTAAGCAAGTGTACGTGCGGCTGCATGCTTTCTCCGTACTTTATATATATAGCGCACACATATGGAACACGTATTCAGAAACTGTGACCTGTAGAACAGGCACGCAGGAACGAAAAACACGGAGGAAGAGGGGTATAAAACCAACATAGTATATCCAAAGGAAACTACATTAGTAGGAGGCAGCAAGCAACAGACTTTGAGAAAACTCATTTGTACAGGCCAAAAAGCTCCCAGGCCTGCGCAGAGGGCACATAAGCTAGATTTTACTGCAAGCTCTATTGATCTTTTTTTTTTATTTCAGTCTCCTGCATTTTCTGCTTTTTTTTCAGCTTCTTTTTAGTCGTCATCCGCTTCCTCTTTTTTTTTTCTCTCTCTCTCTTCTTCCTCGTCTCCTTTCTCCCGTTGTCGTCATTTTCCCTCGTCGTCCTTCATGAAAACACAGCCGGCGGCTGGCAAAATATAATGACCTGGAAGGCCAGCACCACTGATCACAGTATAGTGGATAACACGAAACGCTCGGTCATGTGGTGAGAGCCACTACACCTCTTCCACCATATCAGAGCCCTGGCTGAGAGTGCAAGATGCCCAGCCAAGCGGTGAGATCCTGGGAGTGTGGGAAGCTCCGCACAGGAACGAAACATTTTTTTCTCTTTCTCTCTCTTTCATTGAAGCTGATAGCGGTTACGGACAGGGGCGGTGGCGGAGGACATCATCGTTACCAATTTCGCTCACTGTTACGAGCCCATAACATCTTACGCGCAAAAGAAGAAGCGAGAACGCTGGCACAAAGAAGGACCAAGGTTATGTTAACTGGTGAAGAACAGATCAACGACGACATAGACGTTGTAGAACGCTACGTTTTCCTATGGCCCAGATTAGATGTTGATGAGAGCTTTTTACAAAAGAAAGAGAGCGAGCATTAGGAATAGAAGCAACGGGTGGACTTTCTATGATTATGAAAGATGATGACGTCAATTTGAAAATAAAGATCAGCCTGGTTAACGCCCTTGTTTTTCATGTGGTGAAGATGCGTGCGAGTCGTCGATCCGGGGGAAATATGAAAGAAGCGAGGAAAAAAGAGAGAGAGAGAGAGAGAGAGAGATGATGGGCGGAAGGCAGGGAGGTTAACCGGAAGAGAAAATATCCAGTTTGCTACCCTGCACTGGGGAAGGGGTGAAGGGAGACAGAAAGAGATGGAAAAAGAATAAAGAAAGAGAGAGGTCAAATCGCGCACACACACAAGCACGGCATGTGTCATAGACGGTTCATGAGGCCCGTTGCGCGCAAAAACTTGAGCACAGCCTTCGTGGCTTTCTGCTGCGAGACACTGTCTGTCCGGCATTCCAATATGGTTTGCTCGGACAGCGGTCGACCATCAAGGCGTGACAATTCTGTGGCGAGAGTCTGTCGCTGGGAGCAGTACCCAGGGCAATCGCAGAGGACGTGCACAATTGTTTCCTCGCTGCCGCAGTGAATACAGGCAGCACTGTCTTCCAGTCCAATGCGACAGCCGAAACTTCTTGTGAATGACGTGCCTAGCCACAGGCGGCAAAGTACGGTAGTTTCACAGCGGGTAAGCCCACGCGGAACTCGAAGTTGTAGTGATGGGTTGAGGCGGTGCAGACGGGTATGCAGAAGACCAGGAGTGTTCCACAGCGCTATAGTCATATCACGCGCAAGCGAGCGAAGTTTTCTTACTGCATCCGTTCTTGACAGTGGGATGGCTTGCAGCACTCCAATTTCGTGGGCACGTTTCGCAGCATTATCTGCGTGCTCGTTGCCGATTATTCCAGAGTGGCCTGGTAGCCACTGAAACGTGATGTCATGGCCTTTGTCGGTTAATTCGTGATAGAGCTGTCGTGTTTGAAGCACTAATTGGTCTTGCGGCCCGCTACGTAAGGCCGATAAAAGGCACTGAAGGGCGGACTTGGAATCTGTAAAGATGGCCCATTTCTGTGGTGGCTCTCCATCGATCACGCAAAGTGCGGTGCGTAGTGCCTCAAGCTCCACGGCTGTCGATGTTGTGCCATGAGACGTCCTGAACAGCACATCTACTGCTTTGGCAGGGAAGGTCACAGCTCCTGCAGATCTGCCTGCTGCTGTTGAGCCATCAGTGTAAAGCTGAAGATGATTCCAGGAAAAAAGAGAAGAAGCTAGCTGCTTATGAGCTACGGTGGGGGGCTTTGAGAATTCCGTGCACTGCACACCCAACGATTTGGTCATGAGGGAAACAAGTGCTGAATGTTCTTTTCAAGCATATATAATAAATCGTCGTCATCATCATCAGCCTGTCTAAGCCCGCTGCATGGCAAAGGCCCCTCCCATAGATCTTCAATTATCCCGGTCCTGCACGTGCTAACTGGGACCAATTTATCCCCGCAAACTTCCTCATCTGCCCACCTAATTTTCTGCCGCCCCCAGCTGCTACGCTTGCCTTCTCTAGGGATCCACTCTGTCGCCCTTAATGACCAACGGTTGTGTTGTCTTTGCATTACGTGCCCTGCCCACTCCCATTTCTTCTTAATTTCTACTAAGATATCCTTAACACGCGTTTATTCACTAACCCACTCTGTTCTCTCCTTGTCCCTTCAAGTTACATCGATCACTACTGCGTCGTCCCCAATTTAAGTTTAACTCTTTTAGTGAGCCTCCAAGTTTCTGCCCCGTAGGTAAGTTGCGGTAAGATGAAGCTGTTATGCACTTTCCTCTTGAGGGAAATAATAAGCTGTCATCTGGGAATGCCTGCCGAATGCACCTCCACCCAATTCTTATCCTTCCAATTATTTCAGACTCTTGGTTCGGATCAGGAGTTGAGATATATTCGTCTTCCACTTCCAGTAACTCTCCATTAATCTCAAACCGCCGTGCTCTCCCAAGGCTAATGAACATTATACTTTGGTTGTCTGCATATTACTTTTCAGACCCACCGTCCCACATTGCCTGTCCAGTTCGGCACTCACGTTTTGCCATTCGTCCCCCGAGTTACTTAGAAAGGCAACGTCATCAGCAAATCTGAGGTTACTGAGGGTATCAACCCTTAAGCGCACCTGTTCCGAATACCTCTTGCAGACAAGCTGTGAATAACACGGGAGAGATTGTGTCCGTTGTCCTACGCCCTTCGCTATAGGTATTTTACAAGGAGGTTCCATTGAACTTCCGGAGTGGAAGTCCCTGCAGCCGTCTGCGGGGCCAAGTGACGCCACCGGCGGCCACGTTACTATAGAGGAAAAAGTACGCGGGCGACGGCAAGTATTAAGATAGCCGCTCGACTTGTTTTGCAACCTCACGATGAAACACTGAGACAGAAACCAACTTTATGCTTATGCCGACTCGCAGCGGTGTTTCCAAGATAAGAAAAAAAAAATTTCCCGCGCCCGTACTCAGCTGCAGGCGCCAAGGAAAACAAAAGAACACAGCTGACTGAGAGGTTCTATGCAAATCGTACTTGCTGGCTTCGTTTGTTAGTAGAAACTAGGTTTTTATGATGCGGTGATGCGATATAGCGCAAATATGCGGCACTGTGCGACTGCCAGCTGACGTAAAATGCATTTGTGCCCTTTATTTAAACATGTATCCAATCCACTGAGTAGAGCGCGTGCTTTCTGCATGTTACCTTAACTAACCGCATGCTTTTTTTTTTTTTTCGTATTCCACGTACGTTCTTCCAAATTGGTTCGTTTCTCTTAGTGTTTGTGAAGTCTTCTCAGATCTGCGTCTATCAATTAAGAGCCGTTGGGTGCGTTCTGAAAACTTTCTTATTTAGTTCTGACTGTACGCGTACATAGGAGATTTCTGAGACGGGACACGCGCCGAAAAGCATGCACTTAGCATCCCGACCAAAATTTCATCAAATGATGAAGACAGAGGTCGGGTTGTTCGATGTCAGTAGAGCAGAGGCGAACGAGTGGCTGTTTTAAGCTTTATTCTATCCACCCCTACGAACACCACATGTTCTCAGCAAGAAGGGTACACAGTTTTTTTAATTTTTTTATTCATTTTCGAAACCAGTAGCACGGAGAAACACGCCATACGTGCTCGCTGCATTTGCGCATTCGTCAACACGTACGCATAACAAATTCTGCGTCTGTATATCCCGGAAAGATGCCCTTCCTCTAAAGTTTGTATACAAACACTGCAGGGACATCCCAATACGCGCACCAGACCTTGCGTGTGTTTTAGCAGAACTCGAGCCCATAGCAAATCATGTATGCATGCATCTGAAAACGAAGCACGCACTAACAAGTATTTTAATCTTACAGTTAACTTTGATACATGCGTAGGGATGTAATAGAAGTATGCGAACGTTTAAAACTGTCTTCTACTTAGCGAAATGCACTGAAAACGGGCTGCCGTACGTGAAGAAAGTGAGAGAGACTTACACATGAAATCTTCTTCCAGACTTCTTGACGCGATTTGTGCAGCCGAAAGCGACGCACAAAGTCACCGTTGCCGTCTCAGATATTTAGATGCTTAAAAAAACATGGCACAGTGTTTAAACACCGCGAAACAGCGTCGCGCTGTCTACGCGCTCGCCGTCTGTGTGGTCGTCTGCTACTCTTTCCTTGAGCAAGATGGCGGCGACGGCTTCACTTTCGGCAGGCCGCTTCCACTCCACAAAAGCAATATACAGGGTGTTTTTTTTTTTTTTAGCTACAACACATTTTTTAAATTAGAAAGACATAAATCGCGGGTTCGGGTGTCCGGGTTGGCGGCCTCTAGATACAGAACAATTACCGCACGTGTATGCCTAATTAGCGAAATTACGCTAATTAACTTTTTAATTATCAGCAATTGGAGGCTATAGTAAATGAGTACTTTGGAGCCCGTCCACGACACTACCTATCCCAACGATCAAATTTTGAATGGCGGAGTGCATGTCGGAGCTAAGCGAACAATTAGTTCCCCGTGGCAGGCTCCTTGAAACTGAAATTGGACGGAAAAAGAGCGTCTGTGACGTCGATGTCGCCGCCCCCACGGCTTTCGTCACTCGCCACTCGCCCGTGGTCACCGCCGCTCCGGCCGCGCAAGCAGCTTGCGTTATCTCCTCCTTATCTGAGGCGTTGGTCGCAGCGGGCGAGTGACGTAAGCCGTGGGGGCGGCGACATCGACGTCACAGACGCTCTTTTCCCGGCCGATTTCGGTTTCAAGGAGCCTGCCACGGGGAACTAATTGTTCGCGTAGCTCCGACATGCACTCCGCTATTCAAAATTTGATCGGTGGGACAGGTAGTGTCGAGGACGGGCTCCAAAGTACTCATTTACTATAGCCTCCAATTGCTGATAATTAAAAAGTTAATTAGCGTAATTTCGCTAATTGTTCTGTATCTAGAGGCCGCCAACCCGTACACTCGTATGGTACACAAGACATTCCCGCGATTTATGTTTTTCTAATTTAAAAAATGTGTTGCAGCTAAAGAAAAAAACACCCTGTGTAACCTCCTTGGTATTTCACTGCTCTCCTTATGGAGGACTATGGTGGTGTGGAGCCATTGTAGATATCCTCTAGTATTCTTACGTAATGCTCGTCTACGCCCCCATATCCGGAATGCCTGCATGACCGAGTCAAATGCTTTCTCGTAATATATGAAGGCTTCATACAGGGGTGTTGTGCATACTACGCGTATGTCTCTATGACATGACTGTTTGATCCTGTTAATATGATCTATTGTTTAATAGTCTTTACAAAATCGCATTGTTCGTTAGGTTGACTGAAATCTGAGGTGGCACAAATTCTGTTAGCGACTACCTTGGTAAATACCTTGTAGACGACAGACAGTAAGCTAATCGGCCTGTAATTTTTCGAGTCCTTCACGTCACTTTTTTTTATGGATTATGATGATGCCGGCGTTCTTCCAAGATTCCGGTGCACTCGCGGTCATTAGGCATTGCGTATACAGGCTTGCCAGTTTTTCTAACAGGGGCTGCAGATTGAGTGGAGAGAGAAATTAATGCTACCCGAGTTAGAAGCTATAAGCGAAAACGAGGCCAACAATGCGCAAAATGGTTAGACTCGGGTTATATCGTAGGGAAACGAGCTTTAAAGCTGTCAAAGGCGCCCACGCACTTACGCAACAGTCACAACGTTCTGGCACTTCTCATTGCATTTCAACTCCCTTTATTTGCCTATACCACGAGCCACTTTTTTTTTTCTTTTTTTATAACGTAGAAGGCAGGGCTCTGCGCAAGTGTAGAATCGCTGCGAACTGTTGAATTTGCTGCGCGAAGCGTCGTTTAAAGTTCTGAATTTGTTGTACAGCAGTCTGAAGCAAAGTGGATAAAGTGGACTCTCAACCGTCATTTTAATGCTGGCCGAACAGCTATGCCCCTCGGATAATTTTTTGTCGGAGATTGAGGCGGGGCAAAACGAGCACGGGCGCCTTGTCGCACAGAGGCAGCGTCAGCACAGCACAGAGTTGGGACACCCCGAAATGCTCGCAATACGTGCCGACCAAAGACGACAGCGCACGTCTCGTCCCAAAGGGTGGAAGCGAGCGTCAGGCCGGAATGGATGCCGCAACAAGCCGGCATATACCACGGCTGTGGAAACGCGCACGTATACTCGTTCGTCCGGCTGCCGGTGGCGGACGGCGATGACAGCGCGGGTGCACCACTAATGCCTTTACGTTACACCGCAACTCCCACTATGTATACATACATCGCACGCGCACACACACACACACACGCGTGCACGCACGCACGAACCATATAGCTTGAGTCCCGCCGATGACGACATCCCGCGCTCTTACTGCACCACCGATGATGTGTTGATTCACGGCGAAAGGATTCGTGCTTTCAAAGAAGTGGTTAAGCAAACAAAATCCGTCAAGGGAGAAGCCCGTCCGAGTCACCGAGAGCATTACTAATGGAGACGGAAACATGGCATCACCTCTTGCACGGGCTACGAGAAGCTGCCGCTCGAAACTACGCCCTATGTATACTTGCACCTCTATACAAGTGTCTTGTGTCGATAACAGGCGGGGTTTCGGCGGATTCACTTACGAAGGATCTCAATTTGTGAGCTTTTTCTTCCATACTTATGCTGGTGTCTGGCGGTGGCTGATGCCGCCCCAATGCTACAAGATGATTACGAAAGTTATAGACAGAAATAATAACGCGCGTAATTGCGGCGGATCTCAACTTGGGGGAATTCTGATAAACATTCATAAATGCTGCAGAAGGGCGGATTGGCCGGGGGTGTATATTCACGGTAACAGATGTGCAAGCATGTGCAAGGACGCAGGCAGCATGCGAAGACGGACGAGCGCCGACTAAAACTGCTATTTATTCACAGATCATACACATAATGTCAAGATAGCCAATGCAATGGGCACGGGTTGCGCTTCACGCATGGCAAAAAGCTGGAATTTCTCGCATCAAGTTGCCGTTTCGTCCGGTTCACTTATGCTGCTCAAACCTTCCTAGATTTAAAAAAAAAAAAAACAACAATTTTAGATTTTTCGTCATCACATTCTAACGCTGCGAAAGCGGGTATTGCTATGACCATTTTGCAATCCGCCATTATGAGGTCTAGCCGTTAAAATATGGCAAGCGCCTTTTCCAGACAGATAATTAGACTACAAGAGGTGGGCTCCCCTATATAGTAAAGTTCTGCTTATTGCAACAAAAAAATGAACTTTCTAAAATGATTAGAGGTATTTGCCGCGCCCGTGATGTGGCGAAGAAGAGGCAGGTGAACGTGGTAATTCCCTATGTTCATGCATCCTCACGTAGAGCTAAAAAAGAAGTGTGCAAAACATTTTCCACTGATGTCTTTTCTGGCGGCAATAAGTTGGAACAGTTATTCTCTAAGATTGATAAACAAAATAAAATAAAGCAGAGTGTCTCAAAAAAAAAATGAAAAAGGGGGGGGAGTGACGTAAACCATGTTGATCCTTATTACACTAGTTGTCGATTCAGTGTTGCTTATTGCATCCCCCTATCATGTGATAATACATACAATGGTCAGACCAAGCGCTGCTTCAGTGTACAGTCAACAGCAAATGTTTGCGGGACATGAAACTTCGTAAAAGCCTATATTACCGCTTAGCCTCGCAACATAGCCTCGAATTAAGTTTCAGTTGGTAGATGTTTTTCGATGTACAGGCTGTAATATTTAATTCGAGGCTATGTTGCGTGTCACCAAACCCGTGCTGTCAGGTACGGGACGCGATCGCCGTAAATAATTCTAAGAACCAGCGTCTCGGTTCTCCGAAAAAGATCCCACGAAAGCTTGGACAATGAGGTTTTTGGTCCCCTTGGGCACACTAGCAAAGCGCCAGCAGTGGTTCAAAGACCGAGTCAGAGCCAAGGGTGATTAAACAAAACAAATATATTCTCATCAAACAGGCAGTTACATAAAACGTACACAAACACGGCTCTCCCAAACTCAAACAGATGGGTTACAACGTTACATGAAACCAAAAAACATGAACAAGCAGATATACATGACACATGCACATTTAGACGCTTGTTGTTTTGTGGGGGTTAACGTCCCAAAACCAGCTATGATTATGAGAGACGCCGTAGTGGCGGGCTCCGGAAATTTCGACCACCTGGGGTTCTTTAACGTGCACTGACATCGCACAGCACATGGGCCTCAACATTTCGCCTCCATCGAAATGCAGCCGCCGCAGCCGGGATTCGATCCCGCGACCCTCGGATCAGCAGCCGAGTACCATAGCCACTAGACCACCGTGGCGAGGCCACATGTAGACGCGTGTGCGACATAAGGCTGCGCCCCTGTGATCCACTCTTACGTTTGCTGTAAAGTGGTCGCCAAAGAAAGGGGGCAGAAACCTTGCCAAGCTGCTGTTGCGCAGCACTTTTGTTCCTTGCTTTCGCATCCGACAGAAAACTAGACGGGCTTTCTCGCGTTGGTGCACGCGTATAACATTGTCGCTATATCGCCAGCTTCAGTATCGGCTTCTTTCAGAACGTCCGATAAGCGAAGCCAAAGTGCGACACGGCGTCCTTGTGTCCGCCCCCTCTCAAGGTGCACTGTCCTCGATGAGTTTGCCCCTCGGACGATATTGCGGCATCTCGGTGACGCTCCCGTCGCCCCGGTTTCCTCGACGAGGCGCTCTTTTGTCCGCCTTCCCTTGGTTCGTGTTGTTGGAAGTGTATACATGCCAACATCGAATACGAATCTTCGACCGCCAGCACGCTCTCCTGGCTTCCGACGCAGAAAATCGAGGATGGTGGTTCGACCTCGTATACACACGCCGCTAAACTGCGCCCTTTCACCGCGTGCGCGAAAGGCACTTCCTCCGTGGCAACGCCGGTAATCTCGAAAGGCAGACGCATTCTCGCTCAGAGATCGAGATGGCCCACACTCGCGGCTTCCTGCCGCACAGGGGAGGAGGGAGAAGGCAAACTTCCGGCTTCCGCTGTGCGTGCCCAGCCTCCCATCAGCATTGTATGGAGGCGATGCGACGATTCCCTCGTCCCCGTAGCGTACAACAACAACAACAACAACAACAACAACAACAACAACAACAACAACAACAACAATAATAATAATAATAATAATAATAATAATAATAATAATAATAATAATAATAATAATAATAATAACGAAGCGTACTGAGCTGTTGAAATACCGAATGATATGAGAACACATTTCTAACGAATAATTAGACAAACAGTGACGACAGCCCCTGTATAGGATGAACAGACAAGGTAACCATCAATGATATAGCACTATAGAGTTACGCCACACCATATGGAAGAGAAGCAACATAACCATATGGTCCTGCGGAAAAACGTATCCTTCTTGAAAGTAGTGATCTTCATCAGCGAAGTTAAACAACGCTCGCCAATGAACGCGGGCGACATGCATGCATCGGGGCTTAAAGGGCAACCCCGGTGGTTTTTCCACCGTACATTCTGGTGTCGCTGTTTTCCAAAGGCACTGATAATCCTGCAGCAGGCAGCGTAGCTCAGTTTGTTCAGAAACTCACCAATAATTTTAAATAACCCAATGAGCGATCTGTTCGAACCGAAACGGGTACACGCTTCGTGCAGCGTATGCGATGACGTCACAACCTCCTCATCATCAGAAATATGGAGCTGGTGCCCAAAAAATGAAAGCGGCGATGTCATCTGACGGTGCATTGAGTTATCAAAGCTTTTTCTGAAGCGCTGAAGTATCGCCGTTTTGCTCTCGACCGCCCGCTTGCACGGGTGGGCAGCATTGAAGGTGATGAAGTCACAAACACAGGGTGGCCCGCGTGGGAATCCGCTGAATTTTTTAAAATTCATTTTCAGTAAATCGAAATTACTTCCAAGTGCGCGGCCTGGCACATATTACAGTACCGAGGAGAACATATATTGAAAATTTCATCGAGATCCATGGACGGCAACGTTGTCGCAATGTCACACTCTCGTCACCGCACCGTCGTCCGCGAATCGGAGGACGCAGAATGAGATGCTTCTGCAGACGATACTGAACAGACGTCGACGGTATAATTAACGGGAACCGTCGCGCCGCACACGTTGCGAGGCCGGCCGTACAGAGGCATTGTATGCCGCCGACGTCGTTCAATTCATGCCCCGGGAGGCGACCGGGGTGTTAACCCCTGCCAGCAGACAGAGTTCGTGCATAACTCGCGATGGCACGTGTCCAAGGAGGCTCGCTTGACGTCGAGAGAGGATACAGCGCGAGTCCAACAGCAAAGAAATCAAAAGGTCGCCGACCTGAAACACTGTCGTTCGACTAGTACAGACACGAGCGGCACAGGGGGCAAAACTTATTTTGCTCTCACACCTGTGCAGGCACGGAGAACGCACGGCGGTGCTGCAAGCCCGGCCGCTCGAACAGCCCTGCTGCGCATAACTCTGAGCAAGGAGATGCACGGTGGGCGCTCACGCGTCATGCACCGATCGTCACGGCATACAACGTACATGAACGTTCTCAGTGCGCTCGACCTGGGGCCCAGTTCACAGGACTTCATTTCGCAAGCGCTCCTTGTCGCTGGGTGACTGCCCCCGCCAATGGCAAGTCCAGCATCAGCATTGGCTGAAATATTCTCTTACGAAAAACTCGTGCGCAAGCGCTTCTTTTGTGAATACGGGCCCCGTCATGACAGATGTCGTTTGGTTAAGCGGAACGGGTTTTCGAAATTCCTACTCTCCACAATGACACCACCCATCCCTCTCTCTACCTGTCACACAGCGAAAAAAGGCAAGAACAACAGCGTTCGCGGTTGGAGGAAACAGTGCGCCAGGATAGGCATTTCAAAACTCCGCAGAAATGACACGTGCTCGGCGGTGAGAGACAGCGTGCCAGAGGAGGCAGAGCGTGAAATGCCCTTTTCCTGAGCTCTTCGAACTTACTTCGCGTGTGTACCCCTGCTAACACCCGGCAGGGGGAAACAACACTCTCGCGACGAAGAAGCCGTGCCTTTATAAAAACGAACGAAGACTGGACCAGGCATTACTGCGAAGACTCGTCATTTTACAGCAGACCGTTGTAGGCAAATGTTATTACGACCTTGCTAACGCTGTCACGCTACAGGGCTACAACTCAAGCATGGAAAGAGAGGGTAACTCTCGCCTGCCGTATTAGCCTGAATTCTCTTATTATTTACAACTCTACAGCTAGAAACGAGCTCGATGAAACCGAAACAAGTCTGTTTGCGTCCGCATATTTTCTATGTAGCACTTATAAGGGCTGCTTGTAAACAGCCGTCAACAAAGATTCTGAGAGCGAAAATGTAACGCGCTCCATCAAAAAGAAGTCTGCAAATACGGAGTAACCCTTAGCAAAACGCTTTCTTGGGCTAGTTGGTTCATGACTTCCTGCAGGAAAAAAAAAATGTAGCGCAAAGGAACACACGGACAGACTAAGAACACAGGACTGCACACGTCACACGCAAGGTTTTAAGCGTGATTATCGCACATACGTAGATACGCTCCGAGTTACCGAGGGAGAGGAAAAGAACGGCCCAAGATACACCTGACAGAGGCAGCGGTTGCTGTAAATGTCGCAATTTCCGACTCGTTTCGGCCGTCTCGACTCGGTAATGAGCCAAGGAGGTCCCTTGTTTTAAATCCTCTTTGGACTGGCCGCACAATTCGCGGTCACCAAAAAAAAATAATAATAATAATAATAACTCTTCCTTTTACAACTGAATCATCGCCTCATATTTCAGTGAAGGCAGTAATGGCAGGTTCGGAGTCGTTTGGTATATAGCACCCGTCGTTTGCTGCTATGAGGCAAGTATAAACTATACCACAGCAAACAATGAACGCAGCTGATCTGAATGATCGCCTATTCGAGTTGTGGCGTAAAAAAACGGCACTTACCCAAGAGAGGGATATCTTGCGGAACTGGAAGAAAAATTCAACGAAGCAAGCAAGCGAATGAGAAAAATGATGACACTAGGCTTTGAATTAGACGGACGTATACCACAACTGCCACTACACTGGCACCCCTGTGCCTGGCGCATTACTTGAGTGCGTGAAAACATAATTCATCAAGTGGGTCGACTTGATGGTGTTCTCTCTCTCTCTGTCTCTAGCTCTACCACACACACACACACGTGTGTGTGTGGGTGTGTGTGTGTGTCCGTCCGCCTTTTTCACAGCCCTGTAGCTTTTAATCGGCGGTACGCCCGGCTAAATGCGGTGTTAGTTCGTACGCGGGAAGTTTGAGAACACTGCAATCGCGGCGCGCAAGCCGCGATGTCACGTGGTATTTTTTGTATTTCGCGGGCATCTACAGCAAGCTGGAAAGCACTAATTATGAACAGATAGAAAGTTGGAAACCTTTCAACTGGGCATTTGACAGACCACTCTACAAGTTTTCCATAGGAATTACTTACCTAGCGTTGTTGCTTCCGAAGTTCATTAATCAATCTCACCTAATTAACCAATTAAGTGGAACAAAAAAAGTCTGACTCACTCCATACGATAGTATGAAAAATGCATTCGGTCGCGTTGTCTTAGGGTGCATGGGCATATTTTTAAAACCTGGCTAAAGATAGCTGGGACAACCTGTATATAGGTGTGAGACGTAGCACTTCAATAACATTTCATTTATTCGTCGACGAAGGCCGGACCACCGGCCGAAAGCGTTAATAAAACAAGAATTTTAAACGTGCGTCCCCATTTTCAACCCCATATATATATATATATATATTCATTTACGGTCGATCCGCGTTTAACAGCTTGCCTTCTGGTCGGCACTAGACACCACCTGCCCAAAGAGAGAAATATCTAGACATATACATTTCGGCTGTCCAACAGAATATTCTTCATGCTTACAACCAGAACAATACTTTCAAGCACAACCTGTCCATGGACGAAAGGCAAGCCATTACAACTTTGCAACAGCGCTCCGACATCGTCATCAAACCCGCCGACAAAGGTGGAGCAATAGTGATAACGGACGCCACCGACTACATCGCCGAAGCTTCAAGTGACACTACAAACTACTCGACCACGACCAGACTAAGGAATTTAAACAGATTGTCGCTGACACACTGGGAAGCCTTTTCCCACATGGCTGCATTGATAAAAAGACGATGGAGTCACTGATTCCACTCAGCCCGGTAGCGGGAAAAGATTTTATTTACTCCCAAAGATACACAAGCCTAACAACCCTGGTCGTCCTATAGTGTCGGCTATCGGCACGGTAACAGAACCACTTTCGAGCTATGTTGACGGTCTCATTAAAGGGATTCTCCCGTCCTTTTCTTCGTATTTCAAGGACAGTAACCATTTCTTTACTGATATTCTTGACCTATACGTCCCCGACAACGCTATACTTGTTACGCTAGACGTGGCTTCTCTCTATACTAATATTCCACATGACGGCGGCGTTCGGTCGGTAATTAGCGCTTATGACGAATCCCATTCAATTAAACCAATTGACAGCTCAGCTCCGGCTTCCCTTTTAAAGCTAATCCTGCAATAGAACAATTCTGAATCTAATGGCACCCACTACGTGCAGGTGAGCGGTGTATACCTCGATGGGCACCAAGATAGGACCCAATTATGCCAACACGTTCATGGGATTACTGGAAAACAGGTTTCTTGGTACATGTGAATTAAAACCATTATACTATAAGCACTTCATAGATGACATCTTCCTTGTATGGCAGCACGGAGAAAGTGAATTTCTGTCCTTCATTGCAAGGTTTAATGACTTTCTTCCTCCATCACCTTTTCGCCAGTCTACTCAGCTTCTTCCGTAAACTTTCCCGACGTCACAGTGTGCCTTTGTGGAAAAAGACTAACAACCAAGCTTTAGAGAAAACCGACCGATAGACACCGCTACCTTCATTTTGAAAGTAGCCATGTAAAACATAAGTCCAGGATACCATATAGTCAAGCACTCCGATTTAAAAGGTTGTGTTCTGCAGATTCAGACTTCCGGGATAATTGTGACAAGCTTCGTGATGCGCTCCAAGCCTCAACTAATTCACGACGCTATTAGTCGTGCCACTGCAGCAGGCAGAAGCGACATTTTCAACTCGGACAAACGTCTTCCACCGCAACCTTCTACTAATCTAGTCCTGACACATTCCGCGTCGATGCCGAATCTCGCCAATATCTTAAAAAGGCATCACAACATTCTCATGCAGAATGACCACCTCAAAAACATTTTCGCTCAACCACCACGCTTAGTATACCGTCGGTGAAGAAATCTGCGCAATATGCTGACATCGTCTAAGATAGTCCCGTCTGCTTATGCCGGTTGCAGTCCTTGCCGCAAGCCACGTTGCAAGGTGTGCATACACATGACCACCCCGCAGTCAGTCCAGAGTTCGGCGTCCAATTTTGTTATGAGAATTAAAGGTGATTTCGACTGTGATACCTGCAACTGCGTATACCTGCTTCAGTGTTCCACTTGTAAATTTCAGTACATTGGACAAACTGAAACGCCATTTTGTTTACGTTTCAACAATCAAAAGGCGCATGTCACTGCTCTGCCCGATCTGCCCCTATCTAAGCACGTCACCGTTCAAGGGCATTCACTCGACACACTAACCACAACCATATTAGAATCCGGCTTCGCACCACGAACGAGAAGTGCGCAAATCCTTCCTTATCTACAAATTTAAGGCTGCATCATCTGGCACAAATGAGAGCGCAGGAAAACTCACATTCCTGCCCGTGTAGCGGACTGCCACATTACTGACAGTTCGTCAGTAAAATTACCCTGTGTGCACGACGTATAAGAACAATCCTAGTTATATTACATATTTTATATTGTGACGTGCGTTTTCTTGGTTTTATATTTTTATATTTTACACTTGTTTTCTGTTAGACATCGTTTCTCGTTGTGTGACACCATTTTATTGAATGCCGACATTTATTGTTTTACGACTGTTATTTTAGCTGTTCTAGCGCATTCTAGTTTTCAACGTAAGGTTCATCGTTGTTGATCTTTTTCATATTTTACACCGGTTCCCGTTGTTTTATTCCTGCTTTTCTGTTAAGTGGCGATGTTCATTGTTATACCGGTTTCTTTCAATTCTTCTGCCATACATGTGTAATCTTTCCGTATGCACTCGCCGTGTGCCTATATACTTGTAAAATCTGCATGTCCTTGCGCACGTTTCACATTTCATTAAAACGTTGCCTGTTGATCCGATTTCATGTAGTCATCTTACAATCACGGTGCACGAGTGTTCACTCGTCCATACGATAGCAATGATGCTTGGGGGCCCCCTCTTTCTTATAGTCATGCAAATATATAAACAGCATATTTCCAGATGCACTGTATTCCCTGACGAAGGCCGAAACAGTTGGAAAGTAAAAAGTTCTCGCCCGTTCGTCCGTTCCCCCACTGCTCCACTGTGTGTGTGTGTGGAAGAATAACTGTGGAAGAATAACATGGTTGCAAAGCTGCATACAAGAGTCAGACTATGGCGGATTACTTTGAAAACTGATGTAAGAAGCCATAACGGGTACACCGTAAAACAAGAACGAAACAAAGCAGTCATACGTCAGCCAGAAAAATTGCTGCCAAGTTTCGCAACAGCCACAAATCCTTCCCAACCAGACAGACTGCTGTCAAATGTTCAGGTTTAAATCTGTTCTTCAGCGCCGACCTTGCTCTTCAGCGCCGACCTTCATCCCTGAAGATGGAGACAAGCTGGCCTCAAAACGTCGGAATTTTTACGCTTGTGGTTGGTGTTTAGAGTTGTTTGTTTAGAGTTGTTTAGAGTTGCTACACCGTGTCATAAAAATATCAAAAACCAGTTTATTACATAAAGAGAGCAGGATTTTTCAGTAGCATCTATGACACGCCTTCTAAACGGTACCGCCAGAGATGTTCTGCGGAAGAAAGTGCTGCGTCATGCGTTCTTGCTCAGTCGACCGGCTTCTGAGAAACGCCTTCGAGAGGTGTGCAGACCACGCAGCTGCCGCGCTACTTACTCGCACCTGGAGGCAGGTTCGTTCGCGCTGTTGCAGCTGTTGAGGGTCCCCCTTCTGCACTCCCAATCACGGCGGGCGACGAGTCAGCACGAGTGGGCACGTAATGAAGAATGCACATGCGCACATCGCGAGGCCCAGATTCGCGGGTTCGGTATACATCAGCGGCACCGCCACGGTATTCGCTGAATGACTTGGGATGCAATGACTTGATACCCCGCGTAACACAGCCAACAGCACTAACGTGCGCGTTGGCTTATATACAGATACAACGTAAAGGAAAGGAAGAAAAAATTAAACGTTACTGCTGATTGTGCTGTATAAGCGGTTACCGCAAACTACTAACACCTGGACCTGCTAGCCAATAAGCATTCCCCCCCCCCCTCCCTTTTTTTCTTCTTTTCTTGTTAATCAAGTATAGCAGTACAGAAGCAGCGTTAGAGAACAGGTAACTGTTAAAAAGCTCTCGGTCCCCCTCCATTTCTGACGGGACACCCCGTACGAACTAGAAAATCAACGCGGCCCCCTCCGATTAGATCGGTCTTCCAACGAGACCGCGTGCTCGCAAAGAGGTACCCCGCACAAGATACAAGGAGGCATGATGATTATGATGATGACAGCTTAAATTTTGTCATAAGGAGACCGGCGCTACATACGATACGCCAAAGGAATGTATTAGGTATTGCGAACGATCATGATCGTATACGAGACGCCCGGCCGGCCCAATGTGTGTCGAACAGTAAATATGCATGTTAGAAGCAAAGACACACACAAAATAAATTAACCTTAAAGGGGCACTGACACCAAAATTTCGCTGCTGAGATAGCCTGCGGGATGGATTTTCGCGGACATTCACATGTCATCTACCAAATCTCAACGGCGAACACAGCTCCGAAGGTAATTTAAATGAATATTAAAGAATGTTAAAGCTGGCGTGCGCAATCGAGACGCCGCACCTCGCGACATCGACAATAGCAAAAGGGATCCGAAGGCGACCCCCAACTTTCGCGACGTCACCAGCCAAGCTCCGAGCAGTGCACATAGCAATGATGACGTCATGGCCACCATTGCCTATTCGCTGCGCCTGCGTTGGTAGACTCCCGGCGACGCCTCAAGAAAATAGTTGCCACCCAACGGCGATGATTAAGACGACAACAACGAGCAGGACGTGCGACAGGCGAAAGCAAACGAGCACGCGTCGCATGTCGTGCGGAAGTGCGACACAGCCACGCGGTAGAATTTGTTTACTCCATTGCGACCAAAACAAACTAGTCGGTAATAAACAGGCCGTAAATAAATATATGCTGCGCGCTGGAGCAATTGATGTACTGTGGTATGGCTAACAGACCCTCAGCTACGTATTGCGCCCCTTTAAAGGGGAACTCCGGCGGTTTTTCCACCATATTCTGGCACCACTGTTTTCTAATAGTACTGATAGCCCTGAAGCAGAATTTTGACTTGGGCTAGCTGGTTCATGCTCTTAAAATTGCAGCTGGACGAAGACAGGAGACACGTGAATCAAACAGAAGCTCTCTTTGATTCACGTGTCTCCTGTCTTCATCGCGCTGCAATTTTAAGAGTTTGATAGCCCTGAAAGCCGCCAGGGTCAGTCAATCTGCTCACCAATAATTTTAAATAAACGAATGATCGTTGTTTTCAAACCGAAACGGGTAGACGTGCAGCGTATGCGACGACGTCAAAGCCTCCCCGCCATCAGAAATATGAAGCTGGTGAAGCTGGTGCCAAAAAAGAAAGCGTTGACGTCATCGTACGCTGTATCGAGCTCTTCTGAACTTGACAGCGACGATTTGAGCGCTCAAGCATCGCCGTTTTGCTTTAGACGGCCCGCCTGCTCGAGTAGGTAGCGCTGCAGGTGATGACGGCAAAAACACAGGGTGGCTCGCGTGGGAATCCGCTAGAAATATTTAAAATTCATTTTCGGGGAAACTAGGGGACTTGCAATCGCCTGGCTTGGCATAAGTTATTGCGGTGCCGAGGAGAACATATACTGAAAATTTCCTTTGAGATCAGTGGATAATGAAAAATCGCCGGAGTTCGTGTCCTTCCTTCGTGTTTTTAGCGGCCCATAAAGCAAGTGCGTTCTCGCGTTGGTTTAGCATAGCTCGAGAAAATGTATTTGTTTCTGCTGCTGCAAAGTAGACCCAAACGTGAGGCAAAAGCTGGCGAAAAAGAATGTCCCGCCACTCGGACTCGCGTAAACAGCGGCGCCAACCTCTGCAAAGTGCACACAAAGCGAGCCGGGCACACGGAATCTCGAGCGGAGATATTTTGGCGAACGACGCCCTCCTCCTCGACTGCCACGAGCTCGCCGTCTCCTCGGCCACGACGCACGCGTGCGTATATATATGAAGGCTCCCGAATCGAAACACGGCGGCTGCGACCGGCATAAAAGATGAGCCCTAGATATAACGTGCAGGCATGTGCACAGAAAAATACCACATGAAGTGGCGTCCGCGGCGTATTGTAGGGCGACCCTACATATACACACTCACTCAGTTCCCCGTTTAATTAGAAACGGCCAGAACGAAATTGAAACGCAATTCTAAATAAACGCGACATCATGGCGTCATCGTCGAAATACCAACACCTTCGAATGCAGTCGGCCGGCCCACCGTCAAAGGGAACACGCGTGTTCTGCCATATCGACTGTCGCTGAGATGCGGTGCAGGGACTCGGAGACGAGTTTTGCTGCGAAGCTGTTTGCCCCTTGTTGTTCGAGACTGTGCTCGCATGAAAGCTATCATCGTAGACGACCGGCACCTTCAAATAAAGAGCGACAGTGGCCAGCCCGACAGGTGGAGGAATGGACTAACTTGACGAAATAACAACATTAACCACTAGATAACAGTACAGTAGCCTCCGTCGCCGTGAGAGAGGGGAAATTACGAAAATGAGCTTCCAAAGAACCACGAGTTCGTCGGCGTCACCGGTTCGGGCGTATATACGACGGGTGGTCCTCGGCCGAGTTTAACTAGAGCGGCTGACGTCATCGTAATAGGGAGTTTGAGAATTGGGGCCCCAAGCTCCTTGGGGCCCCAATTCTCAAACTCCCTAATATTTTCGCATCTCACAAACGCACCCAAACAAAGCGTCTCTGGTACGCTCATCTCGGGCTCGATCCGGGTTGCAACCAACTCGAGAGGTGCCTTCAAATTAAGGCCCATTTATGAACAGGACGGTTAGGGACCGGTTGCGAAAAGCGCGTAACTGCGTATAAATGGATCGCAACAGGAAGAAGCCAACTGCGTCGCGGTGCGCGAGCCACGAAATGCTGACGGCGCGCCGAGGCGAAAGCTCTCCGCGTTCAGCGTTCCTATAGGGCATGTCGAAAGAACGTCTCGCGCGTGGAAAGTGCGTGCACATGCGAATACGCAAGCCTCGCGATGCAGCCACCCCCTGCGCTAAGCGGCCATGGCTATTGGTCCTCCGCAAGAAGCATAACTGTGACGTCCGCCAGGGTGGAGTACAGCTATGACCTTATTCATCAAACATCTCGTCGGCGTTCCGCGTACACCTACGCATACAAGACGGATACAAGGTGGATATAGTATACACTTAGAGCACTGCACGGGCCGACTTTTTCCGGCCCGGGCCCGGCCCGGCCCGAAAGCGCCGTGCCCGGTGTAATACGGCCCGTACCCGGCCCGGGCCCGAAAGGTTTGGGCCCGGCCCGACCCGGCCCGGCCCGGCCCAATTCAACCAATTATTCCTTGAGCATAAACGAGGCACTGTCCAATCTTCGCTTGTAGTGAACATATCAGCCGCACTTAAGATAGTTTCTGGAGAGTGTTGTGAGCTAGAACTTATGACAGTGTCACGATTTGCACTGGTACTGTGTTTACCTTCGGTTAATTACGCCCGTAACACTTTTGCGAAAGAATTGCAGGGGGATATATGAGGAGGCATAGCTGGCTGTCTCATGCACGCAGTGCTAACCGTGAAATGTACTTATTTCATTTCAAAGAACGACTACAACATACAACGCCCACATGAAGTGGAAAAACGGCGGACATTTATAGTTGAGTTTACATTAATTGCTGCACATTAATTGCTGCGACTCTTGAGTAAATAGCGCAGAACTTATCCTGAAAACTTCTTTTCTTGCACAGTGCAACGAGAGAGAGAGAGAAAAAAAAAACGCGCTCTAACTACTCCTGGGAGGATTCGCCAGGATGAGTAGCGTTATTAAACCTGTCGTTTCAACTCCTCGCTAGGCAACTGTCTCCAACGTACGCTACATTTTCGTGATAAAAAGAAGGGAGTCCTCTCCCGAACGTTTTTCGCCGAGTCACCGCCACCGCAGTGCCATAGATATGTCAAAGCAAGCCACACGTTAGCGAGCGAAATGCCGTCCTCGCTGTTCACTTTGGATGCCTATCTCGTCGCCTTTGTGTGACTGTCCTCGGTCTTTGAAAGTGTTATACTTTAAATCAAGACCACACTAAGGGCTTCCGAAATAAGTGCTTATTAGAGCGCCGAACTCAACTAGACGGTGGCTTCTTGCGCTTCCCGTCGAACGCGGCGGGTCAGGTGTGTGGAGCGTGATCCCACGCAATGACTGGAATCGGGAGAGTGGGTTGCCGCCGAGGGCAGGAGGCCTCGGTGCGAACAGGGGAGCGAAGTCTGGCTTTCTATGGCTCACAGTCGTGGTTGCAGTCTTCCAGCTAGCGGCTGTGACGGTGGAGACAATGTGTGCTTGAAAGGAAAAAGCGGTGACTACGGCGGGCAAGAAAAGACGGAAGGTAGAGAAAAAGCAGACTTCTGAGAGGGGTAGCGCCCACGTGGAAGGACATTTCACGCGGATCAGGCACATTCTATTGCTTCAGTATAGGGTTCATTTCAGAAGGTGTCAAGTGTTCAGTCAATAAAATAAGTTACGTGTTCCATCATATGTATGAACTTGGGCCCTTCTGCGTTTGTTTCAACATGTAGAATAGCCTCTGTAAATAGCTTCCGCAAAATCTGTATTACCCATTATAGTCATCTTATGTTAGCGCACGCACCGAGCTACCCGCGCCACGATTTTGGATCGTGGTACATTTAACACGCGACGGAGATACCGCAGCTGATAAAACTCGACAAAAAAGTAGCGCACATGTCGCACACCGACTTAACGAATCCGCCTTACAAATTCTACTCGTGCCGGGGAAACTTGCTTACCACAAACATTGAGGTCATTGACGCTTTGGTAAACGGAGCAGTGGGAACTCTACGAACGGGAATTGCTGGGTGCCCGTGCTACGCACGTCCTGAGGTTTCACAGCAGTGGAGCTGCCATACGTTTTTTTGACTAGAGGAGGGGCTCATGTCTCCCCTTTTTGATGTGTGTTACTTAACCGCTAAAATATAAAAGCGGCAGAAGTTCGAAGCAAGATGGAAGCGCTTGAAGGGATGAAAAATTCGCCCACACGGGGTGTCTCTGGACCCCTTAGATATTTATGCGGTAAAGAACGCCAATACACCCGCCTGTTACAAAGGGTACTGCAGTAAATCATCATGATTATCACCTTCCTTAGGTGCTTGCTCACTTTTGTCTCGGGAGCGCCTCCACGTTTTTGAGCGCCATGAGAACACTTGTGCTCCGACGAATGAGGAAACTTATGAATTACTGACGAAGTGTGACGAAGACGAAGGTGGCCGTGAGAATCAGCAAAAATATACTCGATATGATGAGCATCCAAGTTAAATGCTAGTTCTGATTTGCTGATTGCCAAATGATAAATATTTGCAATGAGTACATCTTACATGCACTAATCTGGGCAGTGTACCGTTGCTTCGCACTTGCCGCAGTGCTGCCTGACTACCATTTCTTTTGATACACGGTACGGAATAACGTGTTTCACTCAATATAATGGCGGGAACTTATATGAGGCAGTTTCCCGAAATTACATGTAACATACTGATGGAGGCAAAATGCTAGACTTCTTGTATCGTGCGATTTCAGTGCACGCTAATGCACTTCAGGTGGTCTAAATTAACCGGAGCCTTTCACTACGGCGTCTCACGTAACCTGACTAGGTTAGGGTCGTTAATTAAAAAAAAAAGCAACAACAAAACCAAAAAGCATACACGTGCCATTACCGACACGTATGAGAACCGGGCCTGATTCGGGCCTGACCCAGGCCCGGGCGGGAAGCTCTTGGGCCCGAGCCCGGCCCGGGCCCGATCCAACAATTACTTACCCGGCCCGACCCGGCCCGCGGGCCGGGCCCGCTTTCGGGCCGGCCCGAGCCCGTGCAGTGCTCTAGACTATACACACAGACTGAACATAGCCTTCCGACGCAGCGACGGGACCGTGAGACACGGCGCATGCTCAAGGTCGAGTTCGCCGACCTGGCTCACCACCGAGTTCGGGAATCGGACACACACACAGCGACGTAACGCCGCGGCTTCTGAGGAGCCGTAGAAACTTGCGACGATAACGAGTGATGTCTCGAAATGAAAGTTTAGCAGAGCTGGCAGCAGCCGCAAAGAGAGAATCTAAAGGAAGATGAGCACGTACAAGAAAGCACTTGCTGCAGTGGCTACCCGAAGCTTGGAAAAAAGGAAAGTGGGAATAAAATGGTCGAAATAAAACAATCACTGGCCCGAAATTTTCAAGAGAATAAAGTCGGTGCTTCGAACCGCTATGCTGCTCCCTTGGGTCCGTCGCTCAGGATGAAGCACAGCGGGAAGCGATTATCGGAGTAATATGTGGAAAGGGGAGTAAGAAGATTTAGTTAACATTGGGAATAACGAAAATGACAGTAATACACGAGACGGTACGGAATACGAACACGCGCTAAGAGTCCACAAACGTCCGTGAAGTCACGTCGACTGCAAAACGCACCACGGGGCGCCCTCCTGTGGTGCACTGCGCACGCGCGAGGACGTAGGCCGATGTCCCAATATAGAGGGTGTTCCACAATACAGTAACTTTGATAGCGACAGAAACAGGGTACATTCCATTCCTTTATTTCAGCATTCATCTTTAGAACACAAATGCTCGGACAGGAGCAAAAAAGCCGCTATTATAGCGGCCTGGCAAAGGCCCCTGCCGGTACAGTATTTAGCAGCAGACAGTCGACAGTTTATACATCATATAACACACAGAAAACAGCGGTACATCGGTACACAAATTATTTTGAAAAACACTGCTAAGGGCACACTAACCCCCGTTTTAGAAACGTACAACATAGCAGTTTTCTTTTTTTTTTTTTGCATATATACACCTGGTTACTCCTAATTTTTTACCGACAATAGGCAGGCAGCTCTTATAGGCACAATCACAAACCCATGTAACATGGTAAAACCGTACATGCTTCCAGGCACATAAAAATATGTGAAAACAGTGGCGCACCAACGGGTGTTGTTTCGGGCCCCGCCCCCACACCCCCTGACGCCGACCTAACCCTCCTCCCGCTCTGTAACTGCTCCTATGTCCTAGAAGAATGTGGCGCTAATGTGTGCAAAACACCGAAAAAATTAATAAAAATAATCATCATCATTAATGTCACTATTATTTGGCATTTTATTTACTTTTTTTACACACGCAACAACTGTAAATCGCTTGCCCGGCCTTCGTGAAAAATTGAACCCCCCCCCCCCTGGCGGAAATCCTGCGTGCGCTACTGTGTGAAAACAACTTTCACATATAAGCAAAAATGAAAAGTGTTTTACACATAAGAAACGAACAAGAGCTAGAAGCAGAAATACAACATTATCCAACTTATAACATTATAGAAAGTGCTGTTTAAAGTACTGTTTCCATGCACCTAACCGCTCTCAACAAAGCTTTCTTCTCTAGCTTTCATTTTTATTTAATTTTATTTTAATGTTGTTGTTGTTGTTGTTGTTGTTGTTGCATTTCCAGACAAGGCGTCGACAACGACTGACTGTTCTTCCTTCGCAGAGCCGTCAATCGTCGAGACATTATCTGGACATATTACAATAGGTTGAACGACTTGACACCGTGACATATCGTCACATCGTGCTCGGCGCTTCCGCTCCCCACTGGGCCTCGACAAATCGCTGGATTCACGAGGTTAGCTGCCTGGGGGGCTATCGGAGATGGCATTTTAGCGAGAGCGTTCGGAATCGCCGCACGCGATTGGCCAGCGCCGCTCCGCTGTCGTCATCCGCGGGGCGTGCCCACGGTACACCTACCTATAACCACATTAGAGAAGAGAAACTGTACCGTTGACAGTGCAACGAAAAATAAAAGTAGCGGTGGCGTCCTAAACTAAGATACACGATCAAGAGATGGCACTGCATGTACTATCATTATTGTTTAGATGCAACATGTTTGTTTTGTTTTTGACGCCTACGCCTTCTGGCCTTATTGAGAGCCCCTAGCAGGAAAATTTCAAACTAAAATATGGGGCTAGGTTAGTAGTTCCACTCTACGCGCAACTTGATGGAACGCGCCGCGGCTGGTTTTTTTTCGCCACCTGTAGCGACTTGTGGAACGTCGAACCTTCCGGGGCCCCGAGATTTCGGTGTCGTCAAATTGACGTCAATTCCCTGTCAATCATTTTCAAACCGAGCGTGTCGTCTGCTACTCGGAGAACGATTCCCGAGGCCGCTCGCTCAGCGAAGGGTTTACGAACGATTTACGAACACTTTGCGAACACCGGCCGCGGCAGCGGCTCCGCTTGGATTGAAACGGCGGCTGCGGCTGCGCAATGTTGCGTCACAGAGGGAAATGGCGGTCCACTTGGGCGCTGAGTCCTCGCATTGTCGTCGCTGAAATAGGACGCGGAGCAGCTGGAGGTTCGCGATGTATTTGAGGATTTGACAGGAAGTGAATTCCGGCGTCAATTTCGCCTGTCGAAGCGAACAGTACGTTGGCTGTGCGCCGAACTTGATCCCGAGAGAGAGAACAACTTTATTTTAGGAAAAAAAAATCCTCCCCGCCACCTCCTCTGCTCGTCTGATAGCTGGAGTTGTTTCTCCAGGCTTGAGTCGCGGTGAACGGTGTCCCGTGCTCCAGGCGAGGGAATGGTCAAGAGATCGGAAATCGGGTGCCAAAGAGCCCGTGGAATTTCGACGGAGAGAAAAGAGCTGCGCATGTTGATGTTCTTTGCTCCTGGAAGTTTCCAGCGCGCTGTCGGTAGCGAAGAGTTTGTCGAGCTTTCACAGTTGGGGTGCACCTCCAAAAATGCGAGAAGGAGCTCCCTCTGCCTCTGAGCACCCGCGGGCCGAGATGCACATTTTTGTGCGAGGACATGGCAGCAGCAGACGACGACACGAAATTTAGATATGACGCCACTTACGCGCACGCTTCTTGTTTTTCGCGCCCGCGACACCGCTTAGCGAACCTGCAGAGAACGATATTGATGCTTAAGAGCGTGTTTACGTCTGAGAAGAAGAAAGCACCGTTTTTAAAAGGAGCAGATTTCTTAATTTTTCGGGAGAAACATTTTGGCTTTCAGAAGCAGACGACAAACGGAGTACGTCATCATCCGAGGAGCGCGCCGCTTCCCCATTGGCCGCGCCGGCCGCGCTCCTCCCATTCTCAAAGCATTGCTCAAAGCTATCGCGGACCACCCACTTTTTGACGTCAGTGTTCGGAAAGCGTTCTCGAGCGAACAGCCTATCTCCGATAGCCCCCCTGGTCCCAGCGACATAACTGGCTAGATTTTTCGTTTTGTTTTGTTTTTAAGAGCGTAAGCTGTTTAAAGCTAGCCAAGCTTTGTCCTGCAACGAAATATGACCTTGATACGATCACGTGTTCCCGCCAATTGATCACGTAACGCAGTCACGAGAGCAAAGCGCGAGACCTGCAGGAAACGCGAGCGCGCATCGGCGCAGCTTTTACACGCGTTTCAGAGCACATGCTACAGATGACGCACACACTGAAATCTTCTCAGGGACACCTTTGGGCGGCCACGAACAGTAATGCCTCGACCGTCACGTCTATCCCTGCTTCTGAGTTGCACGCTATTAGAGTTGGAAACGTCATCTGGAAGCGCCCATGTGTTTGACAAATGAATTCTGCGAAATTCCGCCAGGCGGAGTAAGGATCATGAAAAGGAAAATTAGCATCCGCCCATTTGCAGCACAAAGCTACACGAAATGAGAGTTTCCCACCCTACAAAACATTCGCCATGGTCCATCCTGGGTTCTAACCCGGGATCAACGCCTGTCCAGAGCAGTCGCTCGTATTTTCCTATATATACAGGGCACCACTCCTATGTTTCGGACACGCAAAGCCCTTGTATCACCCACTCGTTCCGGAAATGCGAGGGCATTTCTGTTCAAAGGCTGTCAGGCTGCGGGGCTTATAAAGCTCGAAGGGCACATCGTGAAACTTTGTAAGGGTCGGCCGTGACAGCTGCCAGCTCTCGTTCTGCGCCACACCACGCGTGGTGCTATGGCAATCGGATCTGTGGGTCGCGGCGGCTGCATTTCGATGGAGGCGAAATGTTGAGGCCCGTGTGCTGTGCGACGTCGGTGCACGAGTCCGACGCGGTCGAAATTTCCGCGGACCTCCACTATACGGCGTCTCTTATAATCATATCGTGGTTTTGCGATGTTGAACTCCGGAAATCAATTATACGACCTCGTTCCGCAGCACCCAGGTGGACACAAATTGGTTACATACGCTTCTAGTCCTGTACTATACCCATGACACTTAGACCCCGTGACACAGCGTTTGAAATATACGGACGCACTCGCGCTATCACGCATTTGCGACGCCGAGAACGAGGCAGGCAGTGCACATACCCGTGTGTAGTTGAACGGAGAAGCGCTTCGATGGAGGACACCTCAAGGGGTTGACACAGCATCGGGGAAGAGGGAGTTAAAAAGAGTGAAAAAAGAAAATGAATGTGGCAGCGAGAAAAGGCAGGGAAGGCGGAGAAATCGCCGCACACTCAAAAAGAAGTCAAGGAGGCGCGTGAGACGCTCGAGGGAAGATCCTCGAGGCTCGCTCTCGTTCGTCGTATATGCGAGCAGTGTACTCGCACACGGACGCGGCCATGAGCCGTCGAATGAGAACGCGTGCCTGCTGTTGAATAACGTCAGCCGCCCGTCCACCGCCGCGCGCGATTCGTCGCCACTCGCGATTGCGCGCGGGTCAAATTCGGCTGGTTGAGCACGAGGTCGCGGGTCTGCCACTAAGGTTGCAGGTTTTCAGTCGAAACATTAGCACCATCGGGCCACTCCATGCGCGCACAACCGTGTTCATCACCCACTTGATGTCACGGAACAGGTCTCTGGAGTCCCAATGTTCTCATCTAGTTCGACGAGGTAATGTAGTACATCCTTTAACCATCAGTTCTTCATTTTCTTTATTGTTTTATTTACAGTACCTTACAGGCTTTCAAGAAGACTACTAAGGGGCGAGATACATATATATACCATAGCAGCATTAAAAAAAAAAGAAGAAGGCATTAGTATAACAACAGAGAATCATTTTCAAACGTGACCTAAATAAACTGAAAAAGCTAAAATTCCTCTATGGCGTCCTCTGAATGCCCTCGATCTGAGCGCTGCACTGCGGAAATCCAACGATATTCCTGCGGGTCTCAAAGAAGCTCACGCTGCCTTTGGCAATCGTTACCGATATAGCTTATACCGTTTCACTTTTTTGTTGTTGTTTCTGTCCACCTTAGAGCGGTCCGACAGACGGACGCCCTGTTCGTGGGTTTCCAAGTTGCGCGTTTCCCTTGGCCATCAAAAGAAGTGGCGATGACATCACCAGAGCGGCCGGGACGTCATGGTTGCGCGTGCGCGCGTGTTGAAGACAACAGCGCACAGCTTATACGATCTGCACGCATACAGCCGCAGCACGCTGAACGTTCACCGGCTACGATATATCTACCAGTATACCACGTCCCAAATTTCTTCAGTCAGCTCGGCCGCCAAGCACTCCGACCGCTCTCGTTGCGCGCACAAGATGTGAGCCACGCTCACCGTTGTCGCGCGGCGCAATCTTGCAAGCGGAGCGAGACGGCGATAACCATCGCACGCATCGTGCCAACACGTGAGTCGCACTAAAGAAATGGCGGAACAAAAACAAAAGAAAAATATAACGCAAAGAAGGAACCGAGGCTGTGAGGAGTGTCTCATTCTTCTCCAGCCTGCGCTGTCCTGGCGCGTTCCAAGACAAGCAAGACGCTCCCGTGTTCTTTTTCTTACCGGAAGAAAACCGGGATTTCGTCGGACCATTCTTCAGCCAGCATTATATTCCTCGAATACGAAATCCAGCTTCGAATATCGAGTATCAAAACACAAATGAGCCTGCGGTGGTGATAATTTATTTTACACATAATTATGTTCTGTAAACTATCGACACAAGCCCCGCCACGGTGGTCTAGTGGTTATGGCACTCGGCTGCAGATCCGAAGGTCGCGGGATCGAATCCCGGCCGCGGCGGCTGCATTTCGATGGAGGCGAAATGTTGAGGCCCGTGTGCTGTGCGATGTCAGTGCACGTTAAAGAACCCCAGGTGGTCGAAATTTCCGGAGACCTCCACTACGGCGTCTCTCATAATCAGAGCTGGTTTTGGGACGTTAAACCCCACAAATCAATCAATCAATCTATCGACACAAAATAGATTACTATCAGCAAAACACTATCTGCAACTAGCTTGTCAAATCGCAACTGCCTGATCATAAATTAAGTGATAACCAATATCGAAGGCTATCATATGAAGGAACATTAGATTCTAAACATGTCGAGGCCTCCGCAATGCACGCCGAAAGCGTCCCGCAAGACGATGCCACTGCGAATTACAGGGCAGCGCGTTTTCGTTGCTTCTTAAATGCGTGCAGTACACCATATTTCGTTGCGCTGCCAAACATTTAGATGAAGCTGCTTATCGCGATCGCACATGCTGCCCACGACAAGTTGTACAGATACTGGCACGATCATCATTGGCCGTCATCACGCCTTGGTGGACTATACCGATGCTTACCCGTATAGGCACCACCGCAGCAAGCGGCAACGCGACTGATTAGTCATATTCGTCAAGATAACGCGATCGCACACCCTCTTTCCAAATATTCGAACCATCCGAATGATTCGCAAATTTCGAATACCTTATTTTCGAATCGAATACGGATATTAAAAAATATAATGTTGGACGAATATTCGGAACATTCTAACATTCGCACACCTCTACAAGCTATGCGAAGTAGGGCGCAAAGGCAATCATCTAAACGAAGACGAGATAAGCAGCAGTAGTTTGAAAGAAAACTCCATTAGGAAGCTGTCTCCGACAACAAGAAAAGGAAGGAGGTGGCCCAGGAAGCGCTTCATACTAGCGCCGTGTCGGCTATACGCTCTGACAGTTCAATTTCCGGAATTCCGCTAGAGTATGGATCGAAACTGACATCAACTCGAACGTAGCGCAACGCTATAGGAAAATTCACACGGATTCCTCAGAAAGAAACGCTGCTAGCCGAAAAATTCGTCCTGGTCCCGGAGGTCGCACCCGGGGCGAGCGCCCGCTCGCGAGGCGGTCGCTCTGTTATTTGAGCTAACTAGCAGGCCAGCGATCGGCTATAGAACCTGTTGAACGCCAGTTTTTCCCATTCATGAACTCGTTACGCGTAACTGATTTGCCGCATTCAGAGCCCACGCATGGGCTCTGAATGTGGCAGATCCACGGCGCGCGGCCTCGAATACGGCTCGAGGCAGTCACCGCCGTTTCGTTCTTCTACGCCACCATCGGCCACGAAAGCGGTTGGCATTAAGTGCGATGGCTGGAAGTACGCATGTATACACACAGCAGCCGCAAAACGAGAAGGTGTATCGAGCGTGCCGTGCATCGCAAAACGGCACCGTGCGAAGCTGTCGGCGCACACGGGCACCAGCGGCATCTGCAGCTGATACGACTGCCGACCGCAACTGGACGAAGCAAGGCGTTTACGGAGAGAAAAAAAAAAAAAGAAGAAACAATCACAGCTGGGATTTATACGACACCGCCCCAAAACCCTCCAGGTGGACACTCCCCCTCCCTCACAAAAACAAAAAGAAAAAATAAATCCAGTGAGCCTATAACTCCGTATCCACACGCTCCTGCGTTCTGGTAACGCCATGGGTAACCCCCACCTTCCACCCCGTGAAATATCGAAATTCTGGATAAACCCCTCGGATGCTCTTTCACGACTGGAACGAGATTAAGTGGCCATGTTGTATAGGGCAATTGCTAGCACGCGCTGAGAGCGATTTGATATACGTCACGGTGGCCTATAGTGGTTACTGCGCTGCACGGCTGCAGACCCAAGGGTCACGGGTTAAACCACAGCCGAGGATGTCATATTTTTGATGGAGGCGAAAATCCTACATGCTGCTGTGCGTTTTAGGCCTTACAAGTTCAACAGCCCCAGGTGGCCGAAATTTCCGGAGCCCTTCACTATACAGCATGCCTCGTAATCGTATGCTGCTTTTGCCAGCAATTATGTTAGAGCAACATGAGGTATCACCTATGCAAGGGGTCCGATTGTCTTTCTGCTCATATACCAAAAAGAATAAAGAACATCTCGAAGTCAGCGCTCTTTCCGACTTTCTTCCTCACAATCCCGCGCTGTTATGAAACGCACGAGTTTCCCGTGGCTCTCAAAACACAGCACAACGGCGGCCTGTTCACGACGACCATGGGTCCACCTTCAGATTAAACGGCACGTGAAATCATTAAGTTTAATCTTGGCAGAACGTATACGTGGCATTGGGTAAAGGAGAGGTGGATTAGGTTCGGCAGATTGACCGGGCGGGCTGATATCGTGCGTTAGCGCTCCTTTTACCGTGCTAACAAAGGAGGAACATGATTACCTATCACTAGTCTTAGGAGTGAACGCTTGATCTCGTGTGAATATCAGCATGGTTTCTGTTTGTTTGCTTTATCGGTTTTTTTTTTAATCTTAATGTTATTGAAGAGGTACCCCCATAAATAAGCAAGCTGAACCAAAATAAACTGTTAAGTCAGCACTCTGTCCCGTGTCTTCCGTTTTTGTGCTGTTGTACTTACGAAGATATGCATCACCAACTCGCCTGCCAACAATCCTTATTGCTGCTTACGAGACGATGTTCGCAGTTGCGCATGGCCCAACGTTGTTTTCTATGCAGGCGCGTGTTCGTCACTGCTTCGTCAGTGCCTCGTGCGTGTTACGACGAAGACGTTTGAGGCAAGACTTTGAGTCACACGTGCACAGGCCTACTTCAAGCGGCCTAGCCCATTCCCTCGGAGGGGCAGCAAATAAGGTTTTAGATGCGAAGCATCTTTTAGCGGTGGCATGTCCTGCGGCGTCGGCGTCCGCACTCACACTGCGCATGCGCAGCTCTGCTCCTTCCCACTCTCCAACAGCTGCTCGTTACTCTCCACTTCTCTCCCACCACCTGCTTGCGCTTCTCCTGCGTTCTCGCTTCTGTCCCACAACCAACCACAATCCCGTGGCGTCATCGTCCACCCGCACTGCGCATGCGCTTCCTCCTCCCACTCCTCTCCGTGTCATTTCCTCTCCACTCGGCATTCCTCCTCTCCGAACGGCGCGCGTTGACTATGGAAACGCTCTTTCTTCGATGAACACTTTACCAGCTCGCAAGGAACGAGAACGCGCCCTCGCATGCAAGAGACAACGCTGACGCAGGTAGCGTCTGCTAGCGTCATATCGATGCAAACGCGGTGTGCACCCCCAGAGCTGCTTCGCATCGCCTCATGGTCCCCTTTAGCGGGAGATGGTGTAACTTTGTTTGATTCAATTACGCTCGAGCAAAAGACTCGCACAGATCGTTTACGCCGTCACGTGCGAATATAAACCCCAAACGTACGTGACAGTATCCGATTTCCATGACCACGGCTACCTCGCTTCCACCTCTCCCTTCTTTTTCCGTCACGGTTACTATAACGTCAAACTGTTCCTTTGTTTCCGTTCTGTAAGCGCCAACAGAGCTCTATGATAGGTCGAAATGTTTGTCAGGGGGCGCAACGGGATCCGCTATAAGATGACGCGACGCCCCCCAATATGCAGGGACAGGGGTGCTATTCCGCGTATATTCAACTTGGCTAGCGCACGGCCGGTCTGGAGCTCGCGGTGCCTCTCCAGACCGGGCTACATAAACGTAATTACGCCACCTTGCGGGTTTCCGCAGAACTCATTTGCCAGAACTTCTGCATATAATGAATCGTCGCTTTGACGTCACGGGTCCGCGCGCTCCCGTCACCGCTCCCTAGATGTGCAAAAGTGGCGTGGCCCAAGGACCTTCGCCCCATAAGAGAGGTTTAGACTGATTCGGAAGAAAACATACAATACAAAGTATAATTTCCGGCTGAAGTGTGTACCTTATCTTGCGTGCCGTGGCTGCCGAAGACAACCTTTTGACATTAAGGCACGCAGCTGAACGGCACAAAAAATAAGTTTCTACAGCCTCGGTGTTCTTTAAGCAAAGGCCAGCACTAGCACCGACAGTTGTAAGTAATAATTTTTTTTTTCTAGCGAGATAAGTGAACCTGCGTGGGCTTTTCTTGGTTTTTCGTTACACTTGAAGATTGGCCTGCTGACGGCGAAAAGTCGTACCTACTAACGCGGTCGTCGCCATCACGCACAGCTGATGCTCACCTTCATAGGCTCTGCTAGTATCGGCTCTTTGAGCAAACGCGGAAGATTAGACAATTTCAGGAAGTTGACGAGATCGTAGAGGCAATCTTTCCGAATAGTCGAACCACCTCGAATATTCGAAAATTTTCAACGCCACATTTTCGAATCGAGAACCAACACTGAAGAGGTGACATGCGACGAATATTCGCACATCCCGTGTATCGTCAAACTCGCTTTGTTGCTGCACAAATATACTGAGTGCACTTATTTGCCCCTCGTAAGAGCCCGTCACGGGGCCGACCGTACGAGTGAACGCGGTGCAGTGTCTCAGCTGACCCGTCCGTGTCCAATCAGCGTGCGATGCCAAGCTAATCGGGCATCTCGCAACGTGCCAGCTGCCGTCACCACCAGCGGGCATTGTGCTGGCCCTCGCCGTCTACAGGTCATGTCAGGGTCGCGAAGACAACGACGCCGTCGACACCGTGACGACGGACACCGGCGCAGCACAGTCGTGCCTCGACGCGCGGCGTGTGACGCAAGCGACGCGCGAGCCGCAAAGACGGCCCCCCTCTTGCACGACCTATAGCACGCACTGGCGCGCGTCAAGCACGGCGCGCCGCCGCGACCGGCGCATTTTTTGCGCACCGTTGGTTGCCCGTTCAGCGAGTGTGGTGTGCGTGCGTGGAGGCGCATAAACGAAAGGGATCGCGTCACTGGCGGCGTGACGCATACATTACAATCGCGCGTGAAAACTCCGTTCGTCGCGCATTCTCTTAACTCCTCGGCGCCTAGCGGCAGGTGCATCTTCGGAGAGCTTTGAACTGCTACTTTGCCAGGGATTGTTTGACCAAAGGAAACCGATCGTGGGCTCGTTTTATCGTTAGCGTGACAAGCATTACAAGTCGGCAGCAATCGCATGTGGTTTGCGCGTTTGTTTACCTCAAATATGGAAATATTCTGAAGAAAGGTGCTCACCTATTTTGTCACGAAACTGCCAATTTATGCCTCGTTCCACCGAGAATTTCCTGACGTCCTTTCTGTTTCGGAAATTTCGCCTCTAAAAGAGAGCGTTAGTTTTCTAGCCAGAGCTTCCGAACTCACTCCGTTGATGGTCCAATTCTTCATTTACATCTGGTTTCCCCTTCACTCACTCTACTTTTAGCCTACCTACGATAGGCTCTTACACAAGTTCAGTCGACATCGCGAACACCATCACGGAATCCACAGCGGAACCTTTTGACGCGAAAAACAACGAAAGAAAAAAATTCGCAGCATATCCACGGAGTGAATGATGATGAGTGGGCGAAGCTCCGGATGTTCATCGTAGATCGCGCCGAGTTCCGGATTAATTTAGTCAACGCGCACGCTATACGAATCCTTATGGTTCAACTACGCACAAGTGAAATCTCCCACCGGCACTTCATTGCAAGTCAAGATCCAGTGCCTATATATATATGGGTGGCCGGTGAACGGTTCTCCAGCGCGAGCAGTCGGTATTTTTCAATCAAGAAACTCGCTAGAAGACGCTGCCTGCGTCAAGCTTGTCTCTCGCGGGTGAGGGTGCGTTCTCCTTCTTTGCGAGCTGGTAGCGCGCTCGTAACGCACTACAACGGACGGACAGAGGGAGCTTCGCCCCTAAAACGAACCGAGAATGCGTCATGATGTTCTGCACTATGCCCCATGTAATAATTATCTTTTGAGACATGAACTATTGCTGTCTTTTCTAGCTTTCAGTTTTGTTAAATAACTGATCTGTTGACCGTGTGTCGTGATGACTTCAGCGCGCGATTTTCTGGTGTGTTCTTCCCTGTGTACGATGTATGACTCAATAAGATGACGTCAGTATGAAGCGCATTGTCCAGTCGCCTTTTAGCGTCGTTTTTCGCGCTGAAATGTTATTGTGGATACACACACCAACTTGCCTGCTCGTGTTGACACGTCATAGAAAGTGAGTGGGAATGCGGCCAGGAAGACAAACCACGTCGCGTTTCATCCATCGGGTGCTAGGCGAAGATGCGAAAGGTACGTAGGTTTCTAACAGGACGCATTGGACCTGCTGCTACTGCTTTTTTTTTTAATTAACAGTGCAAATTTACGCAAGCACACGTATTGCATAACGTCTAACAAAGCTGCAACCACTTGTATGTAGCCACGCCTTACTTTTTACCGTCGACTCCTGTGGAAGCGTGATCACACAATTTATTTATTCATGCGTGTGTAAGAGACGGCGCGTTTCCACCAGTGGTAGCCCATCTCGCAGAAACGCAGTCGTGGTGAGACATCGCATGCGGTGGCTGGAACAATCGGCTTCCCCGTGCCAGCTCCATCTTCGCTTACCCTATTCCTCAATTATCCTCTCCAGAAAGCTGCCTTGCAAAGTACGAAGGTGGACCACTTGGTAAGCGGTCCTCGTGGGAAAAAAAAGAAAGAAAGAAAGGAACAAGTTAGGGATTATGGCAGGAAAAGTTCCAGTTTCAACGCCAAGGTTTTGTGATGATTAACTGATTTCTTATTTAACTGATTAACTTGTTTCTCGAGGAAAGCAGTTATCCCCCTCCCCTCACGCGTTCTCTGCACTCACAGGCAGATGGTCTGATTTGGTTACAACGAAGATTACTGAAGGAACCTAATTAAGAAGGCTGACACGCTGCGCGCGTTCTCCACTTAGTCGAGCAACCGGCCGAACATTCGTTCAACGGCATCATCTTGTCTTTCGTGTACCGCGCGCACAGCAGCGGCTGTGGAACAGCTGTCAGCAAGCAAGGCCCACACAGAGAAGCCACTTGCGACCTGGCAGCGTAACACATTTCTAGTCAAATCCGCGTCAACACACACACGCACACACACAAAGAAAAGAAAATTAATGAAATGCCCTCATTTGGTAGCTGCAGCGTTGCGCGGTTCGAAAAGTCCGTAGACTGTCACCGCGGCGCCCGACTGAAATGCCACGAGGAGGATAGGCAGACGACAGCACTGTACTGTCCGTCGTCTCCGCACTTTTGTGTACGCGCGTGATGCCCGAAAAGCACAACAGTAACCGCATGTGCTGCGTGCCCCAGTGCACAAATCGAGCTGTTCACAACGAAATAAGCCTGCATTCCTTCCTACAAGGTCCGCTGCGAAAGAAGGAATGGATAGTGATGGGAGTGTGCATTTCACTCCCGGTAATTTCTTCTGGAGCAATATGGGCAGGCGGAAATCGCTTTTTGGCTAAACAGCACAGTGGTCAGGCTGCATTTATAGTCAGGGCGCGCACCTGCTAGCATAGCAACGCGGCAGTCAAATCTATAAGAGAAGTCTGCGAACCGTAAAGTTGCTTGTTTGCGTGGCATTCGCATTTTTCACATACTACACACAGTCGTACACACCAAAGTATGTTTATATTTCAATCAGTGCTGACGTCGATTCACATCGGTGCCAAACGGGCATTTGTGATCGCGATCTACGCCGATCGTGTTTAGGCTCTATCTGGAACAGGTGGTGGTACGCGCTCACTGTTGATCGTGGTGTCAAGCATGATACACTGATCTCAAGGCGATCAGCATCTGCGCATCGCGATTCGGCTCCGAGCTCCCGATTTGGCAGACGCCAGCGCTAAACTCTATCACGATTAGGTTGGACCACGTAGCAGCGACTACCGTTGACTGCGATTAGGAAATGTAACCCTGATCGATCCCAGTCGCTATCAAATGTGCCCGTGTGACGCCGATATTTACTCAGTTCGTTAGCTGCACTGTGCAGACAATAGAGTTAAAAAATACATCACCCAGTCGGTTGCAATCTACAGTGACAAGCTGCGTCCTTGTGACACCAAGCAGTCTGTGTGCATTTTCAACGGATCCTGAGAGTGTCTTCGCGATACACGCGAAGGGCGGCACGGCAACCCTCTGGACCCGCAAGTGACTTTTAAAGCTTTTCGTCGCAAATTTCTGCCATTTCACTGAGACTTCTCTCTTCGGCGGGTGATAAGCAGACTTTGACTTGTGGACACCACGCAAGAAGAGGAGCTCTGCCTTTACAGAAGTTTCCAAAATAGTCGCTAATGAAATCGGCTTCGCAAAACGAAGCTAATTTCTGTCGACCGTGAAAGACCCGTTGAAGCTTCTGTACGACACGCGGCAAACGGTACACTGCGGACATGCGGATAGTCTATCCTCCTCCAGATAGCCGTCCTGGTTCGACTTGCGCTCCACCTATAGTTCGCGGACATTGCGAATAAGTTTGCACTGCATGAGAGAGAGCTTACTTCTGCAGGCCACAGGAAGCAGAGTTTTCATTCAGAGCGACTTCCTTATTTTTTACAAATAACTGCCGAAGAAAGGAATATCGGGAGCTTCTCACACTGTTTAAAAAAAAAAAAATCCACGGCTATCAAAAACATACCGCAGTTCTGTGAATAACAGCTGTTAGGTTTATATATTGTGCAAATATAACATGAGTATATAAGTAAATGTTTACTTTTTAAGCTGATTACTTAAAGGGACACTGAACAGGTTTTGAATTCGCGAATTTATTGGGAATTCGGTATCCGCGACCTCTTACAACATGCCTACGGAGGTTTTTTTCGCGATGTTCAATTAAACAACGGCGCTATAAGCGAGCAAACTTTGACCGAGGGAACGCCCCCCTCGGCGCGCGCGCACGCAGGGGCGGAGCTTGGGAGAGATAGACACGTGGGGAGGTGACGTCATCGTCAGGGTCGAGCCGCCGGGCCGCCTGCGTCGCTCAGTCAGCTCAGCTTGTTTACTTCGGGGTTGTGCCTTGTTTCTGCTGCGATCTGCTGCCTAGCGAAGCATCAGTTCTGCCAGTTCGTAGAGATTTCTTGCCATTGCACCGTTCTCTTCTGACTGAAGATTTTCGCCATCCGACATTCACTACTTGTGTTTGTGCAAGGTTGAAGTGGACTCGCGATGCCGAGTTACTGCGCGGCATATGGCTGCCGCAGCACTTACAGTCGCGATGAGGTCGCTTTTCACAAGTTTCCTCGGGATCGGAAGATGGCTGCAAAATGGTCCGCTGCAGTTAAAAGAAAAGACTTCAAACCTACGAGATGAAGCGTGCTGCGCTCCAAGCACTTTCGTGACAGCGACTACGTACGAAACCCGGCTCTCATGCAGTCGCTGGGATTGACGATCAAGAGTGTGCGACTGAACAGCGACGCGTTTCCTTCTGCGTTTCCGCACCTGAAGGGGCCCTCGCCGCCACCACGACTTGCCTTCGTGAATTTTAAATTTCTTAAATTTTTTTGTTGTTGTGATGCACCTCGGATGTTCCTGGCGGTCGCGAATCTGCCGAATTTCGAGGCAGCAGCAGCAGTCCTCCTCTTTCCCCATTTGCACGCAGTGAGCGCATGAGCACCTATGGCGAAAACACGTGTACACAGATATCAGCACGCAGCATCGAAATCAGCTACTCTACACGACAGTCGCATGCTTCTAACGCAGCTAATATACCGTTTGCATTTTAACACACCATCACTGTAGTACTGGGCAGAATTTAGAAAAAGCGACGGTATTATAAAAAAACAGAACTGCAATATATGAGCCAAACTATCCTTGCGCAATTTTTCAGCGCAGTTCAGAGCACATGTCACCACTGCGGCGAGAGCGGCACCCGTCTGGCTTTTTTTTTTTTTTTCCTCGCGGTAGCATACTGACTCATCGCGTGCGCCTTGCCCGCTGCGAAGTACGATACTGACTGCATTAACAACGCTGCACTCTGAGCTGTGAAATCCACGAACAGCTGATGTTTCTGCACGATGCCCGCGCGTAGCGCGGACCGTGCCAATACGCGGCTAAAAGCGAGTGCCGATGCTGCTGTTTCTTATCAAATTTGATATCCACGGATGAACGTATCATTTGTAACAGTTTACTACAGTGAAATTAAGCACTGACATGCATCTTATACGTACCAGTCTATGTTTCCGACGCGGGTGAAGGTGGCTGGTTGGGACTCGCTTTCCTGTGCCGCTTCAGTCGTCGCCTTTACAGTGGCGACCGGCTCGAACATGTACGGATGTACAGAGAACTCGTTCCGACTTTCACAGTTCGCCATACTAACAGCAACTACCCGATTTCAACAGATAAACACGGCATTGCCTGCCGGCGAGCGCAGTCTGCTGTCCTCACCTTCCTGACGATGATGTCATGGAGCTTCGACCAATCACAGCGGCGGCGAGACTCGCGATGGCGGCCGCGGCGCCTGCTGCTTGTTTTCGGCAAAATAAAGTTATTTGCGTTGGTTTATGCAAATTTCCGACTTGATTTTCGAGTTCGCCGCACGAAATTACGTATCATGACACCATAATCTCGTTTTTTTTAAAAAGTGGTTCAGTGTCCCTTTAAGTGATGAAGGTGCACCTGCAGCACTTAGATTTGAAAAGAAAAGATAATTCTTTAACATTTTTTTATTAGTCGGACTTTCTCTTTTCAACCTTGGTCTTCGTGACAAATTGTGCGTCATACGTGGTCGACGAAAAGTGTGATCTTTTCATTCGAAAGCAACAGAGCTCAATAATGCCATTGTAGCCAAGCAAGGCAAATGCTTCTTAACAAAGCGTTTAAAAAATGTTAATTGGATATAGGAAAGACAAGGGCACATGTAGGTCCACCATTGTGGCGTCAAGGAAACACTTCGCAGCAGCGAGTCTGCTATTGTCGACAAGCAAGAAGCTTGTTTGGGTATTCCGCAAGGAGCCAGAAAGAGTGCGTGTGTGTGTTTCAAGCTGTGGGAGAGGACACCCGAACACGCCATTTCGCAGAACAGCTATCGAAGTGAAAAAGAAACGGCACCGTGTGATCTTGAAATCGTCATATCTAGGGCTCCTATCTTTCGAATGCCGCGTTTTCGGCAAAATCCAAAATCGTCGCTAGTGAGCTACGTTTACTTGTGGTTATCAACTTTGGAAAACCGAAAATAATAGGAAAATTTTTAAAAAAAATTACACCATCTCCCGCTAAAGGGGACCATGATGCTATGCGAAGCAGCACTGGGGGGGGGGGGGGGGGGGGGGGGTGCACACCGCGTTTGCATCGGTTTGACGCTAGCAGACGCTGCCTGCGTCAGCGTTGTATCTCGCGGGCGAGGGCGCGTTCTCGTTCCTTGCGAGCTGGTAAAGTGTTCATCGAAGACACAGGGTTTCCATAGTCAAGGAGAGATTCTTGTAAACATGGAAATGGGGGGGAACGCACGATAACTGTCTCTCCGGAGAGGACACCTCAACCGATGATAATGATTGTGGTTCGGTTAGGAAAGGACGCTAATTTCTGCAGCCCATGTAGGGAGCACGGCTAAGCGTCCGTGGGGGTGGGGGAAAGGGAGTGAAAGAGATAGAGAGGAGAGAAAGGCCGTAGTGGAGGGCTCCGGAAATTTAGACCACCTGGGGTTCTTTAACGTGCACTGACAACGCACAGTACACGAGCCTCTGGCATTTTCGCCTCCATCGAAAATGCGACCGCCGCGGCCGGGATCGAACCCGCGTATTTTGGGTGGCAGCCGAGTACCGTAACCACTACACCACCGCGGCGGACAACACCTCAACCGGTACGCTCAAGGGGATATGAAGAATAGAAAGGAAGGAAGGGAGGGAGTTCGAAGCACACGCACACACACACAGAGTCCCACCGAGTCAGTCAGCAGGGGGGAGCTGTCGAGCGGGGTTAAAACCGCCCGGTCAGCCCGGAGTCCTCGATGAAGGTGAGGACTGCGCCGAGAGCGGAGCGTCGACGTTCGGAGGAGCCTGATGGAAAGAGCACGTCTTGCTCCGTGGCACAGGGCAGCCCGAGTTTGCGGTCAACGCGCGCCGTTCGGGGAGGAGAGGAGGAATGCCGAGAGGAGAGATGAGACAAGAAAAAAAAAAGGAGGGGGAGGAGCAGCGCGGGTGTGGACGCCGCACGGCGGGTGGATGGAGGGAGGCAATGACAGGCCCCCCCGGACCATAAGCTGCTTCGCATCTAAAAGAGCGCTGCAACCAGTGCCCTTGGTGCTTTATGACTACACGTGCCTGAAGTAACTCTTCGGTAGCCTGTGCTTCATTCGCTGCAGCAGAAAATTATACACGAGCAGTGCCTCCTCTATTTTTGAAAGATACAGGAGGCACTGACACGAGTTGAGCGTTGTCAGGATGCGCCAGAATACCGGAAATAGACGATACGTGCGCTGCTGAATGACCTCAGCGGCATCGAGGCTGTCGCGGCCGGTAGCCCCCCCCCCTTCTCTTAAACCTGCAAAATCGTGTTCGAGCCTTGTCTGGGACGGGGGCGCAGAGGTGCGTGCCCTTGGCGCTTTCTCCGCGGAAGGAAACGGCTCGCAAAGGCGGAAGAGGCGGGGCGCGTTACCGGAAAGCCCCCAAGATACGGCGCGCACGGCGACGATGGTGGTGCACAGGTCGCGCTCAAACAGAGCCACGTCTACGGCACAAGCATGACGTGAAGGTACAGTGCAGGCGCGTCTGTTAACGCGCACTTATGACCTCACGAAAAGGCATGTAAAGGGTTGCCAACGCTCGCATCGTCCATTTATTCTCGCGTGTTCCCGTGTCTGAGCCAATATGCCGTTTACCGTGGTTTCACGCGATGGACCGGCCTGTCCGTTCGTGGACTACGGGCTACTATACGTCTACGGGCTCACTATACGTAATAGCAGCTCGTCCGGCCCGTCTTCGTGTTCTGCCCCATTCGGCGTGGTGGTGCAGATCCCGTTTGTGGGAAATTCTACGGCCGGATGTCAACCTCAATTATCTACAGCACTTCGTGAAGAACTGCGGTCACTGACCAAGTCACGGTATCTTTATCATCGGGTTACGTGACCAGGCGAACTTCCGTCGAATTCTTGACTACATTTTGGTCAGTGTGCAAGATGAAGGGCACAGCGAGAACAACGCTTAGAAAGCTGGTGTTAGGCGCACAACGAGTCTTGTCGTGCGGGTTGTCCTTAAAGATCCTGCAAAGCATACGTAAACTGCTATCCGAAGTTCTATGGAAGCTCTCAGGCAAAAAATCAGCGGGAAGAGGCGTTGATTATTACCATCCTTGGCGTCCTCCTTGAAATGTGCGGCTGTTCTTTGCCGCCTGCGGGCACGCTCGATGCGAGCCGAGATGCGTAGTGTCGGCGAGCGACTCTTAAAAGACCAGCCATACACGCTTATCGTCCTTCCTCGGCCCCGATGAAGGCGGAAGCGCCGAGCCAGTGGGAGACGTCAGCAGACGTGCCCCGCCGAACTTACGGGAGTGGAGTGGACACATAGGAAACGGGAGCAGAAGTCTCCCAAACCAGCGGAAGTTACCCCCCCCCCCCCCCCCCTACCGACTTCATCGTGAAACATCTCTCTCGAGGGCAAGCGCCCGAGGAGAGTCTCGGACAACGGGTTCGCATTATACGTATATTCTTGCGAGACACAACGAGTCGAATATAAAGGAGACAGTGGAGGAAGAGCAAAGTAACAACTCGACACTTCGGCGAAACTACGGAAATTGGAAAGTCGTGAAAGACAAGGCGGCCTCACAAGCGCGTCTGGTTTCCAATTCGGAACAATGTGCCAAGTTAAGAAAGAAGAAAACAAAAGCGGCTAATGGTCGCAGCGGGGGAAGTCGGTTCTCGGCGAAAGCTGTTTGGGTCACCAGGGTGCCCGCTCGGATGGCATCCGGCCACTTTCCATCGAAAGGAAGGAAGGCTTTATATATCTGACAAATAAAAAATAAAAGCTCCAACGCTTTGCTCGCTCGCTGCTCGACGATTTGCTTTGCTCGCTACGTATATGTGTTCTTTGCTTATACTTTGTATAACACTTTGTTTAAGCAAGGTACCATCTGTACCCATATTTTTCTCTGCTTGTTGCATGCATAATACTTATACAAATACTTCGCTTGCAACCTTTGCGTCCCCTGTTCGGATTCTCACATCGGTCGCACCACAGCCTCGTGTACTGATATCGATTCAGTGATGGCAGCTTACAAAAGAAAAAAAAATGTATTTGTGGAATATACCCTTCCCTCAGGCTGCGGCTGTGTCACGACACCATAGCCACTGGGCAATGGCGTTCATTACATCGTATTTACGACAACAAAAAGGTCAGCACCTCGCTACTCAAGAAGAGAGTTGACTGCGTAGAGACAAAAGCACAATACCGGGGCAAACATTCGAAACGTAATGAGGTCGGGAACATGTGCTGCTACGAAAGTGCGGAAACCACTCGGCACGTTTTCACAGGAATGCCAGGGGAATACTTGTAACACAGTAGTCAGAAGCAAACTGGCAAGAAGAGACGGATGCTTACTCGCTCATTCCGCTATCCGACGCGTATTGAGGCGCGTCGGACACGCGGGGACAGAAACTTGAAAGGCGGCCGAGGTACGCAAGAGGACGTTTCGAGTACTCGCGAAAAAAAAAAAAAAAAAGGAAATGTGGGAGAGAACGCAAGCCGGTTACGTCATCAGTGAACTAGAGGCTTTAACGGAAAAATATCCAAAAGGCGACGGTCAAAAAGCAACAGAAGGCAAGATGGCTATTCCAGTACAATGCGGATAACGACGATTTAAACACTGACGAGTAGACACTCGGCAGGCGCTGTCGGCCGGTCACCTGGGTTCGGTCGACGCGTGAGTCAGCAGCCGCCCCGACCCAATCGGATGGGTCATCCTCCCCCACTCGGAGAAAGGCCGTTCATTAGCCGGGAGCCGCCAGACGGGGAGCTGGTCCAATCAACGGTGACTCTCTGTTCAACAAAAGGCCGACGTGCACGACAAGGCAGACGAGGTCCGAAGCTAGTATTGATAAAGAACAAGGTTACAGAAAAAAAGCGGTGCTAGTGTGTGTGTGTGTGTTTCTTTCTAGTGTCCCCGTCTTGTCGTACAGTTTTAAAAACGCTCGAAAAAGCTATGAATCCCGCCAGAACGTTCTACCGACGCCGAAGAATCCGCCTTCACCGCGATAGCCCGAGGAGAGGGAAAAGGCACGATATTTAACGGAGGAGGGGCGCGTGGTCTCGAAATCGTTCCAACAGATCGCTTACGTCATGAATTCTAGTGACACTCTGGGCTGGTTAGCATTTTTAATCGTCAAAAGACCACATTACGTCCTAAAAACGAGATTTAAACCTAGCGAGTTTCTAAAAACGGGCCGCTACCCCCCCCCCCCCCCAGACATCTCCTTGAAACCCGTGAAAAAAACGAGTCAATTTAGACGTCGGACATTTATTAGTGCAAGGGCTAAAGGCAAGTAGAACTGGTATGCCGCAGAGGCTTACGATCAATGACAATGAATTCGTTCGCTGCACAGTGAGCGGTCCAGTGGTAATAACGACAGCTGGGAAGAATGCTCGGACACGGCACAAGCGCAGTCGAGGGCTAGGAGGACGCAGGCACGGGCACTTCCGACCCAAGGCTCTGGGCAACGAGTGGTTCCCGATCGACACGAGCTTCGACGACTCAGCGAAACAGGAAGGCGCGCGATTCAAAGCCAACAGGATGCGCCAACACTGCATGCCAACTCGCGGGACACATAGGGGTGCACCGCCGATGCGCTCGCGGCAGGAAGTCTGCCCGCACCGCTAACCTTCGGCAATTTCACCGGATTAGGGACAAACGCGAAACGACGCCACGGCCTTCACGAGCCAAGCCGATCGCCAGCTGCGCCATGCACGACGTCCTTGCGAATGGGCCAAGCAACCTCCTGCGTCCCATACAAAGTGACCCACTCGGATGCCAGGGCAGAATCTCCACGCAGATGCGGCGACGCCAGATTACACGCTAGCGAGGGCGCACCGTTCACGTTATACAGCTGGCAGAACTGTTGGTACTAATAAAGTGACGTACATGGCTACAGTTGGACGGTCGTCGTCATGAACTGCTGTTTGTGTCTAACAAAGAAACTGAGCCCTTGATCCATTTCCCTTTCATTATTTCATTGCGCGGGTCTCGCTCTGGCAGACAGTGCCTTCAGGTAGAGCGTGCGAGGGTTTATTCGTCGGAAGCCATCTCGTATTAAGATCGTAGAACTTCTTGCTGGGCGAGTTGGTGCATGACTTATTTTTCGAGTTCGTTGCGCGAAGAATGGACGATCACAGGAAGAACAAGGCAGACAGAAAGAGCGCAAACTATCAACTGGTCTATTTCTTCTTGAATCAGGTTACATAAGCATGCCCAAACGTCACAAAGAAAGGAAAGAGGGCTGAAAGGGGGGGTGAAAGGGGAAGCATACAATTCAGAACACCTCGCGTCACAGACACCTGCGCAGAAACTTGTCTGTTGCGGAATCCAACATGGCCAACTTTTTGTGAAGTGTGCCACGAAGGTGGTATATGAAATACCCCTCAGGTGTGGAAGATCTTACGTGGGCCAAACTGGGCGAAGCGTGAATGAACTTGCGGTGGAGCATGCCTCGTCTCTAGAAGAAAGAGAAGGAACGAATTTGCCCGCACATTGCAACAAGTGCATGGATGCGAGCCTTTGCTAAAAAAGATCAAGATACTCGAGCGGAGCCAGAACTGAGTTGGCCGTGAACTATTGGAAGCATTTTTTTATTAAAGATAAAGAATATAAATGTGTAAGAGACACTTCTGTTACCTTGTATAAGGCTGAAAACAAGTTTCTACGCATGTGTTTGTGACGCGAGGTGTTCTGAATTGTATGCTTCCCCTTTCACCCCCCTTTCAACCCTCTTTCTTTCTTTGTGACGTTTGGGCATGCTTATATAAGCTGATTCAAGAACAAATAAACAAGTTGATAGTTTGCGCTATTTCTGTCTGCCTTGTTCTTCCTGTGACCGTCCATTCTTCGCGCAACAAACTCGAAAAATAAAAGTTCGTCAAGGCACTCAGTTGGGTAATCGTCCACCACGGGTAATCGAAAAATAAATCTTATTAAGATGCCGTACTACGTGCAACGCCTTCTGGCAAGAAGCGTCACTCGCCGTCATGGCTACGAGTGGCGCCGACAAACGCCACCAGGAATAAAAATATGCAGAAATACCGAATAAAGTGGACAACGGAACGACCGGCGTCGCGAAGCTCAGTTAGGATGGCATTCGAACGCGCTACACGAAGGCCATATAGGTTACGCCCCTACCGACGGCAAGTCTGCTTTCTCGCTCCGTTTAAATCTTTTCAATTTATGTCCTAATTACGACACTGCAGCTAAAGAAAACTACAAATAATTACCCTATGCCTTTCTTGGCCTCATTTATCTGCCGGACTCATTAGGTCGTGTCTAACAAACAAACGAGCCCCTGATCGATTCCGGCTTCGTTATGAGGATATACGGTGAAAAGTATCTCGAGTACGTGGTCTGACGTCACTTCCTCTCCTCACACACTGCTCGTGTCCACAACGGCGGCCGGCTCGGCCGTCGGTGTGTGACCCCCTTTTTGACGCGGCCGATCAGCGAGCGTTCCTCCGGCGGCCGCCGAGTGGCCGAAACGAGGTTAGCGACGCTGGCCTCACTGGCTGGCCCTGGGCCCGACGGCGATTCGCCTGGCCGGCCGCTCCAGCCGGCGTAGAAGGTGTGGAGAGACACGCCCCCGCTGCACGTACAAATTGCGCGGGCTCAACAATGGGCACCGACGACGACGTGGCCGCCGTGCTCGTCATTAGCAAGCTGGCCACGCCACCTCGGCGTACAGCGGCTGGGGGAGAGTGCAACGAGACACGGGAACCAGGGGAAATGCCAAGCTGGAATTTCTGACATGTAACCAGCACAGCGTACAGTGAAACAGAAGCGAGGAAACACCTTCATTTAGCGCGTCGCTTAACCTACGTAAATAATTAGGTGAGGGTTTGGCGACGGCTGTACTATTAAAATAAAACGAAAATTCAACCGAGATAAAGGGGGCATATACGTAGAAAAGTACCGGGCAGTACTACCGTACCAACCGAAACGACGGCGCTTGGGGGTTATTTACGCCGCGTCTACTAAGATTGCAACTGTTATGGCATCTCTAGGGTCGCCCAGCTCCTCGTTTCTCCTTCTCTGGGCTGTCAAGATGGCGACAAGGATCGTTTCAACCCCAGCGTGAGCTGCGTTTCAGAATGGCTGCATTGTTGGAAGGCTGGCCCAGCACGATGGATCGTCGGGCATAGTTGGTGGGAATCTATAGAATACTTTTCAGCGCAAAATGACACACGCACAGGACGGCATAACAAGGCGCTCTCAAATGACCTCAGTCGAGCGCAGACCAACGTCCTGTCGTCTCTTGTGCGTGTGTAGTTATCACGTGTATTATGCATTGTTGGACGGCCGCTACAACAAAGCAACGGAAGTACAGAGGTAGTGATATGTAACTGTCTCCTCAGATCCCATTTAACGGCAGGCTGAACGAACACTAGAATAAATTAAGCGAGGACCCGCCCGTTTGATCCCCTGCACACTGCCATAAGTGCGTCGGGCCTATCGAAACGGTTATTGTGGGTTCTATATAGCACGAACGAAACCACTGCGATGATTAGCTACGTTATAAATACACGAGTCATACGTTGCGTTTTCTTGCGCTCGTTTGCATGCTTGCATTAAACGTGTCCAGTGAAGTAACGTACCAAAGGACGCACGCACTGGTGACGGACGTATGCACGTCCCTAAGATGTCCGGGGCACGTCACACTAAAACGCGACGATATGGCAATGTAATCACGAGACACCAATATCACGCAACTGCCAACCGGTACTTGCTGACGTCGCACGACTCTAGGAATAACCCGCCGCGGACGAAGCCGGACTTTGCACATCATTCGTTCGTATTAGTAAACAGGCGGGAAAAGCAGCGGCCATGCCACCTCAACTGCATACACCACGCATACAGCGTACCAGGTGTCGAGCATAAATTAGCATCTCGCGTAGAAAGAAAACGACAGAACCGCTGTTTGACATTCGTCGCGCGCTGCCATTCCTGTATATACAAGCGGCCGCCGCCCATAATCCTTCCTGTGCCCGTGGAAACAAAGGAGTCTCGTTATCGCTGCTCCCGCGAACGACACCAGTGGAGAAGGTGCGTGTTACCGCACTCCAAGCCAAGGGCGTGGCTTATCGCGTCACAGGATAGCAACACGAGTGTTTACCGCCGACGGGCGATCCAAGCCGATGTGCGAAATGCGCATCGTTTCCGCGCGACATCAGCGCGTCGACCGTGGATGAGTCAAATCAGGAGTGGGGCGGTCACTGTTACAAGTTAGGTTAGTGAATACATATATATAAAAGAGAGCGTGAGCATTAAGATGTGATACTTTTGCAGTAAATTCGACGTTTGCCGTTAGGTTGTCGTTTGTAGGGAGTGAAAACTTGTTCAGCCCTACAAGTTCCCGTCCAGTTGACGAGGTTCACGGGGTCATGCACCTCAGCACACGTGGTTGTACCGTTTTCCGCAGCTGGAATGAGAACACCCCCCACTCCTTCGTTCTTTTTCGCAGTTGAAGCGATAAAGCCATATCGACTGATTCATTATACGCTTTATTCTAAGGTTCAGAAGCAGAGCAGAGGTATCTAGAAAAGTACACGTCTCAAAGATTTATTTTGAGCCCTTTGTTGAATGGCGTATTTACAATAGCAACCCACGCGCCGCGTGCAGTGTAATGCGACGAAGAAAGCACACCGCTCCCTTTCCACGACGCAGCCAAATCAAACCCGCGAGCTTATGGGTTCAGCGGCAGAACACCAAGGCCGCTAGGCAATCGAGTCGAAACGATGATTCAACGTATACACTAATACGGCGATGTCCCCGTCAACGACAGTGCATGGTGAATGACAGAAACTCGAGTTTGAACGAGGTGAGATCCACCGGTTCAAAGGACGAGGTCTTCCACATGCCCTGTATACGCGGTGTTGAAGACGATGGTGGTGATGTTTGGGTGTTTTGGAGCTAGGACCAGATATGACCGAAGACTACCATGAGAGTGGCAATGAACCCATCATTTTGAATGGTCAATCGTGGATGTGATATGGCTGCTTAAGCTAGGAGCTACAAACAGATGCATTAAAATTATGGCAATAAACAGAAAGGCGCGTCACGACGCACCTTTGTTTTTGCGTGTATTTGTGTATGTCTTCATGTCAGCAACACGAGTGGACGGGGGTCACATTGGTTACCCATTTTGACGGGGGGCACTACATCCGCGTAAGCAAGTATGTTTTACGCTGTTCGAACAGTCAGCAAGGACGCGATAAGTCCTGGCAAATGAAGGCGTCACCCATAGAGGACAGCCGCTAATTGGAATAGCGCCCACCTCCCACCCCCCACCACCTGCAAGTTGATTATTACAGCCCAGAATATAAATCCAATTATCTCAACTTCATTCATTCATTCATTCATTCATTCATTCATTCATTCATTATTACGCTTCGCACGTACTATATTTCCTTATTAGACTGTTTTTCAAGGCCCAGTGTAAGCGTCATGCCTTGTGCGAACACCCTGCGTGTGCGATTACTCGCACGCATGGTGAAATTAAAGCTGCCCACTCTAACGAGAGCAAGCAACGCCGTGCTCAACGAGTAGCAGCAGACGGAGACCACTCCGGGCACAGTGGATGATCACCCTCGCTTTCGGGGGCTACGCACCCACACGGATCGTCCCAGATCTCCCTCATTGGTGATAAAAAGGGCCCGGCTCGTAATGGCTCATTTTGGCCCAGGTGTGGGTAAGGTATCGACTCGCTATGAGCGAACGAACACGATCGGAATACAAAGCACTCGCCCGCGGCGTTCTGCGCCCTCTGCCGTCGGGCAAGACGGCAAACGCCGAAGAGGGAACAAGAAGAACCGGCGGCCGAGAAGCTGACGACTTCCTCGCCGCGTGTGCGTACTGCGAGACAGTCGATTGAATTCTGGCGTTTTACGAGTCGACAGCGCAGTGTGATTACGCGCGGCACGCCGTATAGTGTGGGAACTCCGGATTACTTTCGACCACCTAGGCCTAAGGACGCCGTAGCCGGGAACCGAACTCGCGTGCTCAGACAACGGCTCACGCGACCTGATCGCGACTGACCAAAGATACCCGCTGGTCCATATGCACATTCCGGCAACTACAGCATATTGTGCTGGGCTGGGATTAAATATATAAGACAAGATCTTCACGGAAAAGCATATGAAGCTCTAAGATTATGTAAGCCTTATTAAAGAAATTGGGCTCTGGAAGAAGAATACCGGTGATGAAAGCTACGACGCCAGGAAGTCGAGATACAACATAGGTCCTGCAAGCGGACATCGGTAAACAAGTAGACGAAGTTGCTCAACTTTACAAATAAGTTCGACCTGACCGAAAGTGGAACGGAATTCGAGGAAATGCATGCTATTACTTCTAGCGCATATTATTTTTCTCAGATGGATTAAAAGTGCCACGTGCCAAGTGCAAATTGGTCATTATCTGTTGTAAAACCATCTAAATTGTGTAATGTCACGCAGTCAATTGCTGTTTGCAAAAGGAGACGCTCTGATAGTCTTCAGCATACTCGGCCATGAATTCTGAGTCAAAGAAAGCATTATTATTATTCACGAAAGCACAAGCATCAAAATGAATATCACCATATGCCATCTTCATGTGATTGAAGAGAGAAGGAAAAAAAAAAAAAAAACGTCAATCAGCGAACGCAACATGATTTACGAAGCGCGCACTGAGGACGTCTTACAAGCTCATCCTGCAACTAAGCGCTGCAGAGGAGAAAGCTAGAGCCCATGCGGTAGGTATGTACATGCGTACTTGGACAGGCGTGCCTGTTGTTACCACTATACAGATACGAGTAAGCCCAAACGACAGGCGTGTATCGGATCTGTGTACAGGGACGGCAAATGAGCTCGTTATTACGTCGGCTTGGCGCCCCGCTGCACGGAGATCCGGATTTCCGATGTACGACGCAATCTGCATTTCGCGTACGCAGGTGGATACCACTGTGTGGTGGATACTGCAACACCGCCGATCGTTCCCACGCGATAACTGGCCGCGAAGTTGAGAGCCCAGCCAAGTAAATCTGCGTACCCCGCTGAATGACTGCGAACAGCGCACAGTTTTTTTCTTTCTCCCCCCCCCCCCCCCCCCCCCCCCCCGTTTTTTTTTCTCTTTAACTCGTGTTTCTCGCTCCCAGCAGAAGCCACTTGCGTAACTCGAGCACCCAAGCCGTATGAATGGACAGATGACGAACGCTACATTAGTTGAGGCGGTCACGTCGCTTTACTGCAAAATAAATGAGCTCAAGTAACACGCGTCAGCCCGTTGTACGTCGACACTCCGCGCGCACGTTTGAAACTAGCGGCAGACTTACTGCGCAGAATCACGCAGCAATCCCCATACGAACGATGGAAAACACACACACACGCGCGCGCTTGAAAAAGCTGTGACACTCAGCCAACATTTTATTACATACAAGCATACATAGCGCCACATCCATGACCACATTAAATTGACAGTGAAGAGAAATCGGCTAGTAAATTATCCGTTCACAACGTACACAAAAAAAAAAAGAAAAAGGAAAAGAAGAAAAAATACTGTCGTCGACAGACGTTTGATGAGCGGGAAAACGTGCAAAAAGAAAAAAATGCAGATGGCACATCGAAGTCCTCTCATCAACTTACTGTGACGTCACATATTTTGAAGACGTCCAGGCGCGCCTACGTAGTTCTTAATCGGTAAAAATGATTTAATTAGACCTCTAACGCGGCCAAGCCATCAACGTACCAACCTTGGAGAAATACGGTTCAGCCAACGTGCGCAAGACGAGAACACTTGGAAATACATGACACCACGCTGAAACTCGCGTGGGGAGCTTTCGACGCGAGATTTTGACATTGACCTCAATTTTCTCTTTTACCAGTCCTACGATGGCGAAATCAACGCCTGTAGAGTTTTGAAAGACTAATTTATCAGTCTGCATTGATTCATTATTTTTATATAGTATCATTTTACGACAACGGGAAATCACCGATCAACCAGGTCAAGTAAATCGTACGATGCACACAAGGAGCCCTGTTTCGATAAACCGTGCAGTAAAGCTGACTTCTATGTATGTTGCTGTGAATTTGTGCCACAGATTCTCCAATGCCAACTCTTCCACATCAATGTCTCAGACCTGCTCGTTGAGCAAAATACCAAAGGATATGACGCCCCGCACGACATCGTGGAGCACCAGCGTCGTGAACGACAAATTTACGCATTCCCGCATCTCGGAGTAGGAGACGCGGAAAGGTGCGAGTAGAGACTCGCACCTTTCCGCACTTGCGACTGTGGCACGCAATGTGGCCAATCATCCAACATGCCGGTCATTGTCCCTGGCCTGCACTTTATGTGGTAATGCATGTATAGGCCACCAAACGTAAATTCCCCACTGGTACTGACCTCCCTTGGGAGGCCGTCACCGCTCGAGCTGACCTGGAGACCCGGATACAGCGGCGGCCACTGGAGTCCTGGACCCTTAAACCCGCTCCCTTGTCTCGCAGCCCCTATTTATCAAGTAAAGTTTTCCCTCCCTCCTCGGGGCTCACTTTTCAATGTTTAGTGCACTTCTTCCTCGATCTTCGAACTGTGAGTAACTGCTGTAATCAAGCTCGCATCTCATCGCATGTCGTTCTTCTATGCACCGTCAAAATCTGTAGATTTGACACAGTCCTCTAGAGTGAAGGGCCCCACAGGAAACCAACGTCTTCCTTATTGTCCTCACTGTTCTTGTGAGCCTGTGCAATGAAGACGCAAATGCACACGGTCAAATGCAGGCAACGAAATGTGGCACCCGATTGGAAAGGAGCACACAGAGAGAAACATCGGGCCAGCGGTTATCGTTAGCGCTTTTTTTTTTTCCATTCAGGTCATGGAAACACGACGGGTCATTCACGATGGAGGATACGCCAATCTAAGTCCAGATTCTCTCTGCTGTCCTGAATAAATATCGTTTTTGTCACTACCCACTTGCTAACGGCGTCGTCGCTCATATGCGGCACACAAAATAACGCTAAATATATCAACAAAGGATTAAAGAGAGCTTCCTAGAGTGTTCGTCGAGTAATCCCCCCCCCCCCCCCACCTCTGATTTTTTTCCCCCCCTCTGACGCAAGTACGGCTGCTTTCCAGGTCACACTAAATAAAACAATAACAAAGCTCGTTCAATCCAGGACTATTTGACAAGTGTGGTCGGATGTGAGGGATTAAGTTCTCTGTTGAATCGGAAGTTACTCTCAGAGCAATTAAGATTGAGAATGATCGTCAGCGACGCAACCACCTGTCGTCAGGGTAACCGCCCGACGAGACATCAACAATCGACGTCCAACGTCCGTCAAGGTGCCAACGAACTTCGAAGGGGCCTCTCGCCAAACGTCGTTGTTTACGACCAGATTTAGGACCCCCGCAGACTCACCGCGGCGGCTTGAATGGCTAAAATTAGACAGCACCAAGTGAAAGACGGTTCCGCTCTGGGGATGCCCGGAGAGCTTTTTCAAGCTGGGAGTGGGCGGGTTCCTGAATCGGGACCGGCTGTCCGATCGGTCGAGAAGCTACTCTAGCACAGTTTTCCTGTCAGCAGAAAAGCAGCGCGTATGCTAAATACACAACACAGCAGGAGTTGTTGAAGCGAGAGCCGAAGGGTCCACACTCAACGCGCAAGTTCGGAACCGATCACAGCGGCGCAAATCGGGGCCGGCTAGCGTTGTGTTTAGGAGAAACTCGTTCCACTCACCGTATTCTACGAAGTTGGTCATGGTCTTCTCCTTCCGCAGCGACGAGTTGCAGCACTCGTCGTAGAGCACGATGAGCACGTCCAGGAGTCCTTCAACCGTGAATGCTTTGCCGCTGACCAACACCGGTCCGCCCAGGAACATCTGTTCCAACTCGCGGATCCGGTCGTCCGGACAGCGCGTGTCCGTTCGCTTGGACATCGCGGCTCACCGACGACGGTCCAAACTCGAAGTAGGTGTGTTTACGCTCGGCCGATCGCTTATCCAGATCATGCGAAACGTCGTGACGCCCCGACTGTGCGCAGTGGGACTCGGACGCAGACGACAAACACTCGACGTCCCCCTGGAGATGCGGGCATTCCGGAGATGGCGCAAGATCGCAGCTCACGCACAAACGCCGTCCGTGTGACGGGACATGCTGCGTTCAATCGAGCCCGCAGGGAACCATTCAATTTGACGCACACACCACGCACACACGACGCACAAAAAGCAATCACAGAAGAAAACGGCACTTCACACCCGCTTAGGCTTAGTGGACGCCGCACGCAGAAACCGTGCGCCTGCGAGGTGTGGGCAGCGTAAACGAGATGACTCGTCCGTGCTGGCGTGTTCGTAACTCTTGTTCATAGAGCCCGCGGTATAGCCGACGAGATGAAGCGGCACTCATAAAACTAAAACTGCGGGCTCGCCTATGCCGTAATAAAAATAATATACCCAACCAAGCTGCACCCTACAACAAGAACAAAAAAGGAATTGCTACTGCTAAACCTGCCAAGCTAAGCGCACTCGCTCACACATCCGCTGCTTGCCATCCGCATACTCCGCCAATGGCGGATCTCACGCGGAGAATTTTGGGATATCTTCGCACGAACGCCGACAGGAGGGGCCACGATCGAAAACGAAACTGAACGCAGTTGTACACGAAAGTGCGCTTATTTTACAAGCAGTTTCTGTGTTAAATTGTGCGCGTTTCCTGCGATGAAAATAAAATAACTTGCAACAACTGGCAATGATGGTAAATTAACGCGCGCAATTCAAATCGTCTTACCCGAGCAACTGTCGTTGAAAGCATTTTGACGGTCGGCGCGAAGAAACTAGGACATTCTAGCCACCCTAACTACATGGAAGGAAGGACACAAACCGCAGCGACGTCATTGCATTGAAAGCACTGTTATAAAGGTTTTAGTTTTGTTGGAAAAGTGAACCATTCCACATATTAATTGCGCCAGAATAGAAAAACGACCGAGTTAGCAGCACTCGGAGTAAAAACACGACTCAAGCCCCGTTCTCTCTCTTCACGCAGCTACCAAGCAAAGCTTGCTGTGGTAAAAGCTTGCGAAACAACGGAGCATGTGAAAACATTCTAGTTCACTATAGAAAACATCCACCCGGATGGTCCGCTGCGGTGGTGTAGCGGTCATGGTGCTCGGCAGCCACCCAAAAAACGCGGGTTCGGTCTCGGCCGCGGCGGTCGCTTTTTCGATGGAGCTGCAAATGCCAGAGGTACTTTGCGTTGTCAGTGCACGTTAAAGAACCCCAGGAGGTCAAAGTTTCTGGAGCCCTCCATGACGGCGTTTCTCTTCTTTCTATTTCTTTCAGTCCCTTCCCCGTACACGAGTAAAAATGAAGGACTGCTAAGGAAGACTTATTCAAGCCATATATATGAAATGTGCATGCTGACCAGTAAAGAAATGATTATAATGCAGAGGGCGATGAAGTGCACCTTTATAATAGTGCTTGCAATGGCATCACTGCGGTTGGTGGCCTTCCTTGCATATTGTCCTAGTTTTTTTCGCGCTGACCGTCAAAATACTTTCGGTGACAGTTGCTCGGGTAAGACGATTTGAACTGCGCGCGTTAATTTACCATCATTGCCAGTTGTTGCAAGCTATTTTATTTTCTTCCCAGGAAACTAGCGCGGCCTAATGGACCGTAATAAGTTTTTCCATCCATCCTTCCCCATACCCCCACGAACTCTGAACCGTGCTCCTGGCATGGGCTGCAGAAATTAGCGTCCCTTGAACCTCGGACACCAAAGCAAGAAGGGAGGGAGGAGTGGAGGAGCACATGGCACACGTCTTTATTAGTATATTTGCAACATGGACAGTTCTTATCGCCCTATACTTCCTTCTTTCTGGCCAGCATGCATATTTCATATACATCGCTTGAATGAATCTTCCTTAGCAGTCCTTTATTTTTAATCATGTGTCCACAGTACTGCTCGTCACGCTGCACATCATGTATACATTCGCCTGGAGCGACAGCATTGCTTTCAGGTGCAGTCAAACGAATCTGCTTTTTCTGCAGTCCACACCTTATTTATCAAAGGAAATACCCTTTCGAATGTTACTCGGGTGAGTGGGCTAGCAAAATATTGTCAAAACTCTGAGATTGGGACAAATAAAATAATGGACAACACGCCACAAAATCTCATATTTGTCCTAATCTTAGAGTAAGATGAACACGAAACGAATTGCTGCTCATGGGAAATTAGTTCTTGACTGCACACTGGGTGATTATGACTTGTTGCTCCTCTTCCGTGGCTTCACCCAAAAGTGGGACAAAACACTGTCCCACAAGTAGGCTGTGGGACAGCGGGGCTGCAGCTTCAAAAGTCTCACCTAAATCGGGATGTCCGGTTACTTTATCCTTAATTCAAGCACAGTCAATCCACCCGGGTGTGTCGCACTGGCCTACATGAAGCCCTGTAGCCAGTCAAGTGTGCTTGGAGGATTGGTAGTGGATACTTAAGGGGGAAACACAAAACCACAATAGCGTTAATACAAATGCTGCTCTCTCATAACACCCAGAAAGCTAACCTGCAAGCTTATAAGATTATATAATTAAAAATTTATCTTGGTGGCTCAAACAACTCACCATCCATTTAAACAGGGGATGCTAATAGCATTAACTTAACCATCCATTTTGGCAGCTGCTTTGAAGTGACACTAAAAATTGATCATGATTAACTAGCTACCATATGTTGTGTAAAAGCATTTACGATTCAATTTCGGGTACCAAGACACAAATGCTCTTATTAAAGGGCCAGTCTCCAGCACACTAGTGCCTTAGTGCTAGCAACCTGGCTCGCCTAGCACTTAGTGGGCACCCTACAAACAACTTGTATACAGGTTCAGTTTTGATGCAAGACAAGTTTCCACAAAAAGGTGAACACCTGGCAGGTGCTAAAGAGTTGCTCTATAGTTCTCTAACAGTTGCCATGCTTCTGCATGCGAGCCCAATGAAAAAGAAAAAAATGATGTCAGAGAAACTAGGTTACGCACCGAAATTCTTGTCGGGTACCACAGTGAGGAAACAGCAACGCACCAAATTTCATTGGTTATTGAGAGGAGAGAATGCAAAATGAGGAGAGCCGTGGATAAAATGAAAACTTGCGCACAGGCAAAAAGGAAAGACAATGTCCTGGTTCATTTGAAACACTTCAGCCTAATTAATGCCAATTGGGCGGGATTTTCAAATAGCACAATGGGTGCCTACCCAACGTTTGAATAAATTAGTGAGGCATGCAAAATTAAGTAATGTTTGTTTTCTACGTCAGCCTTATTCAACCTTCATGTGACTATGCATCATTGCCCTTGCATATTGTAGACACTTGTCTGTTTGGCCAGTGTTTCCAGCAAAAACAGCAAATTCTAAAGCTGCGATTAGTGATGCCCTCCTTCTGTAGTCACAAATGCAAGCATGAAGTCTATCATGGCTTGCTATTTATGAAACAGAGTACATGAAGTTTGAGTTTTCATGAGCACTGTTACTTTGGACCAGCCATTGAAGTGCTTGTACACGGCAAATACCTCACTTGAGCTGATTGCAAGCCAAGGTTTTGACAGACTTTGTGAATGTGCAAAGCTAGGAATCTGAGCATCTTGACATTCACAAACTGTTCAATTTTTCATATACATGATGGTAAACCATATCCTCTTCAGCGGTAGCGTACACAATTGTGCACACGACTTGTTTTCAGCAATTAAGTGGAGACACGTGGATGAAAGTACAAGAAACACTGGGCTTTGAACAAACTGAACCATTGACATATTCAGTGTGTCGTCAGTTTGATACAATGTGCAGCGTACTCCTGCACACTATTCTGAATGCATTACCACATTTGACAAGTGGTCAATGTGGCACATTCCAGGAACGACAATAAAAATACAATTTTCATCGGCTTGCAATGAAAAACGGCCAATGACAGCCTGCACCCGTATCACGTGTCTGATTTCCGAACACTTTAATGACAAAATAAATTGTTTACTTACCCTCTAATTAATACTAATTACTGTACAGCAAACACCTCAACATATAGCTGTGTTTTTTTCACACATAAGTCTGTAGAATGCCATGAATATTATGTGTGAAGATTAGATGCATGTTGAGAACCTCCATTGTAATTTGTGCCTGAAGGAGGCATGGCTTTTTGTTTTGCTAATGAAGCTTAGACGACCAAAGGCTCCTTTAATTGCGGTATTGCTGAATGCAAAAATGTTGCCTTGAAACATCTGTACCACAAACAAGAAACACAAGCACCACAGGTCCTACAAAACAATTTATTGTTTGTTTTTTCTTGCCACAACAAAGGTTTTTAAAATTTACACATCTGAGACAAGTCGTATCCAAGCCTCTAGTCTCGTCTTCAGTTCAGTACAGCTCTCGTCATCTACTTTATCAAGAGAGTGCTTAAGACGTGCAAGAAATTGCACCTGCTTTGGAAGTACACAGTCTGGGGCAACCATATGAAATTCTTGTAGGCAGGCTTTGCACAACTCAACTTCTTCTTCCAAAACTGACTTTGACGATTCATCTTTAGTGTCTTCAGCCTTTGCTGTTGAAGTCTTCTTCATTTGCAGTTCTGATCTCCAGAGCAACAAATTCTTTTCAGCTGCAGCAAGTCTATGTGTCATGTGCTCCAAACAGGCAATGGTAGGAGACAATAATAATGAGGAAACACCCTGTGCAAAAGAGCTGCATGCACTTGCTGAATCTAACCGATCACATATGTCTACAAGTGCATCACAAAGATATATCAGCACCACCTCTCTGCCAGGATCCACCGGTGTATTGGTGTCAGTTATCAACTTGCTGAAGTTAGACCAATGGCTTTGGCACAGTTGTGGACAATCGAAACTTTTAGCTCTGAGGTCAGCAGCCCTATCTATCTCATCGAAAAGCAAACAACAGCTAGGATTAATGTCCACGCTTACTTTTCCTGTGAATGTACTGTCAGTCACTTTTCCACGAAAGAGGATCGTGCACAGGTTAACAAACAACTCCCGGTTGTATGTGTAGGCTGCTGACAGTGCTCTAGCAAGGTAGAGTGTCCACAGGTCTGGGCTGAACAACGAAACTGCCAGGCAACCAGCCACATGAAACAAGACATGCTCCTTGGTGTCATGCAAGAGCACTGTCCTCATTGCATGGTCTCCAAAACCAAGCAGTTCACTTAGCTCTGTAAAACCTAGTGTGCTAGTTAAAGGCTGGTAACCATTGCTTTCATAGGCTCTCACTACAGACGATAGGAAAGTGGCTGCAGTGTTCTTCCGACTGCTCCAAAGCACTCTGCAAGTGCTGTCCTCAGCATCGACACTCTCGACTTTTTCTCGACTAACTTCATCCACAGCCTCAATGAGAGCTTTGTGCAACTGAATAAAGGTTACGAATGCCCGGCTCCTTCCCTGCTCCTCTACAAAACGAACTGTTTGATCCCATTCATTGTTGGTCAGTGAGGCCTGCAGTGCCGCCTGAAACGTTGTTTCCATCTCTGCTAACAGGCCACTCTTCTTTGCTATGTAGGCAGCTGATCTGAGTGAGTGTGGGTCTCTACGGTTCATCAGTGAAGAAACAGCTTTGGCCGCATCCCCAATGGCGAGGTAACACTTGGCAGCCTGTTCAAAGTTGCCAACTCCTGATGCTCTCTCAGCCCAGAATGCATATATCCTCTCAATTTGAGGATCATCTTCTGGAAGGTGTGCCCTAGCAATAGCGAGGGCTTCACGGTACAGACTGTTTTCACAAAGGAGGTTCACCGCTAGCTCCACCTTGTGGCAGGCCAGATAGTAAAGCACGGCACGGTGGTGCTCTCCTTCACTCGACAGCTGGGCAGCGTAACGCTCACACATCTCAAACCACACGCTTCTGGACAACGATGGCGCTTGGGCTACCAGGCTGTCGGTGAGCCGCCGCTCTGCCGCTGCTTCTCGCAGGGCTGTAGCGAGGTCCCCCTTCCATGCCATCATCTGAAATGCGTAGTCGAGGTTATGTTCCTGCTTGTGGTGCCGAATCTCCTTTTCGAGAACAGTCAGAGCACCAGGAGCATCAGTGTACATGCCAAGGTGACTGTGTGCAGAGTCGAGTTCAGTGGAGCCTCCGTTGCACTTTGCCAAAACATCAGCTAGATACTGAGCATCATCTGACCGGTTTTCTTTGGGCAGGTTCTCAAATTGTGAAAAACATGGAAAATAGGACTTTACGGTTTTTGACTTCTTTTTTGACCCGCTCGCTGAGGAAGCCTTGCTTGGGGGCTTTGCAGGCACTGTGCTAACAGAGCTTTGGCTCTGTGTGCCAGTTGCCTCCACAGCGACCACGACTGCACTGACAGCGTTGTCACCATTAACACACACTTCAGTTCCAGCGTTTACTTGATAATTAGCTTTGGCAACACTACCACTTTCATCATTTACCTTGGCTCTGAGAACTTTCTGAGGCTTTATGGGCTGCTCAGAGAGCTTCCAACACCTGACAATGTTGTCTTCACCTCCACTGAAAAGTATGTCAGAGTTGACAGGGCTCCAGCAAACACTGAACAAACGCCTTGTGTGGCCTTGATATGTTGCAACAAGTTGGGCTTTGTCCACATCCCAAACCTGTACAGTTTGGTCAAACGATGCAGATGCCAGCAGATTTTCTCGAAAGGGGCTCCATGCAAGAGACACAACTTTGCTACTCTGCCCTGAAAACTGCACTGTGGGCTGGAGAATTCGGTGGACATTTGGGTTGGGTTTTTCCAGTCGACTTAAGTCGAAAACTGATATCTTGCCATCTGTGGATGAAAAAGCAAGCCAGTACATGAAGTGGCTGTTGCAATCAGAAAATGGTGCCTTAGCTGGATGCCATGCAAGACAATCTGCTGGCTTCCTTTGCACTTCAAGGAGAGCAACTTTCTTTAAGAGTAGGCCTCCATAACTCTTGAAAAGTTCAACGGAGCCATCAGCAAGGGAAAGAGTTAAGATACCAAGGTCCTGGTTGAAAGCTACACACACACGTTTGGAGGGTGTCTTTTTTTGAGAGGAGCTAAACAAAATGCTGTCAATATCTGCAGCTTCTTTGTCAAGTTTAGAAAGCCTGTGAATTTTAACTCTGCTAGAATCACATGAGAGCAAACATGTTTCAGGGGGTGCTCCTTCACCTAGAACAAGATCTGCCCAGCAAACAGCATAAGTTGTATCCTTGTGAAAGGTTTTGGACACAGTGACCTGACGTGTATTGACATCTGCCACGCAGACCTTTCCTTCTTCAGTACCCAACGCCAGTATGGCTTCCTTTCTAGGGTGCCAGGCGACTGTGCGGACCCTGTCTTTTTTTCCTACAGTGAGTACCTTTGCACTGTAGGGGTTTGTCAAACAGTCAGTTCGCCAGACCTTTACACTACCGTCACCCGAACCAACAGCCAGTGTGGCGTATGCAAAGGGTGAGAACGCAAGGGAGTAGATGAACCCTCCTGCACACGGAATGCAGTACACAGACTTCTTGGTCGCCAGGTCCCAAAAGACAATATTTCGGTCTTCCGACGTAGACACAGCATACATCTTTGTCCCTTTCTCGGCATCTCCAACAATGCACACATTGTACACTGATGCAGTGTGCCCACCAGAGTCCGCATCACAGTCCAGAAAACTCCACTCTGGCGCTACACTGGGGTCATAAACACACACGTCTCCAGCGATCGACGAGGCAACGATCTTATCCAGGCCGCCCGGAATCCAGCAGGCGGCTATCCATTTATCTCGGACGTCCACACCCTTGCCCTTTTTCGATAATGGGACTTTGAGCGACGTCAGAAGCCTCTCTCCAGCCACGTCCCAGATCTTTAAAGTGCGATCGAAAGCTGTCGAACACAGGCGCAGTGGCTGCGGCGAAGGATCCTCTCCAGGGATAATACGGATGTCCCATGATAATGACAGCACCATGAGGCTGTGCCCCTTAAGCTTGTAAAGGACATTGCTACCATTCTTGAGCCCTTGGACAACAATGGTGCCGTTGTAGTAACCGACAGCGGCCACGTCTGGGTCGTTCGGGTGACAGCGCAGAATTGTTATCTCTTTCTCCTGTGATCGGCAGCCCGCTGGTGCGACGGCGCCAGTGACGAGGTTCCACTTGAGTAGCGTGCTACCCCTGCCGTTGAAGACCACAGATGTCGACAGAGTGCCTCTCCAGTCGGCGCAGCATGCAGATGACTGCGACGACACTGTGTGCTTAACAGCTCGCGTTTTCACGTCCCATACTTGTACGATGCCGTCGCTGGTGACAGTCAGCAACGCGGGCACCTCGTCAGGATCGACACGTTCGCTGCGACAGAACATGACAGACGTGACAATTTCCGTACCCGGAGCAGCCACCACCAGACATTCGCGTAACACGGGTGCACCGTTCCTGGCATCAAGCACGACGACATTATGTTTGGAAGCGTAGCAGTAGAAACCGGAGTCGGAGCCTCCGGTTACAAGCGGTTTGTACCAGTTCGGCGCTGGGGGCAGGCACACCATCGTCCCAGCATTGGTACCGGTGTCCATTACTTCGTTCCACCACTTACGTCGCTAAATGCAGGAGAAAATGTCGCTTTAGCGGCTCCTTCTGGAGTACCAGACCGCTTTTACAACCGCAACGATAGCGTTACGTTCTCGCTGCAGTCTCCCATACACACGTCTACGCTCGTGTAAGCCGCCATATTCTACGGTCACGTGATGTAGATGGTGCTAATCACGGAGGTGGTGCGCACGGAGAATGGTGGTACAGCGGTAACCACTAACGTTGATAACCACTGAGTTTATCACTGTTGCGCTAGTGGAGTGGTGGTTACTGCCGATTAAGAGACCCTTGAAACTGTAGGAAACTCTCTGCCTTGAAAGACTTGAAGGTTTTTCTAGCCTCCGAGACTTACGCTTTGCGGAGGTAAAGTTTTGCATACCACGTGCAATGTAAAAAAAAAAAAATGTGTTCTATGGGCACAGAATAAGCGCCGTTTACTGCGCAGCTGTTAGAAAAAATTGTGACGTCCCAAGCCATAGTGGCCGTAGCCGCCGTAGCAAAAGCGAAAGCGGCGCGTAGTCCACTTTTTATTTTCCCCTTTATTTTCTTTATTTTTTTTTGATGTTCCTTTACGTGTTGTTTCTGAGCGGGTCTAAACCGTTGACAAAGAAGCCCAGGGGCTGCGCGCCTACTTTGAGTGTTTTAAGATAAGCAGCGAACATTAAATTCTCTACATTACACTGAAGAATGCCAGACTACTCTCGCGTCTCTGTGCTTAAAGAGGTGAGTTGTCTCGTGTTGGCTGTCGTTTGCTTTCGCAAGCAGCAACTCATTTCCATGCACACGACTTATTTCCCAGATTGACAGAAATGAAGCACTGGTACGAGATTACCTTTATCAGTTGGATCAGATAGAGTCCAAGCTGAGGCGGTTCGTGCTGTCAGACTCTGAAAGGTATGCATATATCTGATACCTTGGCTCGTTTTGCTTGGTGATCAAGAGCCGAAATTTTGTAGCGACGGATGCATTCCACCTCTTATTATCCAGCGTTCACGGTGTTGTATCGATCCCATCGACATACCGGAATCGATACAACATCGCTGCCCTCGATGTCACGCTGGCATTGTGATCCCGCATCGGTTCGGCTGATTCGCAAATATTGTACTCATAAAAGTTTTCCATTCCTACCATGCTCAACAGGAAGAAGCTGGAAGATGAGGTCAAGTCTCTGAAGTCGCAGCTAGACACACTAGGTATGCCTTGGTTTATACACATTTTAGTAATTAATATATTTTTTATTAAATATGACATGTCTCGAGCCTAAGCATGTTGCGGTGAGCTTAATAAGCGCAATTTACGGGAATGTGAAAATCTAGCAGACTTGAAGCTCATTAGTCCTTGTGCGCCGTAGTATTCACAGCACAAACTAAATGAAACAGCATCGATGCCAAAAAGCAAATGCAAAATAGTCATGTGCAGCCTATTCCATTTGAATATCGAACAAAGCACAACACTATTTAATTCGACATTCGAAATTTTCGGAAATTCGCACACCTCAACTTGCCACCGCTGCACAGCATCTCGCCCTTTGTGGATACCTGTGGTCTTCCCTCTGCCGAGGAATACAATCATTCCCTTCACTCGAAAATTCAAGCTCAAGGATTATTACCTACTACTTGTAATCTTTTTTTTAGGTAAAGGAACGTCAGAACCTCCTAATCCTTGGAGATGATACTGACAAGCATGGAAGAACATTCTTCTGGTTGCCACATAAAAGTGCGGAGAGAAGAAATGCTAGCATAATTTTTTTTTAAATTTCTTTATGGTGTGCAGTATGATGTCTGCAGCCTTAATTGCTGCATGAATATGCCCACAAATCCGCTCTCTCCCACGGCTGCTTATTGCCAAAGGGGCACTGAAGTGAAACAAAGGTTTAGACTGATAAGTTACTGTACGTGAACTATATTACCACAAATTTTGTCATTTTATGTTCAATATTAGAAGAGGAAATTAAGGCAGGGGTGAGACAGCTGGTCATGTTGCACAGTTTTGATATAATTCTGTTTTCCTGCTTCGAGCTGCTCCAAAAGCATGAAAATTGGGAAAATTGCTCCAAACTGCTCCAAAACAGCCTGGAAAGCAAGAATTTTAGTGCTCACGTCAGTTTCAGTGGGAAGAAAGAAAGCGGAGTCACGCAGCATGCATCGCATGATTGAATCTCAGGTGTCTGAGATTTGTTGCAGATGCTTCGATTTTCGTGTCAGCATACGTTGACACGAAAACCAAGACACGTGGAAGCCATAATCTACATGAAATTGGAGTATCTTCCACGATTAGTTGCCACCACAGTATTGCAGCGTTGCAATAGAGGGCAATGCGCTGGTGAAAAGCTCAGATGAGCTTCTTTGTAATGATGTGAAACAGGAAAATCTTGACAAAATCCAAAGTGACCAGGCTCTCCTGACGAAAGAGAACACTAATTAACCTACAAGAAGTGCTAGGGGTCCTTCAGAAGCTAAATAAGAAAATCTACAAAACGTCAAAGCTGTAATTGGCGAAATCATGTCAGTGGTCTTAACTAAAAGACAATTGTGTGTCTACAGTTTTGGTGCAACCAGATTTTTTTTTAATTTTGAGAAGTGTACTGACCCCTGGTTGTGAGAAAAATACTTGACTGCCTGGGCTGCTCCAAATTCGACTTTTTGAGCTCTTAAGACACCACATTAAATGTTGTGAGCTGCTACAAATCAAGGTTCTCCTGCTCCATAATGAACATTTTGCTGCTCCAAAAACAGCTTCCAGGTCTGTTTCTGCTGTCTCACCCCTGTTAAGGTCAGTTTCCTCAATTCCACACCAAAACATTGAGGAGATTATGTCACAAACCCCACTCCATTTTCATTTTTTTATTCTCCCCAGAATTGCCCGCTCTGATTGTTTGAAACACTGTGTTGAGTCAGTGGGCTCCTTGGAAGGCAATGTGTATCTTCTCTACCCATAAATAATTATAATTATGTGGGCTGTGAAAAGGTTATGATGTCACATGTATTCGTACGGGAACCTGGGAGCAGGCATCACAAAGTGTATGTTCTTTTGCTCATGTACTTGCTTACCAAGCGTATCCTACAGGCATGAGTAATATCCTTGTTAATATGAAAACGTGATTTACTAATACGAGAAAAATCGTCTTTCTTTTTAGTGTCCCTTTGAATTGTTTGTCATGTGAATTTAGTTTCAGGTAGAAGGTGGGGTTGTCTCAGTGGCTTATCAACTGTGGCGTCGATGCTTTAGTATGCAAACTAATTGGTGCATGAAAGATCTTGATGCTAATCACTTCTCTCTTTTTTTTGTAGAGAAAGAACTCACTGGCCTGCGGAAAGAAAACCGTAAAAGCATGGCAATAGCTGCTTGCCTGTTTGTACTGTTCCTGTTGATTTATTATTTTCTAATTATAAAAACTATAACTGGATAATGCTTTGAGTGCTGTGTACCTAGTGTTATAATCATCAGAGAATTTTGCCTCTGTTTGTGCAGAATAAACTTATCTTTTGCTGTTTGTTGTGCCTTGTAGTTCAAGCTGAATGTTAGGTTATGGCTTGGATGCTATGGCATGAAATAGATGATTTCATAACAAGCAAGTTCTGTAGTTGGGGGCATGCAATGGTGGACTAAAACTCGGCGCCCTTGTTTGTTGTTTCTTTGCTGGTATTCGTAGATTTTGCATGTTTTATTCTTTTTCTTTCGTTGTGATGATAAGTGAACCAGACTGGCCTCGCACAATGTTTTATAAAAACACATTTCTACTGCAACATGGAAAAGCAGACTTGGATAGAAAGGAAGAAGAAGCAACAGGTCGGGCACTAAACTTCACGTGGCTTTGTTCCCTTGCTCGGACATCGACATATCTGCCCATTTTGCCCACGTAGGGGGTGCCGGGTACGGTATGGTGTGCTTCTTCCCGCGTCCAGACTTTGTCATTGTGTGGACTGCATGAAGGGCGTCGTGTACGAAATACCCCTGTCACATAGGAAAACCTGTGTGGGCCGAACGGCAAATGTGTCGACGTGCAAGCAAGGGAGCACGAATTATCGATAATAAACAAAGGTGTTACACATTTACCTGCGCACTGCATGACCTGCGGATGTGAGCCACAATTGCATGAGACCAAGATAATGGGCAGGAGTGGCAATGTGTTCGCAAGAGAACTCTTGGAGGCATACCATATAAAAAAGAGGCACAAGTTGCATCAGTGATACACCTGTTTTTCTATTTTAAAATAAAGTGTGGCTGTCAAAATCTGTACTGTAATCTGCCTTTGATGACACTCATATACGCATGCACATATGTTGCAATTTCTGGCTCTTCTGTAAGAAGAGAGTCAGTTGAAGTTTTGTGCCCAACCCGTTGCTTCTTCTTCCTTTCTATCCGAGTGTGTTTTTACATGTTGCTCTAGAAATGTGCAATGATTTTAACCAACTTGCACAGCAACAAGTTCTGCACAATGCTTCATTGTAGTTCAACATTCTGCCACAAGATGCATAGAGTTTTGAATCTTCACAGCTCATTGGCCAAGTTTCCGCCAACAGTACAGCATTAGTCACGCTAATATAATTGACTAATATAAATGGCAAGAGCGAAAGCTTCCAAAGAATATATTAGTCACGCTAACACCGGTCACCCAACTTCCCCTACACCCCCCTTTTTTAGGAACGAAGCTCCTCTTAGTCTAACCTTGTCCTGCATCAGGCGTAACCGGCGTGCCTCCCGGCGCGTGCCTCTCTCTCTCTCACTCTTCCATCTGCTGTCTTGTGAGAGAGAGAGAGAGAGCGAAAGGCGCGTGTTGACTATGGAAACGCTCTTTCTTAGATGAACGCTCTACCAGCTCGCAAAGAAGGAGAACGTGCCCTCACCCGCGAGAGACTACGTTGGCGCAGGCAGTGTCTCCTAGCGAGTTTCTTGATTGAGAAATACCGACTGCTTGCGTTGGAGAACCGTTCACCGGCCACCCATATATATATATAGGCACTGGATCTTGACTTGCAATGAAGTGGCGGTGGGAGATTTCACTTGTGCATAGTTGAACCATAAGGATTCGTAGCGTGCGCGTTAATTAAATTAATCCGGAACTCATGAACCTCCCGAGCTTCGCCCACTCATCATCATCCGTGGATATGCTGTAATTTTTTTTTCTTTATTTTTTTTTTCTTTTTTGTTATTGTTTGCACGTGCTGCTCTTCTCCTCTTTCTGAGGATGGGGGAGAGAGTGCAGTGGCGTACATAAACGAACGGTGGAGAAGGCAGTTGCTGCCCTGACGAAGACAAGTCCATCTGTCGAAACATCGGCTCCTGCGACATTCCCTGTTCCAAATCACATTTTGCGATCTGTTCACCTATTAACTTATCGTAATTCATCATTTACTCTAGTAAGGCAACAGCTGATAATGGTGATCAATTATACTTTTAACAAGTAATTATAATCAGTTCTTTTCTGTAACAGTTACAAGCCTGGTTAAGACTAAATCGCAGCAAGTTTTTGGATTGACCAAAGCGCATGTTACATAGAGAGCCAACTTTCAACTGAGCCATTATTTAAAGACTGGACATTCATGGGAAAAATGAAGTGGCTTTATCATCAGTTACAGAGCCACATAAACATATTAAGACTGCTTTTTCTGGTGTCTAAGGCGCCAATGTAAATCCACGAATGATAAATAAAGGGAGAGACTACTCCCTACCAGACAATTATACAAGGTAATGATTTTTTAAACTTATAGGTACCAGCATAACAAGATGGCCACAAGAAGGGAGACGCGAACACAGAGGTGCTGACTAACAACCGAGTTTATTTGGAAGAATAACGTGCTTTATAACTGTCAAAGTGAAGCAGGGGAAATGGAGAAGAATGTGTTAATGAGGGTAGAAACTTGCCAGCAACGCAAGCGTAAAAACACACACACATGGACACACACAAAACAAAAGGAATAACATTGGCAACGTTTTATTGTGGACTGCAAAAAAAGCAGTGCGAGCTAATGAATAATCTGCTTTTCAAAGTTATGGGCGTTTCTTTCACACATCCTACAGATAATGATGCTGTGCTGGCCATAGACTGGGGCAGCACTAACTCTCTCTGCGGTCGCGAGATGTTCTCATTGCCATGAAGGTGGGAGGTGAAGTAGTTGTGATATAATTAAAGGATGACATCATGTCCTTTTGCCGACTCATGACCATGCAACCTTCAGAATCGGGCACAACTGTCGAGGAGGCAAGTGTAGAGAAGGGGACACCGTGCCGTGTTGCAGGTGGCAGCGATGAATGCTGAAGAGACATGAGGCCACTGAAGCTGTAGTCGGTGGGTGTCAGAAACAGACGTGACCTCCAATGTCAAACACAGCTCAATGGCAGATGCAATGTCTTGGCCCACTGTTTCTATAGTTTCTATACCATATCCATGAGGCACTCATTAGGGGAGACAAAAGTGCAGTTGCACTCACATAGCACCTCAAAGGTTTCCCATCAAACATGTAGACATGCTTGCATAGTGTCACAGAATTTATATATGCCTATAATAACTGCACACATCTTTCCAGGACACAGCAATCTGATAATAGAAGATCAAAAAGAAAGTTCATCACTTCATTTATGGTCTGGAATTTAGGACAGACAGTCTGCGTCTGTCGAAACCGTCGCAGGGGCATTTGAGTGCCAACCTGGACCACACCGAAAGCGGTAGCGAGACTCTCGCTTCCTACCATTTTCAGCAGTTTAGGAAATATCTGAAAATGGGTTAAGTTTGAAGAGAATGGAATAAAGTTGGTGAATTGGGAACTATAGACAATAAACAGTTATTTAATGACCAAGGTTGCGTGCAAGAAATAAAATTACTACAATGTTTACAGGGGTTTAATTAAATTGCATCTCACAAATATTTAGCACATTTTTTGTGAACTCAACGTTTTCGTATCTTGTATGTGATTTTTAACAATTTTTAATATATTGACACTGAGTTACTAAGTGTTTTTCTTACAACTAACATCATTGAAACAAAGTATGCTTCTTGATTTCCTTGTACTTTCTTCGTTCTTTACTTCAACTTCCATGTGGCTTTAACTCATTATTTTATATTCTTATCATGATTTTATGTTTTCAGTGTTTATTGAAAGAAAACAGAACAACTAGTTGTAATTGTTAATGTCATCATCGTATCTTTATATCTGAACAATTTGTGTTTTGTTTTGTCAGCACAACTGTTGTCAAAACATTGAACTTTTGTTAAGCAGGCACTGTTATAATCCCAAGTGCCCATCTTCACATGTTGCTTGCAAAGTAAAGGTACAGCAGTGAAACGGCAAAGTCACAAAAAAAAAGCAGAATTGGTTCATTGAATTGGCAAATTTTCACATTTGCATGCCTGCAGCAATGTATCATATGCACCCTATGACATCCCACACTTTCATCTTTCTGGATGTGTAGGCTGCCATAATCAATCACCATTGCTGCCACACGTTGTCAACGTACCAAAATGGAAAAAAAAAAAAATTAATGCAGGGCTTGCAGATTTGTCCACTTACCTGCTGGTCAATGTTACGTGTAACCCTGAATTTCTGCAAACTTATTGTATAATGCCCAATTTTTAGAGCTTGTAACACCAGCTTATTGTGCAAGCTTAAGACAAAATTGATGTTAAAAAAATGCAAATATCGGTCATCCCTAACTTGTTTGGGCCCTGTCAATGATTTGCATCTGTTAACAGCAGTGTACCAACCTCGTAGAAATGATTATAAGCAGGGATACCGTTATCATTTTGGATATAAATTTTATTAATGCTTCTCTTTTGTTTGTGGGATAGGCAATTCTAGCTGTAACTATGTAGCAGGGTGTATTCAATGTTTGCACTGCCTTTACTGAACAAAATATGAAAATTTCTATAACTATTTCAACATCATGAGTAATAAAGTAAGTCTTAGTATCTTTAACCAAATTTCATTAGCTTTGGCTTTGACTGTAGTGTCTAAATTAACATTCAAGAATTGCATGCCTGATAGATGGTAGTATCATATTTGCTTGTGGTGTAAGCACCATTATTTATTACATTCGATCCCTGATATATCAAACTCGAAGGGGATCGTGAAATAGTTCGATATATCGATAATTCGAAATAGCAAATATCCCTATTTAAGCTAGTCTTAAAACAGCGCACGTTGCAGATTTGTTTATCCACGATAGTAACACGCAGATTACCAATTAGCCCACAATATGCAAGAGATCAGCGTGAAAACAGTCGCATATTATTTCGTATGAAACAAACGTGTAAGCTTCTTGTAAGCCATCAAGTTCCTCGAACCATCCCGGGACCTTACAAATCAGCAAATTCAGCGCCTTCCATTGCGCCCTAATAGCAGCAAATGACTGCGAACGCCGACGCAAGCCCTCAGAGCACGGTACAAAGTCGTTTATCGGCGGCGTAGACGTTCATTACTGGTTGGATCCAATCCGTCGTCACCGGCAACATCAGCTACTGATCTCTGGATCGGTGCGCAATTACGTGGATAGCAATTGCATGGACACCGACAGCGGGTTTTTGCAGCCGCCGCACTGTACAAAAAAAGAGCGAACTGATAACATCGCTTATGCATCGTATGTCTTACGCGTGAGTAAAAGCGCGCTAGCGCTGGAGGCGAACGCGTCTGTGAAACGACCTGGCCATCTTCATCGAACGGCGACGAACGGCGACAACGCTCCGGGTGCGAGGTCTGCCGCCTGCTTCTCAAGCAGAGAGGGAACGGAGGAAACGCACAAACTGTCTTTCGTTGGCCGAAAGGCACTGGTGGGCGATGGGCAGTCGCGCGCGCTATCTCGACAGATGCTCTCCACTTAAGCACTTCTAAATTTTTTTAGCGAATAGAAACGGGACACAGCGGGAGGTTTTCCCGTTGCCCGAACAATCGGGAGCAACGGTCAAAATCCGGAAGTATCCCGCGTAATATGGGACTTGGCAGGTATGCAAACCGCAAAAAAGACATGGCCTTCGAGATCGGTATTGTAGATATGTGCAGATTACGTCATGCAGCCCCGAATCTCGAAGGCTAAAAGCGGTAGCGCGAGGACAACCATCGGAATGCGCACATCGTGTTCATGCAGGTCGACGCTGGCGGTGAAGTCCACCGGAGCCACAGCCGCCTTGTACCCAGCTCATTTGGTGCCTTTGCCTGTCAGCCTTTTTTTAAAAAAAATGCTGCTGCCCGTTACGATCTAAAATTAGTGCAGCAGACAAGTTAGTGCGTTGACAAACGCTGTGCAATCCCCCAAAGCAATGCAACACCACAGCAACGCATTTTCGACACCATCGCGCGCAAATATGGATCACAATACGTCAGACTGCAGTTAAAACATGATCTACTTATGTAAGGAGGAGCACATCTGAGGGGTCCACGGGTGTTCGATATACATGCTTGCCATCCCTATACTTTTGCATTGAATTTTCAAGGGGATTTTTCAATAGTTCTATATATCAGGGATCGACTGTATTCCCTTTTGCAATTGCCTGCCTCATGAATCATGCTACAAACAAGATGCTATGCACATGTATAGGAGTGAAGGCTCATGCAAGATAAAGACCGACGAACATTTCCATCTTTATTCAGCTCTTTCTTTTTCACTTGGTTCCATAACAGTTACAAAGTGCTATATAGAAGCAAACAGGCATGGCTTGTAGGCCAGCTTTGCGCACAACAAACAACCACAATGAATGCTTATATGTACATATAGACACATTTATAGTTATGTATATATTTATGTATAATATTTATATAATATCCTTATAGTATATGTATATTTCAATACGAAGTATCACATGTGAATGTCGTTGAATCCTGGACACGGGACTTTTATGGTCAGGTGCATAAAAGCGCAGCTTAGCAGTTTTGTTGCTTCTCAAGCAAATGAGAAACATAATTGCAGACCTGAAATGCGTGTTTGGCACACAGTGATATTGAAACATGTAGCGTGCATGCCAATTAGGGTCGTGCTGAGTATATAATGAAAGGGCAATGGGAACAAGCAGCACACACTTCCCATTTCACTTGGTAAAGGACTGGGAGGGACAGCAGCATTAATTTTTTTTGCTGCATTAATCTTGATGCACATAGACATAATCACATACCTTTGCGTGCCTGGCCACGAGAATCATATGCCTCTTTGAGCAAACAATGTATATCTGTATGAACCATTTTACCTGGGGCGAAGTAACAGTGCTCTCCAAGTTTTACAATTCCTAAACAATGTGCATGACACTAGACGAGTGCATAGAGCATTACGCAAGATTTATTACTTGAAAATCAAAATGCACCTTTCTTTAGTATGCGCCCACATTTTCCTTTTTAATAAAGTCCTCGTCCACACAATGAAGAAAGCACAGAACTGTAACAGAAATATAGAGCGATCAGAACAAGAAGGTTCTCGGGATATTCTATAGGTGAATGTATTTGTCCTAGCCACAGCACAAAAGTATCATGGTTGTCACTATTCACATGGTTACGGAATGATATGCTGGTTTCACAACATATGACATGGGAAGTATATAACAAAGCACGCTACAGCTAACACTGATGAAGTTCAACGGTATCACTGGCAAGGTTGAAAGTAATCGGGAAACCATGGCATTACCAAATAGAGCTGCCAGGTGAGCTATCACAATGAGTGCAGCTGAATCAAGTGTTTGTCTTATCAAACTGTTTTGAAACAGTTTTCAAACAGGTGCAAATGTTTCAGCTGTTCCAACAAGCTTTTGAAACTTTTATCTATGAGTGCCAATATGGCAATAACCTTTTACAAGTGACCTTCGTTCATCAAGAGATGCAGGTTAAACACACTACACAGTCATTGGCTGAAAAAAAAGAAAAGGAAAAAATAAACTTATTTCGCTGCACTCTTGCACAAAAATAAAAGCACCCAGATAGTACCTTGAGGATATTTGACACAGAAATGTCAAAACTGTAATAAATGGTGCTGCTGCTACTACTACATCTGTAAAATTGTGAACGAGATATGCATTGTGAGAGCCACACTGTAGAGGCAACAAGGGCAGTTCCACAAATGTTGCTTGGCCTGGGGAGGCAAGAGCTGCTGCTGTGATGTGCACTTTCAAGGTAAAGTTACTTCTGCAGGTGATGCCATAGTCACTGATTAAACGAACGCTTCAGTAGTTCCTTTACAAACTGGCACTACCCAGTTACATTTTGTAGCATCCTACTCCTTCCTGCAGGTATGACAGCAGTATGTCATACAAGCTTATCTTGCGTAGCTCCAAAAATTTGAATGCAGCATCTTTTTCAAGGTGTTTTAACACATTTCTCTAGTTCTTATAGTCCTTCATTGGGTGTGAAGGTGTTTGGACTGACATTTCTTGAACCGGATGGTTAAAACAGCTGAAAACAGTTCTATAATATGAGACGAGACAAGAAAGGGCACATGAACACAGCATGATGTCTGTGTGCTTCTTATCTTGCGTCATGTGGTAGCACTATTTTCGTCTTGTCATGAAAAAGTGAACCCAACTTTCTATCCTAGCTGTTTTCAGGAAGCCAGATTGCTCTAAGTATCAGGTGAGGCACACAAGCAATTTGCACAAGTAATAATAGTGATAATAATAATGTATTTATACTTGGGTGATGTTGAGTTATGTACGTTGGGGACGTTTGTGTTGTATGTGCTTCCATTTTAGATAACAGGGGTCTGGCAGTATTGTTTGCAATTATTACAACAATATAATCTCCGTGAAAATTTGCAAATTGTCAGTAACAAGGTTTTCCAGTTTGAAGTAAGCCACTTGAGTTCACCGCAGTCTTTGGTACTGTGGCTTCCATAGATTATGGTTCCTTAACGTGCAGGATAAACAACCAGCTAGGCTAACATACATTATGCAGCAGTATTGCGAGCAATTGTATCAGATCTAATAAAACTCTAACGAATAGATGCTTATTTATTGTTTGAAGTGTGTTTGAAGAACCTCTAGTTGGCTTAATAGCATTACAGAAAAAAAAAAAAAAGCCTTTATTTGTTAAAAGTAGCCATCAAATATTGATGTCATGTTCATACTGCTTCATTCTGTATAAATTTGCCATGAACTGTAGCCTAGTGCAGAACTACCCAGTGTCCTTAGCATCTGTTTCACCACATGTAACACAATAGGCAGCCTCCTAATGAAGTTAGTGCACCAACATCAAGAAGAAACAGTTATGTACACAACACGCATACATGGGGTGATGGCAGATCTGTTTTTCCTTTTGCAGCGGCAACATGCCGTGCTCAATGAGAGAGAGGACTGCTGCATCACACACTGTGCAACAATCACAGATTATATATCCTGAGTCACAAACAAGTTTGACATACACGGCACAGGTGAGAGCCAAGTCATATAGCAGAGGTAAATCAACAACAACAAAAAATTGGTGTGTCCTTGTGTTTGAACATGAACACGTGCAGTGCTGTGGTCTATCTGACTAAAAGCTTACAGGCTGCTCTGGGCGAGTCATGCCCGTGACTTCCCTGAGCCAGCCTAAGCGGCACTTAAACACATTGGCTTGACAGGAATTCACACTTGGCTACTGCTGCGTGACAGGGATATTAGGGCAAACAGACAATACACATAAGTGCACGTCCTTCAGCAGTTTTCCCTCAGTGCACTCAAGTCTTACTGCAAAGAAATGCTCTTGTCTCCTTCCTCTTGGCAGGTGTTGCCTGGCAAGGCAACAGGAAAGCTGCTACATAATGTGCAGTGGAAGCACGAGAAAAAGAAAACATGTTCTGCCTTGAACGTGAAAGGCAAGCACACAGCATTTATCAAGATGCCAGCTCTGAAAGCATACCGCAGCGGGGATTGAGTGCATTTGTAAAATGTCATAGTCCTGTCTTGGTCACCTCCTAAATCTCGCGGTAATTTTAAGGCATTTATAGCACTGGCAAGAATCCCTCAAGTAACTATGAAAGCTCTTGGGCCGAACTTTACTGCATCGTAAATCCTACAGAACCACTTCAACATTAAGTGGTGAGCAGTTCGTCAGACTTAACATGTAGATCACCATTGTCAGCCCTAAAGAACCTTTGGTTTCATTAAATGATGTGGCAATGGATTCTTCATTAGTAAATATAATTTTATGTAAGGACTGACTTGGTCATCCTCCACCTTTTCCTCACTCAAACAACAGTGCTGCAGCATCAAGCATGAAATCACGGGTTTTGCAGTCTATGTAGGTGTCAGGAATTCTGTGAGGGGATACCTACATAAATTATGAAGTTCAGTTTATCTTTACTTCAAAATTGCAGAACCGCAAATTTGTTTCTTGGTGACTGCATGCTGCATGTTATGATTATGTGCTGCATTGCAGTGTGTTTTCTTTTTGTAGTTACCCATGCTTGGTATCGCCAAACTCACTTTGCTGGTTTTGTCTTATTTTCTGGTAGAACAACTAACTCCTCTTAAAAAAAGCAAGGTGCAAGCTTGCTTTTTTAGGTGCAAGCCACCAATCACTCCACTTGCAGCATTCATTTCTTGCATTTCATTTCATCGCTCTAAATGACCCACGCAGATTACTCTCACATAATTTGCCTTCTATTCGACGAGTCCCTTCACACAGCAAGACTGAGACCACGAGGCTCACAAGCCTGTCCTCTTTATTCTTCCCTCCGTGTAAAACTGAAAAAAACAAAAGCAACAAAACAGAAGGTTTATTTAAATGTGACTGTGTTCTTTTGAGCCTTTGCTCATTTGTAAAACTAATAATATCCATAGATATGCTCTCTTTATAGATATGGTGAATGCTAAAGATCAGGTCAGATGTTATTTTTCCAAAATATAATTTTGCTAATTTAGCAATAAGGTATGAAAATAACAGAATGGAATTTATTTCTGCTGTTCCAACAAAACGGAAGCAGAAGCTGCAGATTTGTGGCTTGAAAAAGGCTTTTGCTTGCACAGCTCTACAATATTGATTTGCCAGTGTAATCTCATTGATACAGTTTGCACAACACATTTTTGGGGACAACAGATTTACTTCTTTCCCCAGGCAACTTCCCATGAGCAATGTCTTTTCATGTGATTAATTTGATCATGATCCATGTCACCAATTGAAAGAGAGTTGGTGGCATGTGGTTGGTAGTGATTCCTTATGCGGAGTGGTATCACTGAACACTACGTAACCTTTGCTATTGAGTTGGTCACCGAATAGTCTTATATTCATTGTTTTTGGAGACCGCTTTGGACAAAACAATTTCTAGATTTTACATATTATATAATGCTCCCACGAGAATTATGTCAATGAGATTCCACTGTATCCTACCATAGAAAAGGCAGGACAGAGACCTTGTTTAAAAAAATTTGTGTGAGTAAGTCGTAGCAAGATTGTAAATAGTGAAGTATTAGAAAAATATGTCTTGGTTGGTAGGTCTATGGCACTGCGAGAGCTCTGGAAGTTTATTATGTGCAATCGTTGGCTCCTTTGGAACATAATGTTTATTTTGTCAATTAAAACCTAGAAGGCTTTAGCAGGCACTGTAAATTTCTCTGCGACAGCTTGAAGATGCAGGGACTTCGAGGGACCGACCTTTAATTTTTGCGCCTTTTCTGGCTTGTCGTGTGTGCTACCGCTTGGTAAGGGTGACTGCCTTGGAAATTCGAAAAGGCAAGCTGCGAATAAAGCCAATTTTCTTTTTCTTGACTCTTTATATTGCCAGGATGCAGTAGTGCCACATAGCAGAGACTAACTTAATGCTTGCACAGTTATCTCGGAAGAGGGGTCACTCTGGGGCCATTCTCAAGGAAATTTATTCAGCATCAAACAAGGCGAGTGAGTTAACTACCCACCAACAAACTGTGCTACTTCGCAAAATATCTCTTAGAGCTGAGTAAACTGTGACCAGGTATTAAATGTGATGGCTTTTTGAGTGTTTTACTGCAAGCTCCACATAAATGATCTCGTTTGCTTGATGCATTAGGGGCTGGTCCTTCGGTCATGCAATTCTCTGCAATGTTGCCATGTATTCCGTTTAAACCATGGATGGAAATGATGCGCCTTTATCACTGTAATAGCACATTGATATTTTTGTCATAAAAGCTGTAGGATATGGTTGAGACTGACACATTTTTGCTGATTTGAGTTGCCTTGCAGGTGTTCATGCTGTATCATGTTGAGGGCCTACTTCAAATTCTGGAAGGCAGTGGCGATATCATCCATCAGTGCTACGTACAGGGCTGCCAAACTTAAAAGTAAATGCTAGCATTATGGCCACTTCTGGAATGCCTGCTTGTTGCTACATGGTTGTTGCGCAGAATATTGCGTTGATAACATAAGCAGGGGGTGAAAATGGCTTTTCTGGTCAAAAAGTGAATTTGTTTGTGCTGTAATTTTATATAGGCTAAAGTTAATTTTGATGGCCTGCATTACCTAGTGTAAGGTTCACATAACGCTTGCCTGCTTAACCTAAAATTAATCAAGTGCATGCATTATTTCAAGTAATCCCACTTGACAAGTGAACGCTTTCCAAGTAACAGGAGCAGCAAAACATCTTAGTCTATGAGGATCGAATTCCCAGCGCCAAAGAGAATGGAACTGTTCTGTCTTCCTGGAAAAGAATGATACTATCACCTTCCCACTGAGAAAATCTAAGGTTTTGTTTTGCAGGGATGCATACATCCAATTATTCCTGAACAAAATAAGCATTTGATGCGTTTGACATACTAACACCTATTCACTGAAATTCGTGAAGGAGTTGTACATAAATGTGAAGTTTGACTGAAGATGAGCCAGTGGTTATGACACCTAAGTTACGTGTACATGGCCATCTCACGAAAGCAATGTTTGATACTGCTTGTCACTTCAGTTACTTTAGTCTTACTTGTGGTTGCCACAGGGGGTAGACTAACAAATATTCTGGCCATCGGCCCTTGAAGCACTGCTGTTGCTATAACGACACTCATGCTACCTTTAATAAAAAGCTTTATGCTAACATTGCAAGCATGCACTGTAGTTAAACTGCAACATACATGACAACATTCTTCCCAGTACAGTAGAACCCCGCTATTACGTTCCCGGCTGCTGCGTTTTCCTGGCTGTTACGTTGTTTTGGGCCAGTCCCGGCATAGCTCCCATAGGATTCAATGCGTTAGGGACCCCACTGTTACGTCGCAGTGTGAGAACATTCCCGCATGTTACGTTGCGAATCGACACTCCAAGCGGCCACTGCCGACGGCAATATTGACTTTTCACGTAGCTTGACTTGGCTTGACTGTATTAGCTGCACTATGGGCGACACCCATTACGTTTCCGGTTTCCGCCAGCAAAATTAAGGCACAGCTGTGCAAACTGTTTGTGACAGAATCGCATACAGTGATTATGTTTCCATCGATGACGCCATTGTCACCTCCGAGGTTTTCTCTGTCGACGAAATCATAACCGAGTGTGCCGATGCGTGCACTGAAAGCACTAGCATTGAAATAACATCGTGTGCCGATCACCACTTCTCTCATTTCCATTTTTCCCCCCGTTTCTCGGCTCTTACGTTTCCCGGCTCTTACGTTTATTTTCTACGGTCCCGTGAAAACGTATCAGCGAGGTTTTACTGTATTCCTCAGGGGTCCTCCCGAAGAGAATTTATAAGAACAGAAGATTGGTAATGGTTGTGAAAGAAAGCTTACTGTACAGTGATTAAGAGTTGCAACCCAGTGTTTCCTTAGGCCTGCCCTTACCGAAATTTTAGCCTTGCTATCATGGCTGTGCTCCACAGTGCAACTTATGCCAGTCGCACTGTCTTCGGGTACCATACTCGCAGCACTGCATACTTTGGAGCTACAGTATTTGCACTCACTTAGCTTTCCTTTCATGAATCTCATCAAAGCAGAGCTTCTTGAAGCTTTATTCTAAACACAGCACTGAAACAGGACGGGCGACAGGAAAGCCTAACATGACAGCACCTGCTGACACCTATACACTTGCAGGGGAATCATGCTATGTCCCTTGTCTGCCTCGCTCTGTTACTTCTCTGATGTTGGGCAGTGGTTTGACTGATCAACAATGCTGACGCTCTCTGCACATTGCCATTCATGTGTCCTATTTCATACTTGATGTGCTCAAATTTTACAGCTATATTTCCTTACGTAACTCTAGTACCGCAAATGTAATCGAGTTTTAAAAGTACCTAATAGTCATACTTGCACTGCCAGAGGTTTTGTAACATCGCAGCCGCATTGTGTTGCTTATGTGTTGATCAGCGAAATCTATGCCATGCTGAGGCAGTGCTGGGACGTCACCTAAATATACCCAGGCGTCTAGCTTTCGCTTAAGCACAGGAATGCGCATAGGTGTTTTCAGATATATGCTTCTCTTCGTCGCACCACAGGCAGAGCTGTGGCTATGCTTTTAGTTTCCTTGTTTTGTTCTGCGAACGCCTGACTGCGCATTGTGCCTATGAACACATAGCCAGTCACGGCAGGTCTTCAGGTGAAGAGGAGGATGGTGGCGGCCGAGCCTTGATGTGGCGCACCTGTGGTGGCGGAGGCTCATCGATCTGCTGCGTGTACTTGGGTCCGAGACCGTGGTGCAGCCTCACTTTCTCAGGGTCGTTGGTCATCTCGTCGCTCTTGAGCAGAAAGAATGCGCCCACGTTGAGCTGCGGAATGTCGTAGAGCACGTTGAGCAGGAGCATCATGGCTGTCAGGCCCACCAGCAGGTACCCTGCAGAGAAGATTCATTATATTCTTTCGCCATAACAATGATCATTGATGACATATCCTTGGGAACGTAAGGTTCCACAACTATCTCGACCAACCAACACGTCAGAGCAGATCGCTCCAGATTGCATGGCAATGAGAAAAATCGGGACAGTCTAGATAGCTACAAATGTCGCTTATGAAAGTGGGAAGAGAGGAGGGAGAGGTGCTGACCATTCAGTGCATAATGCAATTGGTGCTAAATTCGGCCTCGTATATGCCATTCACAGAGGCATAGCTTGACAGTATGCTTGCCGATCTGTGCTGCAGTTGTTGCATCTGAGAGGTATTGTTATGCCGTGGTGGGTACAAGCCCTCTAGCTAAAACAAGTGCTAACTGGAAGTCATAAGATCTTCATTTGTGCAAGGTTATGACAGAAATTTGACATTTACTCAACTAGGCATGGCTGTGTTTATCACACGGTATCCAGAAATGACTTAATGAGACTAGGCAGCAAGCAAGACACATTCACAAGGCGTTTCACACATGCAACTGTGACTTCATTATTCCCTACCCATTCTTATATTTTTTCACCCACGTATACCTGAACAAACTGTGTTGAGTAAATGGGGAAACGCTAGTGCACCAGGCTAGCCAAGCTAGGTGACAGGCTTGTTTTGCTCCGAAAGTGACCATATTTTTTACCACTATGACAACATTTGTTCAATGGCATGCATGTTTGGAGAATGTAACAGGTTCCACTAATACAGTGGCATAATATGCCAAGTACGGTGCTCACAGAACAAAATGTGACAGCAGAACTAGTGAAGTATAACAAATGGCTGGCTTAAATGTTCAGGATAACCATGCCTTGTGCGATGAGTCAAGTGGCAATGCATGGCAAGAAAAATGCAATGTGTTTAAAGTGCTTTAAAGTGCACGCCACCGACGAAGACGACGCATTGCGTCATGGCACGTGGTGGCGTGAAACCGTCTGGCGAATCAGGAGGGCCAAGGATTCGAAAGAAGAGAGGCAGATGTGGCTGGAGATAAAGAAACCAGGGCGCGGGAGTAGAGGCCCATCGGGTTGCGGACTAGAGGTCTCAGCAGGCCTGGGGCCAGCCATCCTCTCACTTCGGGCCTGGCGCAGGTGTAACGTCGCCAGGACGTTCCCGCCAGGCAAATCCGGTTGCCACTGCAGCGAGTGCAAGCCGCCATCGGAGGAGTTCAGCAGTGCAGATGCCGTGCGCGTTCCAGATCAACGACCTCTACTGCGAGCAGCGTTCTTGACAGTGGTGTCGGGCATTGTGTCCACCGTGCTGCTTCAGCGGCCCCCCCCCCTGCATTCACCTTGCCGCAGTGACTGATCACCGCCTTGTCCACCGGTGAACTTTTTCCGGTTTTATTTCTGCCCTCCTGTCTTTTACTATATTCATAGCATTCTGTATTTCTATTGAATGTTCTATTTTCTTTCATTTCATTTATTTGTGCTAGACCTGCACAATCATTTTGTAAATATAGTCTTTGTTGGAAGCATGAACAGCTTCGTTATTGCCCCGATGACTTTTAGGTCATCGCTAGTACACAAAAACAAGAGCATCTCATTTTAAGAGAGTTCTTGTATGTTTGTCCCTCTCTCCCTGGCTCGTTACACCTTGTCACGACAAACTTATGTGTAAAGAGTGATACAACTGAACCTCGCCATAATGAAGTTGAAGGGAGACACAGAATTACTTTGTTATAACCGTTTTTTATAACCATTATTGCCTTTAAACTGCAATATTTACCATTCGGGTGCGAAAATCTTAATGTGCAGAAAATAACGAGATAGCACTGTTGCTCGCAGTAAAGCCACCCATGCCATGAAGTTTTATAAAGGCAGTATAATAAGCAGACAACAACAACAATAAAAACGATCATCAGTACCATGCAAATAGGCAGCTGGCACAACATCGTGACATTTTATTTACTTCATGATATCTATTATGTTGTTATATCCCATTATTACATATAACAAAGTTCAAGTGTTGTATGTTCTGCTATAAGTGTAAGAGGCAATATTGTTACGTTAGTCTGACACAAAGTGAAGAATGTGGAAATGAAAGTGGGTGCATTACTCAGTCGCAACTTGCCTGTGCCAGATATATGAAGAGCTTGCAGTAGTGGAGACAGTATGAGGAAGCATTTGACATTGGCTCTCTTATGCGGGAAATTTTATAGTGAATGAGCGACATGCGGCTACTTCTTGCTAGAAGCAGCATGTGCTCACAGTAATGAAGAGACTGGTCTTGCCTAGGGTCATAATTAAAGCAGGCATAATTATGTGTCTAGAGCACAGCCAAGTAGAGGCGATTAATGTTAGCGTAAATAGCACAAAACAAGCTTGGCACAAGGTACATGCCGTACTCACCCACAACAGCCACTTTATAAAGAGGCCTGTAGGGCTGCTCATAGCTGTCTCCCGGTGTGAAATCGCCGAGACCAATGGTTGTGAGGGATATGAAGCAGTAGTAGAGCGAATCCACATAGTCCCATTCTGGCTCCAGAGATGAGAAGATGGCCGCAGGCACCAGGAAAAAGAAGACCACCACCAACAGCTAAAAGGGAACCAGTGCACCGTCATACAAATGACATTTTGACACACAAATTTAACAAGTAATAGGATAGAATGAAGTGAACCTGTTTCTCATTGACATCAGCATTTAACAAAACACATACACTCGAACCTCGTTATAACGAAGCTGAAGGGAGACAGGGAATAACTTCGTTTATCTGTTATTTCGTTATAACCATTATTACCCTTAACTGCACCATTTAACACATGGCTGTGAATATTTTAATGTCCAAATAAGAAGACGGTGCTGTTGCCCGCAGTAAAGCCACATATGCCATGAAGCTTATTACAAAAGCAGTGTAAAAGAAATTTGATCAGTACCGTGCAAACCGGCAGCCGGCACGGAAGGCTGCGTTTTGTCGCAACACGATTGTCTTTCACTTCTGCTTATCACCCGGCTCGTCCACATTACCGCGAAACCAGAGAAATGACGACGCTATCGAACAGTCAGCCACGAAGCTGTACACACTCGTCATGAACGAGCAGCGCGCGGCGAACTACCGAGCGTCCCGTCTTCGCCACTACGATGCACACGATGTGTAGGCAAACGAACGTCGCCGCACTGGCTTACGGTTCCCAAGGCTGCTACATCGCCGATGCACTCTTGGGGCGACGCCCAGCCACAACAGTGTTCGGTAGCGTTCGCGGGCGACCGTAACGAGAAAGTGGATGCACAAATTTCTCACCTCCGCATGCAAGCAACAGCGCACTATCACGTTTGTTCCTCATATCTCCGCAGCCGGCCGTCTGAAAGCGCAGGTAGGATGACCTCTGAGATCGAGATCACCATGATGCGATCTCGGAGGCCATGCCTCGATATCTAAATGCTGCAAGAAAAATGAAGAAAAAATGCGGGGATGGCAAGTTGGCAAGGACGATGGCAGCAGTACATAACAGTGCACGCCGCTTGTGTGCGGCTATGCGCGGGAATGTGCGGCGGTATCATCTCGCTGCAGAATTTTTTAATCGCCACGCCGACAGGGTTGCAACCTTTCCCAGGAAAAAAAACTGGCCAGTCCCCGTCAGCGGTAGGAAGGGTACAGGAAATTGAAGATGTGTTGAAATAAAAAAAAAAAAAAAGCTCCATGTGAAATCTTCGACATGCAATGACATTTATTGCACCCTTCAACATAATGTCCATGTATATACAAACACAGAAATGAGCGAACAAACTAGTCTGCTGGCTAACGCATGAATTCCATGAGTCTTACAATGTTTACACCTAATGTCAAACGAGCGTTAAAGAGATACTGACCAAAATGTTTGCCGCCGAGGTTTTCAGCCAAACTAGAATATTAGGTTCTGAAATCCATAGACACAACCTTCATTTCAGACAAACTAGCGGAAAATGGTGAACTTCATGTGTTTTTCACAAACCGCCTTGCCTTGAACTAGCATGCCTTGAACTTCGTTTAACAATCCTACCGTGCTACCATGCCATCTGTTGCCACATCTCAACCTGCGCAGCCCCCACTACGGTTCCTAAAATGACTACAAACAGCACCTGCAGCGAACATTATTGTTCACTGCAGGTGGATAACCAGGATGGGATAAAGCCCCTAAAGGATTAATGTCTCAGGGTCCTTTTGGAAGGGGGAGAGCGGGATATCAAGAAGAGGTGGAAAAAGGGAAGTACCAAGCACCTACACGTGCACCGTTCATGCGTCGCAAAATTTTTAAAAAATTATCGGCATATGATGAGCAAAAAAACAGGCCAATGACGGCTGGTCTTAGGTGCGCACCAGCAACTGGCCCATTGTCTAAAAAACCGGCCCGGCCAGTCCACAACCGGGCAGGTGGAAACCCTGCACGCCGATCACCACGGGAAACGATTTACTTGGCACGAGCGCACTCTGATCTTCGGTTTCGGAGACAATTATAGTTCGTTATGTCCATCGAACGATCTATTTTTGTTCGTTAAAATGAATATCAAATGCATAGGTCTATGGAGATTTCAAGGGAAATTTACTTCGTTACACCCATTATTTCATTATATCCAGTTACATTATAATGAGCTTTGAGTTTATATATTTGTATACAACACTGGAAAGTACATTTATGTCAGATACAACTTTATCGTATCGAAAGCTGAACACTATACTTAAAGGACAGCTGAAAAATAAAAATTGAGTTGAAGCACCGTTTTGTACTTTCAAACCTACTCAACAAGAAAATTAACCCGAAATTTAACACAGCTCAACCAAAAATGCGCTCGTAGCAAGAAAGGACGAGTGCGCACCCCGCCCCTCTCTCGCGGCACGTGGCGACCTCGTGATTGGCCGAGCGCGCAATGACATCATTATCGGTACCCGCCGCAGTAGCGGCAGTACAGGACCAGACACTGCACCACCAGGTGCTGCCTTGGCAGAGTTCAAGAGGTATGATCAGCGGCGTATCAAGAACTTATTTTTTTCTGAAAGTGGGGGGGGGATAAGGAGGAACGAGTCGAGAGGGCTAGAGTGTAAATAACAGTTGGACAATCTGTATGGAACAGTAACTGTTGCAGTAGAAATAAACATAAAAATAATGCAAGAACTCTGGACTGGCGCTTTATAGCTAGGCACAGCTTCTTTCAGAGACACTTGTTAACTACAGTCAGATACAACTCAAGTCTGCAGTGAAGCCCCTCCCATGCCCGTACAACGACAAGTCACTGCACCTACGTGAAGCTTTAAATAGTTCCTTCTTTGAGCTTTCCGTGTTACCATTATAAAGCGAGGGTGGCAAAAATAATGGATAGGTGTGTAAATTTGTCTTCATTCATTTATTAGAGTGGAACATAGAAATGGTAATTCTTTATTGAGCTGAAATCGTGCTTGAAAGGCAACACCTAGCGTGCCACAAGCGCCGCCAGCCCGAGTTTTTCCACTCAGTTCAGTGAAGTTTCACGAGCGAAATGGGCTCGGAAGCGAAATGAACTACACTGTGGCATTTTGCAGATACATATGTTGAGACTCCAGACATTTTTGTCCATGCCTCTTGAGCACATCATGGCTTATACTGATGAAAGGGCCGCAGAACAGCAGATGCTCCACAGGTACCAAAGGCATAAACGCAACGCCATTTTGAAAAGGTCACATGGTAATTTTGTTTCCTTCTATGGATTGGCTGGCGGAGTAACACCGATGCGCACAGTCCGTCGGCTCTTGTTGCCAACTGCTGTTTTTTCAGTTTGAAAGCATGAAAATTAAGCATGAAAATTAACTGCTCACATGCTCAAAAAGTAGGTGGCTCCATAACAAGATTCAACATGCTCAGAAAGTAAGTGGCAACATAACAGCACATCTTGAAGTGGAAAAATGCCCTTCTACTCGAAAAAAGGTGAGCTGGTAGGATACTATGTAATGCTTTCACATATGCTTTTGCTATTTGAAACAATAATATATTGCTTATGTAAAATTACGTACGATGCCGTACTGTGACGTACAGTACGATGTAACCAGTAGGCTCAAAACAAGCCATTATGGCATCAAATACATCTGATGGCAATTACATTTTAACTACAGCAGGTTTAAAATGGGCATGCATTAATTATGGGTGTGTGAACAGCAATATTCTGGTTCAAAATTAATAGTCCATAGGGTTGGGTAATATTAAAACAAATAATTCAAACAGTGATGAGGTTTCTGGAAAATGAACATTAACAGTTATGGTATGTCTTCTGTAAGAAAGAAGCCTTTAATCGTGCACCTCAGATATTAAAATTCATCCCAGAGAATCATTTAATAACACATGAATCGTGTTCAAAAAGACACCGAACTTTTGAAATAGCGTGCCACCGGCAAAGCAAGTACTGTGCTGCTTCTAAGGGCATCTAATGGAATGCTTAGACAACTAATCGCTATTTGGCATGTTTCGCTGTGACCATTAGTTGATTGATGTTTTGGGGTTCTACCTTTCAAAAGGACAACGTGATTATGAGAGACTCCGTAGTCGAGGGCTCCAGAAATTTCGACCACCTTAGGTTCTTCAATGTGCACTGACATAGATGGCCACTAGTTGACCAGTTCTTTGTCAGATCAGTGCCAATACGAAGATGAAAGAGCTTGAAAAACAATGCGTGCGTCTGTACATTCTCGACACAAATGGCACAGTTTTTACAGAAAGCATAGAGAAAGTACACTGCAAGTCGTACTCAGTGCAACGGAACATCTTGAACATGGTAACGTCAGTGAAGAACGATCCCAAGCAGGACGACCTTGCACTAGTGATGCGACAATCGATAGTTGAGTCATTATCAAACTATCGATGATGCAAAAACTATTGATGACACCATCGATAGTATTATCGATTGTGTCAATATACTGTCGGTATATAGTATAAAATGACTGGTATTTTTTTTTTTTTGCCTACTTCTGAAGTTTCAGACCTACTCGATCCACCCACGGATCTAGAAAAGCAAGGTAGAAATCGCAAACCAACCAGTAGATCCGTCCGCGAATTCGCGAACGAAACCGAATGTGCCCGAGGACATGCAAAACAAGCATAGAAAGACCATTACATGCGTGAAACAGAGCGGCTTCAAATTTATATTGCATTTTATGATTTAGGAATAAGAACTTCAAGAACTAATTTTGTTGTTAAGGTGTAACTGGTTCCTTTTGAGTATGAATAAACTGGTGGACATGTCCCGGCATTTTCATTGCGGAAATAATTTATGCCATTCGCAAAAAAGTACTCGCAAATTAAACGAACTTAGTATTGCTGACAATACGCTATCGCAAATATTTTGGCGATGTCGCCGGCTGACAACGGCACGCTGATCCACAAAACAATCTACGGTACCATCGATTGCGTTCCTGATGGTATAACTGCCAATTGTGTGCTATCGATATGTTATCATTAGTCACACTATTGATAGTAATATCGATAGTTTTTCTGCGCTAACGCTAGTTTCAAAAGAACTGTTGATAGTCACTTTACCAATAGTCATACTGATTATTTATTTATTAATTTATTCATTCATTCATTCATTCACTACAAATACTTTCAAAGCCCGAGGGCATTGCAGAAAGGAGTGGTTAGTACACGTATAAAAATGTGCAGGAATACACATCTAAGAATACAAGTTAACAAAATACCATGTCTTGAATGCACTCTTGAAGTTCGTATCAGCAATTGCTGCAATGGAGGCGGGAAGGTTGCTCCATTCTCTGCTGGTCTGGGGGATAAAGGAAACGTTGTGTAGGTTTGTTCGGCAAAGTGGGACACCTACCTTAAAGCTGTGGTCCACGCATGATGAAATGTACTCAGGTTGAAGAAAAAAGTGGCTTTTTAACTCTTCATTTTGATGATAAATTTTGTGAAAGAGACAAAGACATTTACGACGTAAAGACAGATCAGGCAGTTGTAGTGCGCTCTTCATTGTAGATACAGAAGCGTAGCGGGAGTAGTTGGACAAAATAAACCGGGCGGCACGATCCTGAACAGATTCGAGTGTGTTGATTAGTACGGTTTGACTGGGGTCCCAGATGTTGCATGCGTATTCTAATTTCGGACGTACTAAAGTTTTATACAGAATTAATTTTACAGCAGAAGGTGCTTTGGAAACATTGTGGCGCAAGTAGCCAAGAGTGCGGCTAGTATTGCAGGTTATATAATCAACGTGCATTTTCCAGGAGAGGTCGTCAGTGATATTAATTCCAAGGTATTTTTAGAAATTGACAGAATTCAAGGGGAGTCTTTTAAGGTGATAACTGTAGTGTGCACTGTGAAGTCGTCGGGTGATTCGCATGACCTTGCATTTACTGATGTTTAGTTGCATAAGCCATTTATCTGGTTAAGATCATTATGGATATTTAGTGAATCAGAGGAGTTTGTGATGTGGCTACAGGCGGTGTTAGCCTGGCAGACCTGGCCGGCAATTGCTCCGCCCGTCTCTGTCCATGTCGCATTAGTCGCCACGTGTCTCTTGAAGAAACATTACAAGCAGGGCTGACACCTTCTTGTGAACCGCCCGTGTACCTTCCGGATGTTCAGTGCTCGCATGTGGAAACCCTTGCATGTTGTCCATGAGTGCTTTTCTCACAGTACAAAAGCACTTGCAGGACCAGGTGTAGTGGTCAATGTCTCCCTGCACAATGGTGAAGCAGTGCCCCTAACTGGGAGTACATGCCGACCCCGTTCTGACTCTGTACAGTGGAGTTGATTCGCTGCGGCTAAGTCCTTTTGTGTCACAAGGCTGGTGCGGTGGCTTCCACAAGAAACGGAAATGATCATGAATTGATTGTTTTGCTAATATCTGAATAACAGGAGCTCTTATCGTCGGTTGTCTTGAAAGCACTGCGTTGGCCAGGGCGTCTGCTCTTTCATTGCTGTTGACACCAACATGTGAAGGTATCCATTGGAAAGTTATCCTAATTCCTTTTTGGGCCACTTTTTTCAGTAATACCAATGACTGTCGGCAGAACTTGTTTCGAGGAGTTCCACGAGAGAGTTGTTGAATTGCGGACTTGGAGTCTGAGAGAATGACGGCTTGTTTTGTGGGTTCATTCTTAAGTTTGCATAGTGCAGCAGCAATAGCAGCACTCTCTGCAACCGTTGAAGAGACTACGTTGCCCAAATGTCCAGACCATGCACAACAAACAGATGGAATCCAGTATGCCGCAGAGCAGCTGTTTGTGTCCACACTAACAGATCCATCCGTGTATGCATGTAGATAGCCATTGTATTTAGCGTACAAATACTCAAGCACCCGGTAGCATGCTTCAGAAGGAGGGGTTGATCGCTTGGATTTCAGCCCGGGAATGCATAGTTTGTAGGAGACGTCTTCGAACATCGAATGAGGGTCACTTCGTTGCCTTCGTTTGGGACTCACCAAGCATCTCTAGAGTACTGAGAGCGCAATAGACTTGTGCCTATTTCTGAGTCTCCTGATTAGGGTTTTCCCAAGTAAGGACTCACTCAGTTTTAGGAGTTGTGTCAAAACGGCTTGAGAGGCCAAAAGGCGTAATGGTGGACTCTCGAAGAACAGTTTCTTGTTTGAGGCCGCTTGTGGAACTCCTAAGGCCGAGCGAATATCTTTCCAATTTAGAACCTCTAGGCGTTCATGTTGTGTCTCTGATGGAAGTATCAACGGCAGCTGGTAAGGTATCCGACTGGTCACAAGGACGGAGAGTAGAGCGAGCATAGACCATGGGTGACTACCCCAGTGCACGCATGCCAGCGACTCGCTTGAGGACATGAAAGTCGCTGCATTGATGTGTTCAAGACATAGTCTACAGCCTTCCACCATGACTGCTTGCTGTCCAATATCATACCCAGGAAATGAACACTTGTAGCCTGTCGTATTGGCTGGCATCCCAAGTTCAGATGCAACCACTTGGGTTTTCGCTGTCATCCCGGAAAAAGAATAAAGCATGACTTCTCCGTTGAAATGACAGGCCGAGCGTTGACAGGTGGGTCTGTATGGAAGAAGTCGCTCCTTGTGCTATATATGTGCCAGTCGTGTGTGGCTGCATCCCGACACCCAAATGCAGATGTCGTCCGCATATATTGACATTCTGACGGAAGCGCGCAGATAGCCAACTGAGTTCAGGAGATCTGCCAGAGCAATATTGAAGAGGAGGGGAGAAAGAACGCATCTCTGTGGAGAAAGAACGCTCCCCACGAGAAAGGAGTCTTCCCTCGGTAACAGTGTCTCCAAGGCAAACACGAATAACACGGTCACTGAGAAAGGCGTGTATGAAGCGCAAAGTGTTGCCTGTAACTCCCATGGATTGCATTTGGGTGATGATGGCTCCTCTCAAAACGTAGTCATAGGCCTTAGAGATATCCATGAACACAGCAAGTGTTGAGAGGCCGTCTTCTCGGTGGTGTTCAATATGGCTTACCAGATCTGAAACACTGTCTTGAGCCCACAGCTGCTGCTGAAATCCAGTCATGCATGATGGAAGTTTCCTATTCTGTTCCACAAATCAATTCAGCCTGCTCTGGACTAGTTTATCCATGACTTTCGCTACACAGGATGTCAGTGACACAGGGCAATACGAGCCTAAGACAGTAGCATCTTGCTTGGGTTTTAGAATTGGCACCACCCATGCAACTTTCCAGCTTTCCGGAATATCTCCTTTGCTCCACACGGCATTGAAGATGGCAAGGAGTTCTTGTTTCCGTGGCTTCACTTCGGCAGGTTCGTGATCATCTGATTGCTGATAAGATCAAGGTTGACTGCACAATGTCTTCGCAAACCGCTGAGCGCTGACTCCAATTCACAGAATGTAAAAGGGACATCCATCAAGGAACGAGAAGGAGTTGGTATGGGATCCATGGGTTGTGACAAAGTGTGGGTGGAATCATCATCATCCTCAGCCTGTTTAGGTCCACTGCAGGACGAAGGCCTCTCCCAACGATTTCCAATCCACCCTATCCTGAGCGAGTTGGTTCCACTTTATGCCCGCAAACTTTTTAATTTCATCGCTCCATCTAACCTTTTGCCTGCCTCTGTTGTGTTTTCCCTCTCTTGGTATCCATTCCGTTGCTCTTACTGTCCATCTGTTATCTTTCCTCCTCATGACATGTCCTGCCCAGGTCCACTTCTTTCTTTTAATTGATGTAATAATATCGGCTATTCCTGTCTGTTCTCTGATCCATTCAACTCTTTCTTTAACTCTTAGCGTTACCCTCAACATTTTTCTTTCCATTGCACGTTGCATGCTCCTTAGTTTCATCTCTAGATTTTTCGTTATCCTCCACGTTTCTGCACCGTACGTTAGTACTGGGAGAATGCAGTGTGAATACTTTTCGCTTTACTGAGAGCGGTAAGTTTCCAGTCATGATTTTGTAATGCCTTCCGAATGCGCTCCAGCCCAACCTTATTCTACGGAGAATTTCTTTTTCATGGTTAGGAGTTCCTGTTATTAACTGTCCCAGGTATACGTATTCGTTTACACATTGTAAGGGTTCATTGTTGATTTTAAATTTATGTTCCTTAGCTAGGCTATTGAGCATAACTTTGGTCTTTTGCCTATTCATTCTTAATCCAATTTTAATACTTTCCCTGTTTAGGTCATCAATCATGTTTTGTAGTTCGTCTCCATCATTGCTAAATAGCACAATGTCGTCTGCGAATCTTAAATTGCTGAGATATTCTCCGTCTATTCGAATTCCCTTGTCTTCCCAGTCTAGACGTTTAAAGATTTCCTCTAAACATGCAGTGAATAGCATCGGGGATATCGTATCTCCCTGTCTCACGCCTCTCCCGATCGGGATTTCTCTGCTTCTCTCATGTAGGAGTAATGTGGCTATGCAATCTTTGTATATGTTGTTGATGGTTTTCACGTATATGTCAGGTACCCCTTGTCTACGTAGAGCTTCTAGAACTGCTTGTATTTCTATCGAGTCAAATGCTTTCTCGTAGTCGATAAACGCCATATAAAGAGGTTTGTTATATTCCGCGTACTTCTCAATTACTAGGTTGATAGCGTGGCTGTGGTCCATTGTCGAGTAACCTTTCCTAAAACCAGCTTGTTCTCTCGGTTGATTAAAGTCGAGTGTTTCTCTTATCCTCGTAGAAATTACTTTTGTAAATAGCTTGTATATTACTGGGAGTAGGCTAATTGGTCTATAATTCTTTAACTCCTTCATGTCACCTTTCTTGTGGATAAGGATTATATTCGCATTTTTCCAACTGCGTGGTATATTACATGTCATGACACATTTCGTGAAGAGCGATGCAAGTTTTTCAAGTACAATATCTCCTCCGTCTTTAATCAAGTTGGCTGTTATACCATCTTCATCTGGAATAGGCATCTGCAGGGTCTTCTGCTAATGTTGCAATTGTTTTCCCGAGCCTCAAGGCAAGAAGGCCTCTTTTGGGGGAAGTCTTTCCAGCCAGCGTACCGATAAATCCCCCAACTCTCGCTATGGGGTAAACACAGATGAGCTCGCGCAGAAAACAGCCCATTGTTGTCGCCTTAACCGTTTAGTGTGCCTACGAATGACTACATTGATGCGGTTAAGCGCAGTTTTCTGCGTAGGATTGCCCCTTTTTCTCAGGAGCGCACGTTCTGCTCTTCTCCGTGCGGCACAAATATTCCGTACTTTTAGGTCTGGAGCAGGAAAATGGTCTGGCAGTTTCGTCGATTTAGTAGCTGCCTTCTTGCTTCTCAGCATGTCGGCAAACAGGTCTCCGGTAGACTCTTCTAGGACTTCGCGATAGGTGTCCCATTGTGTGACAGGGGAATACTTTTGGTTATTCTTTTGATATCCAGCAACATTGGTATATATGGGAAAATGGTCGCTGCCCATTCGATCCTGAGCTGTCGTTGATGAAACCGTAACATCTGCAGTGTATTACGAGGTCAATGACTGGCGGAATTTGGGAGCCTGAAGGATGTTGGTTTCCTGTCGTTTGTCATGCACAGGTTCTCTGCATCCATAGCATCAGCGATTTGGCTTCCACGTGTGTCGACCATCTTGTCACCCCACAGCGAATGGTGAGCGTTGATGTCTCCGCATAATATTCGAGGAGGAGGGCAACGATTGCAAATATCCTTGATGAGGGACTTCATGGGGACTTTCTTCCTGGGATCTGTGTAAATGGACACTAGGCTCAGGCATCTTCTGCCTAGACGTACTTGTACCGCTACTACTCCCACGGCGACGGAGCAAACGTCTTGAACTTGCAGAACAATGTGTGGTATTTCGCGTCGAATAAACCGCCTGGCACTTCCGTGGGCGAAAGGGGGAGTCGTTTGGTTGAAGTGGCCAACATAGCCAGGTATTGACTGATTATTTGGCAGACCGGCGTCAGAGAAGGTGAGGATACGTACAGGTGTGTCGCGGAGGAATAAATTGAGTTCAGACAGGCGGGAATGAAGGCCGGCACAGTTCCATTGCATTAATAAGGGCGCTTTAGGGCGTGAAATGAAATCTGGCAACTTGGTCAGGGCCATGGTGCACTGAGTCTCAATGAGAGGAGGCAGCACTCAGGATTACTGACTCAAGGGCCAGTACTACTTGCAGTAACCCTTTCGCTGAGCTTTCAGGCATCCGGGCAATGTGTGATCGTAAGGCCATGAACAAGGCTCGCAGCACTTGGTCACAGTCCGGTGATGGTGAGTGGGTAGCCTCCATTGTCGCTCGTGTGGGCGAGAGTGTGGACGCATAGGGTCGGTTAGATGACCTTGGTGATACACTATCAGACGCGACTGCCTCAGTCGGTGTAGATGCCACGGGCGCTTCCACAAAAGTGGTCGTATTTTCGAGTGCTTGTTGTGAGCTGCTTTCCAGGATCACTTTCAGGTTTTCCTTGGTGACAGACTTTTTGAATGTCTTGGCAGAATTGTTTGAAGTATTGTAAAGCAATTTTAGTCGATGAAAGTCCTTTGTGTAGTCAAAGCGAGAGACCTCTTCTCTAGCTGCCTTCTCGCTGGACAAGTCTCGATGGCTCTTGGGCCCTGCGATGAATCTCTTTTTTTCTCCCCAAAGCTGCAGATCTGATGGGGCACCTACTGTAACTTGCTGGATGGTTTCCGCCACAGTTTGCACACACAAAGCCCTCCGTGCGGTCACAGGTCTTGAAACTATGGCTCTCCACAGCACTTGCATCGTTGCTCAGCAGTGCAATGTTTTGCTACATGTCCGAAACGCTGACACTTGAAGCACCTTGGTGGCACCTCCACGTGGTCGATGGCCCTGTATAGGTGAAGCCGAGGTTAATTTTTTCAGGACGCTCAGTGTTTGGAGCGAATGACAGAACTGCGGTGTCTGTTTGTCTCGTCTCCCAAGTAGAGTTCATCTGTATTCGACGAATCATCTTCCTTGCACTGAAAACACCTTGTGGCCTCAATAACGCCATAAGCTCTTCATCCGAGTACAATTTTTTAGGTCGGCATTTGGTACGCGTGCATTGACGGCTATGTTGGAAATAGTCTTGCAATGAAGTAGTGTATTGGCCTGCTTTGCCGTTTGCACATCGAGAAGTAACGCTCCTTGTACAGTAAAACGGCTCCTGATTGGGGGCTGCACCCAGCATTCTTTCAATATCTGAGTACACTGTAATTGGATTCACTTGCCTGAGGTCTCGACCTTGTTAGGTTGCAGTAACCAGAACGGCAACTCCCACTGTCTGACCTTTGCGGTGACGCACAACCTTGAAACCGTCTTCATCCACATCCTCCATATCAGCCACGTTGTCATCTCCAATGATGGTCGACTCATTGTCTGACACCTCTGTTTGTTGGTGCTTGCTTTCCGGGGGGCTCGATGGGTCTTCGATGTTCAGGCGCTTCTGATCAGGTGCTGCGCTGACTGATGGCATGTCCGAGCCATTACCGTTCTCGGCTGGCATCTTCTGGGCCGTTTGTGGAGTGGCAGAAGTCAGCTCCGCCGGCCTCCAATAAGGAACAAACCTTATTGATTCCCCTGGCGTCTTGGAGAAATCAGGTGATGGCGTATTACAAAACGGTGAAAAAGGTGATATTTGGAAAACAACAGCCGGCTCAGATCAAACTTCTTCTCCTTCTTCCGCCTAACTGCTGTCCTACTTTACCAATAGTTCTGCATCACTACCTTGCACGTTGACAGATGGTGACAACACTCGGAATTTATGCTGTGATTGTTGTAAATAATTGTTTATCTGAAGAGTTTCGGGCAAAATTGACATCATTAACGTCTGCATTGCAGGAAAACGAGACTTGGACGTTGCATCATGACAACCGGTTCGGCAACGCGATCCTTCTTCGCAGCTATTTGGCAAAAATCACATTCCTAGCTGTGCCCCATCTATCCTATTCTCCGGACCCAGACCCCGTATACTTCTTCCTGTTTCCCGATCTTAAAACTACGTTGAAAAGACTTTGTTTTACGAATGATAGGATAGCTTGAGGACAATGCGACAAGGGACCTACCCACACAGCATCTCTAAAAGTGCATGCCAGGAGGCTTTCCAAAAATAAGAGAAACATTTTGAACGGTGCATTTCAAGTGGAGGGGACTACCTTAAGGGCGATAGTACTTAATATTGTTTACAATGAACAACAAAGGGGTTATATCAAGAGTTCGATCTCTTTTTGAACAGCATGTATCTTTTGTTCTTATCGAAGAAAGCTTTTTCACACATGCGCTAGCTGCCCTATGTGCATGTAAAGTGCTTCATTCTACACAGGTAACAAACTGCAACCCACACTAACTGCTCTATATTCACCAAGACGTGCTACTTTCAAGATCTAATAATGCATAAAAGAATTGAATAAGAAGATAAAGCTCGTGTGAATATTAATTTTTTTTGTTCGAAGTGAGTCTGGATATGCCACTAGGATTTGAATAGTAGTGATTTCAAGCTCTTAGCCGCAAAGTGCTTAGTACAAGCCAATGTAAGCCGCTGTAAGGCTGAAAACAATGTTTAATCGGGTACAGGTTACAAGCTTACTGCACTGTTAAGTGTGGCTTCACCACAATGCAAATTTTGCTGTAAAGGTTGTTTCACGGCATGGCAGTTATATTTCGCAGCGAAGTCACCTTTACAAGGTGGCTTACATGTGGGAAAAATACGTTTACATCCTTCGAATACTTCAAAATTACGGAAATTATAAATTTGAGTCGAGGCAAACTCAAATATGCAGTAATATTTGTTTGGACACTCCCACAAACATAGTACTATGACGTGCTCCTGTAAAAATTCCTTGCGTCGCTCGAAACCAGAACGGAGGAGTTCGGCGGTTGCAATGACCGTATCACTCATGCACAGCTATGTTCACGCAGCATTTTTTTTTTTTCTTCCTACATCATGCAGAGCACAAGCCACAGCGTCACTAATGTGACACCTGGGAAGGTGCCAAGCACGCGGCACCGGTGTTTCCCGCAGGAAACGTCAGTCGCTGCTAATCAGGCTCGCTTTACCACAGCTACATCGACATCGTTAGACGCCGACCGCCCAGGCGCATTGGCAGAAACTCGTTAGAATCGCTTCTGGCAACGCAACCCTAGACACACACTGTCTGACAGCACTGCCTCCAGGATGGGCCCAACATGACGACAGCAGGCCAGCCCCTAAGGTGCTCCGCACCTAAAAGAATGCGTAGTATCTGTAACTCGTTACGTCGCGTATTCGAAGCTGTCTGGATAGTGGTCGCAGATACCGTATGTTCGGCCGTGGCCGATTCTCTGAGAATATCCGAATGCACAATTTTCCAGTGGAGTATGCTTCGAATAAGGAAAATATTCTATTTCTATTCGAAATTTCGAATATTCGCACACCTCTACATAAGACGCAATGCATTACATTTGCTACCGCCCTGAGAAAGCACTGAAGTGGTCATCGCCACTACAACTTGCGAGTAGAAAAAAGCTAGCAACCATGAAGCTGCTTTGTACAGAGCTTCAGTTTCAGCTGCTTGTTCATATGCGTCTTTTGTTTCCTGCTTTTTTGTCATCTTCTCTCAGCTATATCTTTTTCACTGTTGTAGTTGCGAAATTGCAGTAGCTAATGTGGAAAGCTTTAACGGATATTGACCACCAAAGAGTCTTAGCAGATCAGTGCACAAGCATGAGGCAGTCCTGCAAAATAACAAAAGAGAGAGAGAGAGAAAGTGTTCATACACCGACAATGAAGAGGTGGAGGACACGGATGTTGAATGCCTGGTAGAGGTGCCCGAGTCGTGAGTTGAGAAATTGCAGCATGTAGGTGACAGGGATCAGGAGTCGCTCGACGAAAGCCGACAGCAGGATCAGGGTCAGCGGGATGCCAATCAGCCCGTACACGATGCAGAAGATCTTCCCACCCGTCGACAGTGGGGTGATGTTGCCATAGCCTGCACAATGTCAACGTGTATCGCTGCAGCTCATCGGCAGTCCATGCTTTGGCCTACCACAATGTCAGCCAAAGTATTGAAGGTCCCTTCACCGGGTCCCACAGGAAACGTCTATTACACAGCGGAAGTGGTAAAAGGGTTATCGGTTAGAAATTATAAGCCAATAGACCGTGAAGCCAAGGAACGTACGCACCTTATCCTATATGTTCGTCCACAGCTAGAGTATGCGTCATCCGTATATGGTCACCACATCAAGATTACCTTGTCCATGTGTTGGAAGCCGTCCAAAATAGAGCAGCGAGATTCATCTCTGGCAACTACGACTATCATTCAAGCATTACTCTAATAAAACCAGATCCTGCAATTCATTCACTACAAGAACGCTGCGCCATTGCTCTATTATGTTTATTTCACAGGTACATTTACAGTAACAGATTGCACTGTTTGCCGCTTCATACGCCACTGCACACATCTCGATGCATTCACAACGCACGTAGTTTCATGTGCATTCGTGGTCACACACAGGCATTTAACTCATCACCACTACGTAGAGCCATTGCACATTGGAACTGTCTTCCTGATCACATTGTATCCATTACTAACCGTGAAACTTTCCGTGATAACCTGATTTCGTTGCTCCTTATCTAGTATCGTATAAAGTTGTTGCACTTTACTGTTTGTAATATTTGTCTTGTTCTTTTCTTTTATTTTCTCCCCTTTCTTTTTTTGTTATTTGTTTAGTTTGTGTGTATTTTACTGTTTTGTAAATATGTATGCCCCCCTCACTCAATGCCCTTCAATGGGCCTGTAAGGAATTTTGAATAAATAAACAAATAAATAAAATGCACAGGGCCAGATTTTATGTAGTTGATAGGTGTAGTTTAGTAATAATAAAATAAATGGGAAGGAATTAAAGTGGACAAAGAAACGTGCACACCTGCCTTAACCTACGACCGGTATTTACCGCAAGCACTGTCGTGTTGCATACTGTCAGCAGAGCAACTGGCTTTCTGCCTCGGCTGCACGTGTACACCTGCAAGCAAGCACGCCTTTCCCTGCGCTCTCCATGTGGCAGGGCCGAGGGTGAGCACGCCTCCATCGCCACTGTTACGTGCAGGCGGCCTCAACGAGCGCCGAGCCTTTGGAACCATCGAACACAAACGCCCCCACTTCCGTGTGCAATGCGCGAACCCGATGCGTCATTTGGCGGCCAGAAATGCACGACGAGGAAATCCTAATCGCTCTCGTATATCTATTTTGCTTTGTAAGAGCCTCCAGTTTTCACTGCGTCACGGTGCCATAATAGTTTACAGTAGAGTTACTATAGCATATACAATTCGGAACAGGGAATGTCGCAGGAGCCAACGCTTCGACAGGTCGACTTGTCTTCGTCAGGGCGGCGACTGCCTCCAGCGTTCGTTTATGTACGCCATTGCACACTTTCCCCTGTCCTCAGAAAGAGAGAAGAGCAGCACGTGCGAACAATAACAAAAACGAAAAAAAAAGAAAAAAAAAGGGGGGGGGGGGGTAGGGTGCAGGGGAAGTTGGGTGACAGGTGTTAGCGTGACTAATATAGATGGCAAGAGCAAAAGCTTCCACCGAATCCGCTCGTTGTACATATATCTTGGAAATACATTGTGTGCGCAACGATAGAAAGCAGGATGAAATAAGGAACACACGCTCGGAACAGGAGTTGCTCCTATGGCATGTGTCCCCCTCTCCACCCCGCACCACCTGCGCCACACCCGCAGTGCATTTCACCGAAAGCTTGTTGCTAAAAATGTATATACACTGTTTAACGCCATTGTTCTGGTCGAACTGGATGGGGGCTCCGCACCTTAAAGTAGAGTTTCTGGGAGAAACATTGTTAACTTGTGCATACCTACCTTAATCTTTTGTCGTCTTTGTTAACCCCCCCCCCCCACCGTATCTAATGGACTCAAGGGTTCCCTTTGAAAGGTTTATGCCTATAGGCTGGAGAGTACTGAACCTGTATATGAGATACTATTCCCTGTATTTTCTGTCCCTCGGCGAGCACAAGTTTCCCTGATGTGTGTAGAGTTTCAGTTCGTCGAAATTATGACCTGTCATATTAAAATGCTGCGCCACTGCCTTCGGCAAGTTATTCGTGGTGTCCGCGCGGTGCCCGTTTAATCTAACATTAATTGGTTGACGAGTTTCGCCGATGTATTGCTTGTGAGAGTGAGCATTCCGACATATAAATAACGTTTGAAATAGTGCATGTGAAGCTCGATTTTACATAGTGGACATAGTCACTTCCCGTGCTCTTAACTTTAAGATCATTTTGAATATGCTTGCAAGTCTTACATCCGGGACGGGAGCAAGTTGTTACGCAGGCGGTGCGCTGAGGGTTTACTTTGGCATGTACTAACAGGTCCTTAAAGTTTCTATTACGGCGGTAGGTGACTCTTGGTATTTCCGGAAACGCTTTTCTAAGGCGAAACGTTGGCTCCTGCGACATTCCCTGTTCTAAATCGTATTTTGCGATCCGTTCATCGATTCAAGCATCCATCTTAACGTATTATGGCCACCGGAAAGAGCACTGTGCACTATCAACGCTAGCGGGCCGTGCCTCAGCCGCCCCTGCGTGACCCTGAAAAGGTGCAAATGTGGCCTCGAAAACCAGCAGCTCCAGTGCGAGCGCTCGGACAGAAGCGCCCTTGCGTACGAGTCGGGAAATGTGAATGCATGCACTGCAAATGACGGACGTGCCAGAAATGTAGGACCAGGAACTCTTGTCGCTATCGAAAAAGTTTCTTTATATGGGATCCCCCGTGCCGCCACATCGTGATGAGAATTTGAAATTCCTGAGAGATGTGCTCCGCGGAAGCACCGCCAGAGTGATCGTTTGCACAGTCGCTCAAATGCAAACGGACACGCGCTGAGGGGAGTGTATGTATAGCGTGCTTGAGAGGACATTCTCACCGATGGTGGTTATGATGGTGCTCGAGAAGAAGAAGGAGTGTCCAAAGCTCCAGTTCGGGTCCGAAGTGACGTTCTTGACCGGCGACACCCGGTTCTCGTGGGCGCGCACGATCTCCACGATGAAGCTCTCCAGGGCATCATCTGCGCACAATGAGCCGGGCCTTCGTGATGCAGCGTATGCCACCGCACAGAGTTTGATACACATATACCGTGCATACTGTGCAGGTTTATTGAACTGGGGTTTAGTCGGTTGCACCGCATGCTTGCAGGAAGTACGGGAGCTAAAGGATGTGTGTAACCTTCAGACAACAAGTATTTGAAGTATGGCATGCATTCCGATGAGCATATAGATCGGTCACGATACTGCTGCATACGACAGCATAGTGTTTCTAGCCGTCACGCAATCACTCAACGATATTAACACAGGCGGTTTCACAATGCGAAATAAAGCATAAACGCTCATATTGCACAGCAAACCGGTTACTAAACGCGACATAACGATTAACTTAAACGCCAAACAACAGTTTTGTGACCGTACTCTCCGCGACGGTATATAAAAGTGACCAAGTTACTCAGTTTTCTTTCGCTGTAGAATATTGCCACCGCAGCGCTGGACCGAAGAGCATCGGTGAAAGCGGGAACACACACACACACAAAAGAAAAGGACTCGCAATTGGCGTGGAAGGGCACGACTAACATACGACTGATAGGATCACTAATCAATGGCATGACACGTAGCTCGTCATTTCTTAGTTGTCGTCACGAATGACGACAACTAAGATCATGTGTGACGCATGCACGCATATTCCTCAACCAGGGATATGCGGGTATGCACAGTAGATTGATAACCTTTACTAGCCCATGCTGAATCATATTGCCGTGATGTTCATTGAAGCAGCGGCCTGTTTGACCTATATACGATCGGCCGCATTACAAATTCCGTAGATAACCTTCGATATACATTTGGCAGGCCCATTAGTTCCACCCCTCATTCATCTCTTCTTGATTTTCCATCTTCCTTCTTCATTTTTATCTGTGTTTCCATTCATTCGTCGAAATTCTTCTTCTTTTTTTTTAACATCCCGTCTTGGAATTTCCCTTCCGTTGCTGTGCCTTTCTCGGCCGCTCCTTCCCTATTCCATCCTTGCGTTGGATTAATCTACGTGTACGTGCTCCGCATAAAACACTGACGCACTTGCCACGGTAAATGCACATTGCATCACTGAATGAGCATTCACCTGGTGCGCAATCAAACACTGCGGTAAACCTGCAACAACCATACCCTTTCCCAGCATGAAAGGAGCTGTAGTATTTTCACGAATGTAACGTTCCGCCCCTCTGCCTGGTTATACAAGCCACGGGTATCATACATCGGTTTATACATATACCTGCTGGGCTCTAGTTGGTTTATTAAGCTGAATAACGAGTCGGTGCAAAATATTAAAAAAGAAAGAAGAACGAGCAGGATTACTTGTACGGTGGCGATGCGCGCACCGCTTGCTTAACCGCGCCGAACGCTGCATTTGCGTGCCAACAAATGACGTGCGCAAACACTCAGTCTGCTCAAACACGCACCCATTCGAACCCACAGGCACAAGCTGCTTTTTTTTTTTTTTCCCCGCGTCGTCTACGAATCAATCGTAACTTGATATTGGCGCGCTACGGTTCGCGAAGGTGGGGCGGCACGTACTTCGATTGCGTAGCTCTCGAGGCGCATTTCTTTCTTTCTCTTTATGTGACAGGACGTAGTACTTCTATTGAGTTACCATCGATTGCACCTTTACCCGTGGCACTCAAAACTAGCATAATTCAAAGCGCGGCCACAGAAGCCTGCTTAGGCGAGCTATATACAGAGAGAACACGATAGCCTGAAGAGACAACCTGCATGATGTGAGACGTTTTCTCCAACAAAGGACGTACAGTATTGCGCAAAAACGCATTCCAGGGCCGCGGCAATGCCATACACGGTTGGAATCTCGAGGAACGTACAAGCGTGGCATGCGCGCTGCCGAAATGGGCGAGGATTACGCCAACTGGCACATAGCAAACTCGTACAAGAGTCGAGGTACGCCTGGATCGGCCGCAACCATGTTCCTCCATAAACAACTAAACAAATATGTACCGCTTCATAGACGAATGAGTATATCGAGCTTCGAGATGTTATTTATGGCATGTTGCAGCGCATGATATGTGGTGCTGCACCGTGCCAGGGAATGCGATCGCTATATTTTACGCGCACACTGCGGTCCCTCACTTCCTTCAGGGGTGCCGCAGCGTGCGCGGAACGACAGGGTCTGCATCTTCTAAACAAGAGGCGACGCTCACCGACACAATAGCAGCGGGTGAAATTTTAGAACGCTCCCCAATTGCCACTGTTATGACACGGCAACCACCCGTTGCACCTCCGAGGTCTTCCTTATCTAGATCGCCTTTGCCCTCTCCTCATCATGTCGTCTGTCTGTCTTTGAGCCACGCACGTTGGCCGTTTTTGTTTGTTTACTTGTTTATTTATACATTTGTTTGTTGGTTTGCCTGTTTGAATAAGCCCGCCCTTGCACTTGTATTCGGATGGCCCTCCTGCTCATTCGACTTAAACCTCTGGGGAAGGCTGGTCCTCCAGCCGAAACGTTAGGAATAAAGTTTTTTATCTGTTAACATTGCAGTTTACTTCAAAGTTCTTACAATTCTGGTCTCCAGCCGAAACGTCAGAAATAAATCCTAAATTATACGGTTGTCACTGTGACTTTCTGATAGTATATTAATCCCGATAGCCAGGAAGAACTTTTTTGGATATATATATATATATATATATATATATATATATATATATATATATATATATATATATATATGTGTGTGTGTGTGTGTGTATATATATATATAAGCAGTGAAGGAACGGACAAACGTGCAAGAACTTTTTACTTTCCAACGTTTCGGCCGGTGGTCCGGCCTTCATCAGGAAATGAAGGCCGGTGGTCGAAACGTTGGAAAGTAAAACGTTCTTGCACGTTCGTCCGTTCCTTCACTGCTCATATTCGTCTGGATCCACAGAAACATCCACAGAAACACACGCGCACGCGCACACGCACACACACACACACACACACACACACACACACACACACACATATATATATATATATATATATATATATATATATATATATATATATATATATATATATATATATTAAAGCGTTTCACGGAAGAAATTAACCTGGAAGGGATTTTTCTTTACTTCTTTTTTCCTTTTTTCTTTTTCTTTTAACGTATTTTTCATTTTTAACGAGGACGTTGTCAATTAAAACAAACCAATCCCAGGGGAAGACTGACTTGGATGCGCGCAGCTTCGCATTCTCGACTGCGCAGTTATTTAAACCGGGATTCGTTACTGCGCATACAGTGGACGGGGAAAACGTAACCCGGCGGCCAGTGTGCTCTTTCCGATCCACGCCGGATAAGCCTCGCCAGGACTTAAGCCCAGTTTCGAAGAAAGTCTGCTGGCGATGCAAATGAGCGCGTCGATAAAGATACCCTCTGCAACGGTCTATGTCGCCATGCGACCGACTGTTAAGACGCGCCTGCCGACACCGCGTGTTCTAGTCGCGAGCCGAGACATTTTCCACTCAGTCGCAAGTTCCACTGCAGCCCCGGTTCGCGATGCTTTGCATGTCTGCTTTTTCGAGCGGCACGATTTTCTCGCTTTTATGAACTGCCGTATACGTAATCACTGGTTTCGAATCTGCTTTTCCCTGGGTCATGAAACAGGGCCATTAAAGGAGACAAAGGTTACCGGGTCGTTCGTGCTCGTCGTCTTTGTTTCACAGGCGAAACGAGATCGATGTTTCTTATTAGCCAGCTCCTCCATTTTTGACCTGTCGGATACTACTAACCCGCAACCGCGTACAAAGATTACTAAAGGGCACAACGTAGATCTATTCTAGACCGCATAAACTCGATCGAGCGCTTCATGAAGCATCAACACAAGGCCCATGCAGACATCGCATTCACAAGAGTAATGTGTTTGTGGCGCGCAAATGAAGTCGGCTGTCCATGCGAGCGCTGCAGGGCTTGAACAGGGGTAATGGTACCGGGGCTTACATTTGGGAACTCAGTAGTGTGCATGAGGCCAGAGATACAATCGGGAATGGATGTGAATCAAAGAACTGTGGGACGCCTCGCGTTGGGTGCTCACGGGAAAACTACAAACGAGGCTGTAAAGGGCGATATGGGATGGGCGAGTTTTGAGGCAAGGGAAGCGCAGAGCAAAATAAGGTTTGAAGAAAGGCTAAGGAATATGAAAGAGGTTAGGTGGGCAGTGAAGGTGTTCCGCTATTTATATAGAAAGAGCGTTGACACGCAGTGGAGAAAGAGAACTAGGAGGCTCACCAGTAAATATACGGCTCTAAGAGAACTGACAACAAAGAGCGTAAAGGGAAAAGTCAGAGAGGCGGAGAAGATTTACTGGAAGACAGCGATGGAAAAAAAACCGACTCTGAATAACTACCGAGAGGGCAAAAACGAAATAAAGAGGGAGGCATTTTATGATAATTCAAGAGGAAGCGCTTTATTGTTTGAAGCAAGATCGGGCTGCCTTAGAACGCGTGTTTATAAAGCGAAATTCAGTAAAGAAGAAGAAAAATGCACATGCTGTGAGGAAGATAGGGAAACGACAGAGCATGTTCTGATTGAATGCGGAAATATCCACCCAGGTGTACGTTTGGGCACCACCCTACATGAAGCCTTGGGTTTTAGGGCGAACAACGGGAAGCTGAACATAGCCGCGATTGAAATAAGTAAGAGACGGTTAGAATACTGGTGGCAGAAAACTAGAGAGAACGGACAAAAATAATTATAGGGAAAAATATGGAATTTCTGCCATAAGGGGCAGGGAACTGGGATATGAAAATCCGTTTTTGATATGGCATGATCGATTTGATTGAAGTAAATTTAAAAGGCATGAGGAAAATTAAAAGAGAAAAAAAAAGTTCTTAAATCTTCTTACGAGCCTGGTGGCGCACATGTCACCGCCCCGTTACAAAGGGGAAGCTCATAGCATCCATCCATCCCACGACGAATTTAATGCGTATTCATTTCGTAGCTATGAGAAATACTCGAGCCACCACTGTTGGACTATTGCTATAGCTTTGTGCTGGAATACGGGCTTTTGCCTTATAAAGAAGGACGCTCTTCCCATTCTGTCCTTTCTCCGCCATCAGTTATGCCGTCTCAAGTACTACCTCGACCGCTCAGGTTGCTTTTTCTTTTTTCGCTCGGCTATCTTTTATGCGCACAGTCTCATTTGCCCCTAATGAACGCTGCACGCGGCGTGCTACCGATAAATTGCACACGCGGAATTTCACCTATATTTCTATGCAACGTACGCTTAGACAGAGGTCGCCGAAAAATTGCTTGATAAGGCTCTGCACGGTTGGGCACCGGTAACTGGCCTTTGGCATTATGAACATGTCCCCCTTCAAGTTCTTCATCCGCTGTTCAATATATGTTTCCGCTCGCTACCTTCTTCTCCGTCGCATCTGCCCTGTTTCTGCGATATCAGAATTTGCGGTTGACACAATCTTCTGGACGTGTACAGTGGGGACTTGGTCAGCCAGCTCGTATAATGGTGACAGAGCGCAGGGTTCGATCCAATCGCGCGTGCATATCGCTCACGGGTTGCGATGACAGCAGCTGGCAAAGCGCGGTAAACGGCAATGAGAGCACGATCTATGGACAACATCCGCGAGATAACTGGCGGCAGAGATAGCTTCAGACTGGACACCTCGCTGCACTGCACGAAGCTATTTATAGCATAACCAGCTTCTGGTTTAGAAAGAAAAAGGCATACGGGGCGTGTGAAAATGAAGACAGGCGCGCTAGCAGTAGGCGGAAGCCAGATACGACAAGGCCAGCTATCAGCGCTGCCGCACCTCATCCGCGGCAGCAATGCGTTAGGACAGGTCGGTGCAGTCGGTCGATCTGCCTTTGCCAAGTCTGATAATTTGTGTATAGCATGTCATGAATGTTCCGGAGCGTTATACTGCGATAATGAACTATTCCTTCTTTTCTTTCTTTTTTTTTTCTTTTTTGCGACAGGATGTTGAAGCGACGCGCCTTAATAATTCCTGGGGTTTTACGCTCCAAAACCACGATAGAATTATGAGAGATGCCGCAGTGACGGCCTCCGGGAGTTTAGACCACATTGGGTTCATCAGTGTGCACTGACATCGCACGGGCCTCCAATATTTCAACTCCGTCGAAATGTGGCCGGGATTCGGTTCCGCAACCTTCGGGCTAGACAGTCGGAGTGCCATAACCGCTAGACCACCGTGGCGGGTCGCGACGCGCCTTAATTCAGCGTTCGCCACAGTTTCGGTGTGACCCATAACGCAACGGCCGCCTTTCGGTAGCGCACCCAGCGTGGTGTGTTTCAATCCGGGCTCTTGAACCGATCATGAATGTCTCAAACTACGTGCGATTGTTTTGGATTTCTAAAAACTGGTTTCCTATATATGTACTCACTCCGTGCAGCATTTCCCGTAAGAAACTGCCTTCAAGTTGCGGATTAACCAGCCAAATAACGACCGGTATTAATGAAGAAATAGAACGTCAAGGAGGCAAAATGATTCGCCGCAATTGTTCCGTCACACCTTTGGTTGGCGCGTCTTTTTCTGTAATACCTCGATGAAACGTTTCTTCTCAACTCTTACAGTGGCAAGGTATACCTTGCGAAGAAGTGTGTGTGTGTGTGTGTGTGTGTGTGTGTGTGTGTGTGTGTGTGTGTGTGTGTGTGTGTGTACGTGTGTGCGTATGTGCGTGCGCGCTATTAAATAAGTTTATGTAGTCATTCGTGCGCAGACACGTGCATTTGTACATGTTCACTCTCATACGCTGCGTTCGTCTTTTCGTCTGTGTGCGAAGTTGCGCTTTTTTCGTTTTTCCACATTTACGGTTACTCGAAGGGCGCGCGTGGCCCTCTTTTTTTTTTTTTTTTTCCGCCGAGACAGAGAGCAACAACCTTTGGCATTTGACGAGGCGCTCCCCCGTGCTTCCGATGCGGAAAGGACGCGACCTTTGTCGAAATTTCGGGAGGAGACTCGGTCTTTCTTTTGTTTCCTTTCCTCACCACCCTGAATCCCGCTATTGGTCCCTAATCGTGAGCAAGGGACAAGCTAGCACTTCGGCAACTTCCAGGACGAGCCGAGCCGTTGAGAGACGGCACGTGTGGAGGGCCTGCGCATAAACAACGGTTCGTCGACACGCGTGCGGCTTCTTCGGCCAGGAAAAAAAAAAGCGCGCACCACGCGGCGGCATTTATGAATGCATATAGCGTGGCGGAGCAGCTGCGCCTGCAGCTTGGCTAGCTTGCCTGGATATGCGATGCGGGACGCGTAATCGAAGCCGGAACACAGTGCGAGTATAATCCTTCCGGAACCGGTTTTTGTTTTCTATACGCGACGAAGCCACGGAGCAACTTGGGATGCAGAGTGGGGGAGAGATGAAGGAAGAAGAGGGCGTGATTAACGGATTGCCGAGGAAAGTAGGCCAGAGCTTCCGTTGCGTAGACCCCCCTCCCTCTTGGATTTTTTTCCTTTCTTCTTTTTATAAACTTTCTCTTCCGGCAGGACGACGGCTTCGCGTGTACGCCCGCGCGGGGTAGCGAGACTTCGGCCACTGCGACCGAGATGCGGTCGGACAGATACGAGTTACGCACGAGAACTGGCGTTGCATGTGGCCGTTAAGAGATCGTCATCATCATCGGTAGCCAGTACATACGCGGATGAATTGACGGGTATAAAAGAAACGGATCTTGTTCGTCATCATCATCATCATCATTACCATCCTCCTTAGTCCACTGCAGGACGAAGGCCTCAAACGATCCACCCTATCCTGAGCGAGTTGGTTCCACTTTATGCCCGCGAACATTTTAATTTCGTCGCTCCATCTAACTTTTTTCCTGCCTCTGCTGCGTTTCCCTTCTCTTCGTATCAGTTCGGTCGCTCATATACTGTCCATCTGTTGTCTGTCCTTCGCGCATGACATGTCCCGCTCAGGTCCACTTGTTTCTTTTCATTTACATTAGATTATCGGCTACCCATGTCAGTTCTCTTATACACTCCAATCGTTTTTTTTTTTTTATCTCTTACCGTTACAGCTATCATTTTTCTTTCCGTTGCAGGCTGCATGCTCCTTAATTTCATCTTAACATCCATGCTTCTGCACCTCGTTAGTACTGGGAGAATGCAGTGATTAAATACTTTAGTGAAAGTGGCAAGCTTACAGTCATGATTTGGGAGTGTCTCCCGAATGCGCTCTATCCCATTCTTATTCTACGGAGGATTTCCTTGTCATGGCTAGGCGTCCCTGCTACTAACTGCCCCATAGATATGCGTGTTCGTTCACAAATTCTGAGGGTTCATTGCTAATTTTAAATTCCTGTTCCTTAGCTAGACTGTTGAGCATAATTTTGGTCTTTTGTCTATTCATTTTTAGTACTATTTTAAGACTTCGCCGGTTTATGTCCTAAATCATAGCCTGCATAGTTCCTTAATACTAAAAAGTAATAACAATTAAGGTTTTCTAAGGGGGACAAACACCTAACATAACAAGAGAAAAGAGCTTTTGAGCCATTGACGTTACGCTTAGGCGCGGGTACAGAAAATGAAAGATTTGCCTAGGTTATCGCTTGTTTACAATGGCAAAAGTGACCAACAGAGCATTCAGGGAATAATTTATCTGTATAAAATGACCTTCGTCGTGTCTAACTTTAGCGTTGCTGTAAAGGAAAGAAAATTCTCTAAGGGTGGATATCTAACTCGGGTCCCAGCTCTGCGGCCAATATCGTACTGTTTCTAGCCGCCAGAGATTCGTGCCCTAGACAGTGTACATATCTTGAATTGTTTCGTGCCTTTTCGAATATGTAATGCTTGTTTTGAAATGCGGCCCATTTGGTAGTTTCGGCATGCCGTTTGCGAGTCCGTAATAATGGCGATACAATCATCATTGCCTTTGCCTGTCGTGGCTGCCCAGGATATCGCCGTTTCCTCGGCGGAGTCAGTGTCTGTTGTTTTTACCGAGGCCGCCACTATCTCTTCGCCCCGGGTATTTACGGTACTGACAGCGTAGGCTGTTGTACTTTTCGGTGTAGCGAACTTCACCTTTTCCTAACCTTCGTAGTCCTTGCGTAGAGCCCTCGCTTGCCTTCTTTCTTTGTTGTGCTCGGGGTGCATGTCTCTCGGTATGTATTTTGCCTACCACGATCTTCTCCCTTAAGAGCGGAGGGATCCGTTGTTTGCTGCTGCATTCGTCTTCGACTGGGTTGATTGATTGATTTGTGGAGTTTAACGTCCCAAAACCAGCTCTGATTATGAGAGACGCCGTAGTGGAGGTCTCCGGAAATTTCGACCACCTGGGGTTCTTTAACGTGCACTGACATCGCACAGCACACGGGCCTCAACATTTCGCCTCCATCGAAATGCAGCCGCCGCGGCCGGGATTCGATCCCGCGACCTTCGGATCTGCAGCCGAGTGCCATAACCACTAGACCACCATGGCGGGGCATCTTCGACTGCATGGGTATCCTAACCTTCGTAGCCTGTCGCTGCCCGTACCTGTAAGCTTGAGTCGCTCTAGCTGACTTGTTTTCTGGGCCTCGACTAATGCCTCCCATGTATTATGAATGCCAAGCTGCAGTAGCTTTTCTGTGGACGTCGTAGGGGGAAGTCCCAGTGCAAGCTTGTAGGTTGTCCTGATGAGCGTGTTGAGTTTGTCCCTTTCGCTGTTCTGATATCTAGTAGTGGTTCGGTTCTTTCCACCTTTTCGCGCTTCGGCCACTTTTGCAAAACTATAATGAGCCCATAAATACATTTTTGCGTCTTAATGTCGGCGTACTAGGATGCGGTTAGCGGGCACATTCAGCGAGACGGAACAAGTTTGAAAGCGAAGCAGTTTGGGCGAGTTGATAAGCCACGGCTTGCGAGCGCGTAGCGCTGCTCGAAACGGGCAAAAAAAAAAAAAAGAAAGTTGTTGTCTTGTCTCTCCTGATTACCCCTCAGTTCTTTTGTTATTTTGCTCGTTTCGAGGAGCGCTACGCGTCCACGTGACGGAACAAGACCACCAAGAGTCCGGATGATCCAACCGGCCGTCGCGCGAATCCGGAGACCCTCCACCTCAAGGAACATGACACGGTCTGCTTGACGTAAGAACTCGAGAGCAGCTGCGGCACGCTTTCATTGGGTTTAAACAACAGAGGGGGAGAGAGAATTCGGGCAACTCGTGATAGAGCCGCCGCAATTACGCGATATGCTCCGAGCAAGTATGACGCACACTTGGAACCGCATCCTTCGGCCGCATAACAATGATCGCCATCTGGCTTGCTTGCGTGATGTTTTTCTTTTCTCGAGAACAGTTCGCTGTAAAAAAACATGCATCGTAAAAGGATAATTAGTTAATTATTCAGTGATGTAGCTGTAATTATTTTCTCGATGTCCCTGCGCTGCTTTTTTTGAAACCGGCCATATGAAATGCTGTTACTGAGGTAGTATAATAAATGCTTTATTGATTTTGATTGATTGATTGATTGATTGATTGATATTGGCTTATTGATTTATTTCAGCGCATTCAACAGTAATGACAACAAAACCGAAAGGTTGCACAGCCTGACGGAGGCTTTTGCTTCCAGATACACTTCGCCACATGGCGCATTTTAGCAAACGTAACAATGCAAAAGCTTAAAATCAGCTAATCCTTTAACTGTCCGTATTGCCTTCGTAGATATGAAAAACAAGAAACAATGGAGATCACAGAGGACAAGCTAAAAATTACGTGGGGCCCCTTATGCGGTCACGCGAGGGCAAGAGCCTTTGGCATGACAGGCGCTCTTGCATGCTTTTAAACTTGCGGTTACGTGCGACACATAACCGCATGGGGCGGTGATCTTGAGGATGTAAATAATCAATCCCTAAGCAATTATTAATTAACATCATAGTTAATCTGGCTTACATTTTATAGATGACTATCCATATTATAGCGCGCTCATGCGTTTAGTAGGAATACCCTCGGTGTCCGAGCTGGAATTGTTTAATGCTTCGTTGGCCCACACTTTTCAAGGTTACCTTCCAGTGATAGTGACAAACATAAGACTTTCGCCTTAATATTTACGATGAGCGAAGCGGAAGCGAATGTGCAGACACAGCAAGCAAGAGATGAACCAACCCGCATCCAAAACGAGATGGGATAATGTGAATATTTGAGTTGGAACAAGGATCAAAACACATGGTAGGGTGAAGAACTATTCCTAAACATAGCCAATACAGTTTTCTAGGAGAATTTTTATAGACGTATATTTGGGAAATTTTCTTAGTAAGGTATAGCCGATATCCGGTGCTGCTGCAGGCCGGCCTTTATTTTCGGCGTTCCCTAATGCTAGATGTGTATACGTATAGGCAGTATCGGGAACTGTACACGATATATGCGTGCCCCGGTCGGCGCCGAAAGAGAAGGCGAGCCTAAATTTGGATCCTCGCCTGTTGTGGGCCCCTTTGGAAACGAGGGTGGCGGCCGCCGCATGGTTGTCTCGGAAAAACAGGTCGTCTTTTGACGCGAGGAGCAACGCACGCCTTCCTCACCCTTCCGCGCGAAATGCGCTCTCGAGCGGGTCGGATAAAGAAAGCGCCAGAGCGGCCCCGTGCGCTTCATCGGGGCGCGAACAGGCCACGTTTAAGGGAAAGGCGGTCAGAGCGTGGTGATTGAATAAATGCCGCTTTAATGCAGGGGCTCGCGAGGAAAGCCAGGTTCCTTCCTTCGCGACACCTTTGCAAATTCTCGCGATAGGACAATCGGTGGCGAGATGTACTTTCGACAAAGTACATGCTGGTCTTCCGAATGCTGTTTACCACACGTTCTGCGTGAAATCGTGGAATAGAAATTCAGGAAATACTCGGAGAGTGGATGACAAATCACCTTGCGCTAAAGGAAACGTGTCTCTAAACTGTTCGCAGATTTGCTCTAGGTGATCAGAAATTCACCGCACTGTGCCCTGTTTATTTGATACGTTGACGTTGTTTGGTGAGATGCGAGTTGAGTCTATGGTTGAGTGCACACGCATATCTGTAAGCCAGGCCCTTGGGCAGGAATTATTTTCGGGGCTTGCTGAAGGCCCTGCTGAACGCCCCTTGACTATATATTTGAGAAAAACATATATTTGATCATTTATTTCCGGTAAAAAATCGCAGTATGTACATTAGGTGACTGTTTATATGCAGCGTTATTAACAGACTTAAAATTTACGTTATTAACACTACCCCCAGCCAAAATTTATGCAAATAAAAGGGGGGGGGGGGCTTCGATGCCCCCCCCCCCCCCCCTATTTTTTTTTCCTCGCCTCGTTCGCTCCAGTACAGCGTAACTTGTAACGGACAAGATTGTATATTTTAACTAAATGGTCAAGCAAACTGTACAGCGAATTGCTAGGTGAGGGAGTCAGTATAGCGTAAGTCGATATACTGTCACAGCGATTAAAGGTGAATGAGGAAAGTATAAAGTAGGCAAATGCAGCGCAGCTAGCATATCTCAGCCCGGACGAGCGCACACGCTGCAGCGTACACTGCGCAAAGCAAGGTTACACCGTGGGCGATATCGCTTTTGTTTGACCCGCATGTTCGCTGGGCGTAATCGCTGTGCGCGCGCACGGCTGCTCGAAGTGATCGTAACCGCGTCTGTGCAAGAGCGTGCCGCCAGAGCGTGCAAGGCTGCGCCCATTGTTGTCTCGCAAAGTAGGCCTGCTTGCAGCAATATAAGTATATAGGCGATTAGACGGATCTCTGGCCTTCACCGAGGCCATGGATGGATGCGAACACACTAGGCTTCTTGCCTTTGATGAAGTACGGGAGGTACTGATAAACACACTTTAATTCTGCATACGTTGCCGGTAGGACTGCAGTCTACCTCGCATAAAGCAAACCGTTCAGATGACACACTCGAAGGGCGTTTGCGCAGGAAGTACGAACCCACACGTAAAGTACGGGTCTACATTGTGAATCAAATTTAAGTTTTACACACTCTTGCAGCGTCAATGGCTTGTCTTAGCGTTCCGTTCTTATCACACTGATAACACGAATAACACAGTTATACACTTATATATATTGATTTTGTGGGGTTTAACGTCCCACCAAAACCAGCTCTGATTATGAGAGACGCCGTAGTGGATGTCGCCGGAAATTTAGACCACCTGGGATTCTTTAACGTGCGCTGACATCGCACAGCACACGGGCCTCAACATTTCGCCTCCATCGAAATGCAGCCGCCGGGGCCGGGATTCGATCCCGCGACCTTCGGATCACCAGCCGAGTGCCATAACCACTAGACCACTGTGACGGGGCAATCGGAAATCGTAATCGACAATTTAATAAATTTCGCTAATGAGGAGTAACATTACGTCACATATGCACACCCTGTTGTGGCTAGTGATGCGCGTGCCTCGAATATCTTATGAGTGCACTCAGAGTTCAAAATCCAGTTAATGGCATATTATCGACAAATATATCAGACTTGGCCGGCAGTAATAAAATTACAGAAATTAAGTTACTTTCCGCAGTAATGAGTAACGTAATGAATTACTTTGGGGGTTGGTAATTTAGTAATGCAATCAGTTCCTTAAAAGCGAGTAATTTCAAGAAACTTACTCATTACTTTCTCAGTTACTTCTGACGAAAATATACCACGCGCGCTTTCCTCGTGCACAAGAAAAGTGAGGAGAAAAGGGAAGGCGAAAGACGAAAGCAACTTAAACTGAGCGCCAATCTTCAAGCGTGGGAATGAGGCAGGTCGAGAGAGATGCCGCGTAAGGGTGCGAACTCGAAGCCTCGAATAACACTGCTGGAACGGCCCCTCGTGATTACGTACGGGAGTGGTCTACAACGGCTTCACGCATTCTAAAGTGTTGGCATACGTGAGCGCATCCCTCCGGGAACGAGCGTTTTCATTTCGACAAAATGACGAGAGGTTTTGCGGACCCACGCTCTCAAGGTCAAGCAAGCTTCGAGGCAGCCCCAACAAAAATGCCATATATAGCGATATCAGGAATTGGGCATATGTGGCTATATATGGCATGTTCCGTACATGGCCGCATTTGCCCCAATCGTGATAGAAACAATATGGCAATGAAAGACCAACACGAGGAATGCCATGCAAGACACGGATACGTATTGGGCAAATAGGGTCATGTACGGACACTTGCCATATATAGCCAGATATGCATATATGGCCATATATGCTTGTTTGCTATATAAGGCACGTGTCCGTATTTGGTCGTATTTGCCCAATATGCATAAAAGTCTTACATGGCATTGGTCTTTCATTGCCATATTGTTTCTGTCACGATTGGGGCAAATGCGGCCATGTTCTTGAACCTGCCATATATAGCCACATATTCCCAATTCCTGATATCGCCATATATGACATTTTTGTAAGGGAGGTGAGAGAGACGTGTGATTGAAATCTCCGCTGCGACGGTTTAACAGTTAATATCAATGTTAATTCTCTGTAAATAAAGTGCATATAAGTTAGCGCACGCATGCATCACGAACTACTGTTAAACTAATGACAAAGTGATTCAAACACTTTTCAAAGGTGATAGTGACGTAGTGTCATTATTTTCTGCCAGTGATAATTTGTACTGCAATACAATTACATTTTAGAAAATTCGAGAAATGTAAATAGTAATGTTATTTACTTTTGAGAAGTAATCTTGCCACCTCTGAAATATATTCACAAACGTGGCCAATGTACAGCGATACTGTCGCTGACCTCGTCGCTATAGGCGGCAGACCGGGTGTGATATTCTAAATTCTCATAATGGCGGCATTTTTAAGCCAGTCGGGGAGGCCGCAGAAGCCCTCTGGTACAATCGTAGCTGACAAGATTCGGCAGAATGGCACCTCGGGTAATTTCCACGAGAGAGGTCACAAGTGCTCGCGATGGCAAGGGTCGCTCGCTTTTTGGTAACGACACACGCCTCGGCCATTCCGAAAAAAAAGAGCCCACATAATCCTCTTCGGTCCACACTTTAGCCGTCGCCCATGGTGGTTCAACGACGTCGAGGTCATCGTTCAGATTGGCGGCCAGATAAGGCGCACCCCCGCACAACGACGACGAAATGCAAGAGCGAGCCCGCAGCTTGTCCGCGGTGCGTATACACCATGTGTATGCGCGCACAAGTGCCTCGGGCTGTATTGATTAGATACACGCTCTGTGGCCGCATGACCGTTTGCTCGCTCGCCGGAATATATGGAGACACTGACAGGCCGGACAAGCGAAATGGCCGCACCAGTGTACACGCGATACGGCGCAGAGGCCGTGACCGCGCAGCTCCTGGTTGGACTATACCGAACGACGATGACAACTTATCTGTGCCAGTGGTAAAACAGGCTGCGCGCCACGTTTTGGAATGAAGTGCAGATGGAGATGGCGGGCCGCGATAAAATTTTGTTAAATACCCCGTGCCGGTCGGTGTGCACAAGGGTTACGTGCGCTACCGAAGCGCGATGATATCCAGCGCAAAATGTACGCATTGGCGCATAATATTCTGAGCCTCGAACGCGAACTCTGACGAACGAATGCGATTGGACCATCACGATAGTACTCGTGGTTCGCGCGAGAGACGGTACGTGAAACGCTTCGGTTCAAAAACTGCTGTTATAGAGACACACTGCGAGTGATCAGTGTGTGAACAAGCACGCCAGACCAGCGGACATCACAGCAGACGCGAGAGAAAGAGATTTAATGAAATAGTAGTAGTCCGAAAAGATTTCACTACAAGCGAACTAATGAGAACAGTTATGTACATCTGAAAGAGCGGCCATCGACGCAAGGTACGCTTGAAAGCGTTCCCGCCATTTTAGGGGCGAAGCTCCTCTTAGTCTAACCTTGTCCTGCGTCAGGCGTAACCGGCAGTATCTCCCGGGAGGCACGCGCTCGCCCTCGGCGCGTGCCTCCCGCCGCGCGAGCTCTCTCACTCTTACATCTGCTGTCTTGTGAGAGAGAGAGAGTGAGCGAAAGGCGCGCGTTGACTATGGAAACGCTCTTTCTTAGATGAACGCTCTACCAGCTCTCAAAGAAGGAGAACGCGCCCTCACCGGCGAGAGACAACGTTGGCGCAGGCAGCGTCTCCTAGCGAGTTTCTTGATTGATAAATACCGACTGCTCGCGTTGGAGAACCGTTCACCGGCCACCCATATATATATATATATATATATAGGCACTGGATCTTGACTTGCAATGAAGTGGCGGTGGGAGATTTCACTTGTGCATAGTTGTACCATAAGGATTCGTAGCGTGCGCGTTAATTAAGTTAATCCGGAACTCGGCACGATCTACGATGAACCTCCCGAGCTTCGCCCACTCATCATCATTCACTCCGTGGATATGCTGTAATTTTTTTTTTCGTCAGCACGTGGATCGGCGGCCATTGTGCTGACGAAAGCGTACATCGTCCTGGAGTAGATTAGCGTTCCCGCGCGTGAAAATGGCAAATTGTAGTTGGTGCACTATCTTTGTGGTGCGGGCCGAGGCTTTATTACTATTTTTATCTTTTTATGCCTCACAATAACAAATGTCACTGGCAGCTGCCTAGTGGGGCTGTGTCGACAACCACACCGATGTAAACATCTCCGTCCTTCCCCCTCTCTCTCTCACACACACACACGTGAAGTAAATTTGTAGTTGGAGTTCATAATGCTGTTCACTGTGTCCCTTTTCTGTAGTTCGCTGGCCACACATGAAATGTGAACCTCGAACTTAATCAGCCCTACGCCACTACACAGAGAGATGACGAGATGGTTTCATTAGCCGGGATCCGTGTTCTAAATGGCTCGCCCTTCGGGGGAAAACGCCATAAGGAGGCTTATAGGCAACCCAACGAGCAGGAGAGGGCCCCGTCACGTGTCTGCCCGAGTGATTCTCTTAGCGATAAACACCGACAGAGGCACGCACACACTGATGTAGTGGGCGAACAAGAGCAAACCAATAGAGATGATGGCGGTGACCACAATCGTGGCGGTGGTTTCTTTTACGGACACTCTTCGCTCCCACGACGTGCTCCCATTTTACGACGCTGGGATGTTCGGAGCTCTTTCCCAGCTGGGCGCGGGACGACGCGCTGGCCCTTCATGCACAGCGACCGGTGATCTCGGTCGCGAGAGCGCGGGGTACTTGCAGGTACACACAGAACAGGGGCAGTGAAATAACGAACTCAAAGCAGCAGTGCATATATTGTGCTATACAAGGACGAAATGTGCTGAATACCGCTCACACATGGCAGCGGGGCACAAGCACATTAAGGCCGCATCACTTATTACATCAGTGACTGAGTTATCGTGGCTCGTAAATAATGAAATACAAAATTAACATGCATTTGAAAACGCTGCTGACGTCGTGTCGCACTTTTGTAACCTATTACAAACAGGGTGTTTAAGCTAACTTGCGCCACCCCTTGGAAAAAAAAGCCAGCGTGCGTGCTACAGGGATGAAACCAACTCGGTATTTTCACTGTCGACTTGACGATCTTTAGATATTGTTAAAAATATCCTCAGATAGTCAATATTAATTAATTAGCCAGTCTTTAAACGGTTCCTTTAAACAAAATGTGTTTAACCCCGAAGTTGAAAAGCATAGTATTTAGTGCCAAAATAATGTATTTCCGTAATAAGTGCAACGGCCATCTAAGAAAGCGCGCGATACTTGAAAAGTACGCGCGACTATATGTAGGCGCTTGCGCGCAGTGACATGGCACCCTCAAGCGTGCTAAGAACGAACCATCGGTGATGGACGCAGACAGGCCGTAATGAACAGGTCACAAGATAAAAATGATAAAGGGCTTTCACCTTTTCGGCCTGTGCATGCCTGCGGTATGCATGCGTCGTCGACGGTTCCTTCCTATAGGACGTTCGACTACGCGAATGGCGGTGCGCGGAAGCACTTCTCACGTGGTAATTTTTTTCAAATCTCGCGCACTCTGTCAGAAACCCGGAAAATTAAAACAATTCCACTTATTAGCATGGAAATACCTTATTTGTGCACTATTTCACATGCTTTACAACTTCACCATTAAACATGCAGTGTTTAAAGCGACCGTTTAAAGAGACCCTGAAAGGGTTTGACGTGTAGCGTTCCTATTTACAAGGACACAATAGAATACACGGCTATGGAACGGGCGTCTATTTTTAATGCCTCCACCTTCACTTCAACGTCCTCTTCTTTTCCCCCTAGGATGTTGCGCCCCCCCCCCCTTCTCCTAGCGAAAGGCTAATACCGCTTCATGACGATTTTGTGCAAATATGGTGATCCGGTAGAGCGAGTCATTAGGATCATTAGAGGACAGATTTCAGCGCTCTACGTAAAGTGTGTAATTTACAATAAGGTTTTGAACACGCGCATCTCAGAAGATCGCAGCGGCCCGCCAAAAGGCGTTTTCAAACGCCCCCGCCATCGAACGATGGATGGGGAGGCCTCTGATTGGCCCCTAACCAATGACGTGCACGTAATTTTCCCAAACTAACTGCGAACAACGTGCTCCTACAACGTGCTCCTTCGTTTCAGCCAGCGGTATCGTCGCGGCATCTGGCGGCGTACACACGAGTCGCCGGCGCTCTATTACATCTAGAGGCTAGCACTGCCGAGGCCTGCGACCTCAGTAAGGATATCGGGGCGCAATGTCGCTACGGAGGGCTCGGCAGAGCGGCTGACGCGGGAGGCGCAGTCGTCGCTAGCGCGCACTCCGCAGCTGACCGAGTTGAGGAGGAACAGCAGTGGTAAGGAGGAAGGCGACAGAAATAAGTCCATGGATGCCTTAGCGCATGGTGCTTCGCTTTATTTGTGGTGCCAATGATTTCACAATTGTGTTGCTTAATCAGTGACGCAATGTCAAAAAAAAATTTCAGGGACCTTAAGAACTTGGATACTTAATTAACATTAGTTACTGAGATAATTTTTAACTGTCTTAGTTAATAATGCGAAGTTGTTTCGTCCCTGTAACACGCACGTGGATTTTTTTTAAGAGCGGCGTATTTAAAACACGCTGAATAAGCCCCCTTCTAGCGAAAAAAGAAAGGAAAAACGCACGCGTCTTGATGCTCATGTGACGGAAGGGGCGCCCACACTACCGGCAAAGCAGCTTGCCGTTAGCCGTTCTGAACTCGCCGGGCGACGGCGATAGTCCTCAAAAAACGGTAGAAGTGAAGCCAAAAAGCAAATAGAAGGCGATAGGTGTCTGTCCGGTTATAGCACAACTCAGTGTGTGTGCCTTGTAGCCCTTTCAGTCGTACATCGCTCGCAAGCTTTTGCTTTCTTTGTTTCGAGACTTCAGCGCAGGAGGCCCACAATGGCCGCTTCAAATGTGCACGCCGAGTGATTGCTTGGCGTCTCAAATGTGCGCCCAGGGCGTCTCCGCGTTTCACGCTCGTCGAAATGCGTCCGAGAATCAAGCCCACGACATGATGTCACAGCCGCCAGTGCACATACGCGGCGTGCTCCGCTTTACGCTGCATCCGATGCAACTGCCACAGTCACACGCACAGTGACGGCGCGCATGTTGGCGACCGTCACGTGCGCTGGCCGCTCCAGGAGACCTTGTACCAGGCTATATCGGGTGCGCGGACGAGGCGTCGACGCCGCTGCGATATCGACGCGCGAAGGAGTGGAAGGGCGGGATGCGGGCGATCGCAAGGAGCACGTGCTTTATTTTTACGACTTCTTTGTGACACTTTCGAGACAAGCGGCTATCAGCACCAAGCCACGACAACGTCAGGGAATTAATTGGGCGCACAATATGCCGTGCGCTTCGGAATGAAATCGCCGGTTCGCCGGCGCCAAGGTGCGTCCGGTCGTCCTCATTTGTGTATTCTTTGCCAATAATGTTTCGACCATCGTCAACAACAGCACTTTTAATCGAGACTAGTCGCATCACCTTAAGCGTCAAAGTCGCTACGCATGTGCACCTTCCGAATAGGTCGTGTTGAGGGAGGATGTCCGTATATAAACGGCAAGTAGAAAATCGCCGACATGCTGGTGACGAGGAACGCGGTGCCTTCTACACTCGGCTCGGCAGCTAAGATATCGGACGAGTGTGTGCATCTGGGCGTCTCCGCTGAGCGACACGTGGGCTGGAGCCCGCAGGAGTAGGCGGCCTGTACTGCACGCATATACATTCATGCGACAACGCGTCCGCACAGAATCCTTTAGCTGCATGCATTGTGTTGGGCGAGCGGTGCATATATCTTCACGACAATGTAAAAGCTTTAGGAAAATGGATCCAACGTGCGGTATTGGCAAAATTTCCTTATTGGGCTATTTTCTCGTTCCTAATTACGTCCGGTTTCGTCCTTCGAGCCCCGGGAATTCCTATTGTCGTTTTATTCCAGCAGCAACTGTAGAGAGACTTCGAGTGAAAAAAAATCCACGCATATCGACGGAGTAAATGATGATGAGTGGGCGAAGCTCCGGAGTTTCATCGTAGATCGTGCCGAGTTCCGGATTAATTTAGTTAATGCGCATGCTACGAATCCTTATGGTTCAACTACGCAGAAGTGAAATCTCCCACCGGCACTTCATTGCAAGTCAAGATCGAGTGCACACACACACACACACACACACACACACACACACACACACACACACACACATATATATATATATATATATATATATATATATATATGGGTGGCCGGTGAACGGTTCTCCAGCGCGAGCAGTCGGTATTTTTCAATCAAGAAACTCGCTAGATGACGCTGCCTGCGTCAACGTTTTCTCTCGCGGGTGAGGGCGCGTTCTCCTTCTTTGCGAGCTGGTAGAGCGTTTCCATAGTCAACGCGCGCCTTTCGCTCGCTCTCTCTCTGTCTCTCTCTCTCACAAGACAGCAGATGGAAAAGTGAGAGAGCTTGCGCACAGGGAGGCACGCGCCGAGGGCAAGCGCGAACTAGACGAGGTGGCTACGACGGACAACAGCAGACAAGCCTACGCCTTAAGGAGCTTCGCCCCTAAAAGCGCCGTCGCCGTGGTGGTCCGTATAAAGTCCAAAGGCGTTAAGATGTTCCCGCGCTGTGGGATCGAAGGGTGCGCGCCATCTTCGCTCGGCAGGAAGAGCGATAGCATTGAGTCGGCGGAGGGAGATGGCGACTAAAGTATATACGCCATCTTGTGCAGCCCTTGTCGGGCTGAGCATCATGCGAAGGCTGGGGAGGAGAAGCGAAAAGAGGCTGTGAGACAGTCCACGAGACGGTGCAGAGCGGTGTAAGTGAACTCTTGGCCTATGGTCAGCACGGTGGTCGTAAAAGGGGCGTAAATAAGCAGCGACGGTCGTCAAAGGCCGAGCGAGACGAGATGGCCGGTCGTGCTTTGTGCGAGCTGTCCCCGCGATCACGTTAACTCGGAGAGGCGACGAGATGCGTCTTCTCCTTGCGCTGTTCATCACGATGGCGGGAGAAAGCTGCAGTGTTCGTCGAGTGTGATGTCTTCACGTGTGCCTCTGCGCGCGTGACACCGCACTTCTTAATATAAATCGAAGGCTTACCGCAAAACATAGTGCCGACAAATATACGAATTCTGATTTGCGTGGTTTCCTAAAGCATTTCCATCCCTACAAATGCTTCGCAGCTATAGCCCACCAGTTCGTCTTATATAAGACAAATCTACTTAATGAGCAAACAGACAATGAAGCTCAGTAAGTTGTTTCTAACAAATAAAGAACGAGCCCTTGACCCCTTCCCTTTCGTTATAAGATAAATCTTGTTAGGGAGATATTGTTACGGTGTTAGAGCTCTATGGAAGAAGATGGTATCTGTGTGGAAGACGACGAAGTGTGCTTCGAGCAACAACCACCAATATTGGCTGCTTGGCTATTCTCCTTTTGTAAATACTTTGTAAATATATTTGTACCAATATGTTGCCCGATACAGTGAGCTAGAGCATCCGCGTTAGCGCAATCCCGCAGGACGGGGTAGAGCGAGAACGTTTCGAAGACGATGCACTTGCTCACGCCATCATGTATGGATGGATGGAAAAACTTTATTGAGGTCCATTAGGTCGCGCTAGTTTTCTAGCGCGACCTAATGACCCATGACCTGGTTATACCAGCTATCCCGGTCACACACCTTGATTCAGTTATATTGCCGCCGTCCACTTTTCCGAAAACACGCCATCATGGTTGGTACGGAATGAGAAGAAACTCTCAATCTCCCACAATGTTTATACGACCGCGCGGTGCCAAAACAGCATGAGCCAGGCCTAGACGCCGTTTCCGCACCCACACCTGTTGCGGGGAACGGAAATCCAGCCGGGCGTCGTGCGCAAAGTGACGAGGGCGACACTGCGGCGACAGCGTAAACTGTGCTCTTCTGTTTTCCGATAGCGTGCCCTTGTCAACATCGGAGTCAATCGAGTGTAACGCCGGAGAGATAAATGAAAAAAACACAATGAGCGCGCACGTCCGCGGACGTGCCCGCAGAGTGGTGTTGACCTACGTGCGCGCTATCTCCGACATGACGTTGGCAGTTTCCACGAGTTTCCATGGGCGCATGCCCGACCAGAATGTGCGTCTTATATACGAGTGACACAGAGCGCTCGGACGCCTGCTTCAGCACACCGGAAATTCGCGCACTGCTATACTAAAGCGCGATTCGGGAGCGAGAGATGGTGTCCTTCCGTGGAGTGTCCGCTACATGAAAAAAGAACCGAACACGGGCGTGACACGTCTGAGGTCAAGACGGAGCTCGAGCGAAACACCATTGCACACACACACACACACACACACACACACACACACACACACACACACACACACACACACACACACACACACACACACACACACACACACACACACACACACACACACACACACACACACACTTCTTGCATCTTTGTTCGTTTTCTTTTTCCCTTTTAATGCCTTTTTTCCAGAGTAGGGTCGGACGCGCGTCTGCTTCACCTCCCTGCCTTTCCTCTTTCGTGCTCCTCAAAATTCAGAGCGCACGCGCTGTTACATGCGATGCAGCAACGGCGAAGAAACGATCACTCTGACAGGCAAACAGCCGTGGATTGACGGCACAAAATATCGACTCGGGATTATCACCGCTGATCTGGGTATATCTGAGCGATCTTGCGAAGCAAGTGCCGGTAGAACAAAACTCGCGTCACTATTTTCGAGCGAAGCACAAGTGACAACACAAGCCCTCTTCACTGCTCTCTCGGTGTCTCGTCTGTACGTGCAAGCCAATGCGTCCGAACGCTAACACCACGACGAGCACAGTGGGTGATCGCGCATTCTGAGCGTGAAAACCAGACACACTACCATTTTCGTAGGTGCTGCAGAGTTACAGAGGAGAAAACTGAGCGTTACAAAAGTGGGAAGTAAATGCAATTAAGAATATTTACGAACTGCATCAAATGGAGAGCCTTGCCAGTAAATTACGCGGACTGCCTGGTGTCACAGTCTACGTCATTAAGATCACTTACGGCTGAACTACCACGGGGCTGTACAGGACGTTCTGCCCAGAACGGCGCAGCCAGCAGATGACTTCTACAGGCAACAGAGACAACCGCAGGAAAGAAAACAGCACCGCACGGCGAATAACCGAACCGAACACGCCTATAGCTAGAGCAGTTCGGACATCTCCGTGTACACGCGTCCGTACGGGAGACTTCCGTGACTCGCAGGAAATTAGACCATCACGGACGACTATTAAAAAACAAAAACAACAAAATAAAGGATAGACGCAAGGAAAGAAGGATGCGTACAGTCCGCGCGTCCATACGTCTGCACAATTGCGTGCACTGCGGCGAAAATCCGTGTCAGTGAATCGGGGAGAAGAACAGCAACTCCTCTATTGTTCGCCATTTTTCGGCACTGACTAAAGGAAAACGTCAAAGGCAGTACAGTAGCGCGCATTGGGTGGACACGCTTCTTGAAATACGTGGCAAGAGTTTCGTACAAGAGCGAACACGTGCCGATCCGCGCTGAGACGTCGAGTGAGTGTAATAGCTTTACTTTTGTTGCTTCTTCGTGATTACAGCTATGTAGACGTTTTATGTACGCTGGTTCATTGTCCCTTGTCCCTCGAAGTATCTAAGCAATCACAGCATCTTCGACACGAGAAGGCCATGGGTATCCGCGAATGTACGATCTGAACGCGTGACTGCCGCTTTAGGGAAACGAGATGGTTATGAAAACGATCAGCTTGAAACTCCGTTTTCAGCGAAGATCCAGCACCCCCACATTAGCAGCGCTCTTTGGTACTATAGCAGTACAGCCATGAGTGTGCACCCGCACATCGCACATTGGCGGATTGAATGCACACTCAAATAAATGACCGTTTAAGCCTCAGGCACCGTCTTCGATCTGTTTAAGCAACCGCGCCGATTTCTATATTCAGATTTACGTATCACGCTTCCGAAAAGCTGAACCCCCCCCCTCGAAAAAAAGAAGGACATGTTGTATAGATAGACACCAGTGCCGGAGAACTCAGCGGTGGCTCTCTATGCTGACACGAGCCCCGTATATAGCGTTCGCTTCACTGCACGGAGTCTTCGAAACGCGCAGGCACACGACATGCTTCCGGTGCCGAGGCGTCGAGAAACACGTGAACTGTAGCGGTGCGCGCGTGGGCCGTTCGTGTCGGTGATCAAGTTTGGCTTGCTGATGGAGGCACGACTCCGAGTAGTTGAAAATGAAAACTTAACATTTATTTACATTTCAACTATCGGCACAGCGAACTCGGGCACTGAGACCCTGGCTGTCCGATCTCCGTCTCTCGTCTCCTCGTTTCATCCGTCGCAGCCTTCTACTCCATCTCCCCGGGCCATTCCAAGACAGGAGGGGCGGCCGGGCGGAGGCGAGGCTCCCTCGGAGCCGCAGCACAGCAGGGGTCGAAGCGTGCGTGCCAGGTTGTCCTCCCCCAAGTCGACAACAGGTATCTTTTCGGTGGGCCAGAAAGTCGACTCGTCCTCGTTACGCGCCGTCTCCTAACGACACCAAGGTGGTTTCGGGGCCAGAGAGTCGACTCATCCTCGTTACGCGCCGTCTCCTAACGACACCAAGGTGGTTTCGGGCTGGGTGGTCGCGACCTTGGGCGAGAAAGGAACACGTGCTCCCCATAAGGTCATCTCGCAGCCCCGATGCCCGCGGCTATGGCGCGCTTCACCGACGCCCTATCTTGAAACGCAACAAACTCCTCCGCCGCCGGGAGATCCGACCTAAGGGTGGCCAGCTGTCTGGTCGCCCGAAGCGTCGAGGTGCTTTCTTGGTGCGATGAATGAGAACACTGCAGCTGGAAGCTGTCTCAGCACAAAACACAAGCACAACACATTCACCGCGGTAGGCGTGCCCAAGCGACACGTCCGCCGGACACTAAAGTTCCTACAAGGCTTTACACAATTCTACCTCTTTCTCTGCTACTTTTTCTTATCTCTGTCGTGACCAGCTCTCGCAAGGTTGGAAAACAAATACCAGGTGACGTTTTCCTGGAAAGCGGACCAAATAGAACAAGGTTTCTTAAAGCAGCAAGAAAAAAAATGGAAACCTCTGTTCGGTTACAGAAACCCCCGACTAAGTCCGTCGGCGTTCTTATTCTGGCTCCCTTTTCGATACTTCACCTCAAATTTATATTCCTGCAAAATGAGGCTCCATCTTAGAAGCCTCCCGTTTTTGCTCGACATTCGGTTCAGCCATGAAAGAGGGCAATGGTCACTCTCGACCGTGAATTTCGTGCCTTGAATATAGCATCCTAATTTTTGGATTGCCCACACTATACACAAACACTCCTTTTCAGATGTGCTGAAGGCTTCTTCCCGTGTTGTCAGTTTCCTGCTGAGATAGAGCACGGGATGCTCTTCACCACTCTCGTCTATTTGGGCCAGAACTACACCAAGACCACGGTTGCTAGCGTCGCACTGGAGGATAAATTCTCTCCCATAGTCTGGCGCGACAAGCACCGGCCGGGAAGACAAAGCCTGCTTCAGTTTATGGAAGGCCTCTTCCCTGTCGGGGCTCCAAGTAACCACTTCTGGTTCATGCTTTCGGAGGCTGTCAGTCAGCGGACTAGCAATCTCCGAGTAATTTGGGATATAGCGCTGATAATACCCGGTCATTCCCAGAAATGACCTCACATCCCTTTTCTTTACGGGTCGGGGGAAGTTAGATATTGCGGCTACTTTGGCTTGCATCGGTTCGCGCTTTCCGTGTCCGATTTCGTGCCCTAAATATGTGACACGCGCCTGGCCGAACTGACACTTCTCGGCTTTGATAGTCAAGCCCGCGCTTCTAAATCTCTCCAGTACCGTCCGCATGTGTTCCAAATGCGACTCCCAATCGTTCGAAAACACGGCCACATCGTCCAAATAGGGGACCGCAAACTCTTCTAAGCCCTCCAGAACCCGATCCATCAGCCTTGAAAAACAGAACGGCGCGTTCTTCAAGCCAAAGCTCATGGTAACTGGCTGATAAACCCCGAAAGGTGTTACAAACGCCGCGTAGCGACTAGCTCGTTCGGTTAATGGCACTTGCCAATACCCTCTCACTAAGTCTAGGGTTGAAATGAAGGTAGCCTTGCTTACCAGTTCAACCCTCTCCTCTATATTAGGCAAGGGGTACACTTGGTCCTTCGTTATGGCATTTAGTTTTCGATAGTCCACGCACGGCCGTGGATCTTTCCCGGGCACTTCAACTAGCATTAAAGGGGAGCAATACCCACTATATCCTTCCTTAATTACCCCCAGGCGAAGCATCCTTTTAACTTCTGCCTTCATAATGTCTAGCTGCCTTGGTGACATGCGGTACGCTTTTGAACTAAAAGGAACCTCCGTCGTCAGCTCGATGTCATGTTGTATCAAATGAGTCCTTCCGAGCTTCTCCCCAAAACAATCGAGATACTCTTGAATAAGGCTCCTCAGATCTTCCACTTTTTCATTCCCTAGTTCCTCCGTGTTAACCGCATGCTTCATTACCTCGTCCACGCTCGGTCCCGTCCTGTTCCGAAAACACGGTAACTCTAGGGGAACTTCATCGGGCACATTCATGGCTATGCTCACAATAGCTGCTCGCTCGAAAAACGGCTTCATTAAGTTTACGTGGTAGACTCTGTCCTCCCGTTTACGTCCTGGCAGCCTTACTGTGTAATTCACCTCTGAAATACGATTAATTACCTCGGCGGGTCCATGCCAGTGAACTTCCAGTTTATTTTGGCGATTTGGCCGCAAGATCATTACCTTGTCTCCCTTGTCAAATGATCTCGTCCTCGCATTTCTGTCATAATATCTCTTTGAAGCGTCTTGCACTGCTTCCAGGTTACATGTAACGAGTTCGCGAGACTTGTGTAACCTTTGCATGAGGTCTAGCACATACTCTACCACACTCTTAGGCACCCGTGCGTCCTCCCATAGTTCGCGAACTAGCCTCAGGGGACCTCGAAGATTTCGGCCATAGACCAGCTCCGCTGGCGCAAATCCTGTCCCCATGCGGCACGGTGCGTAACGCAAACAGTGTGCCAGGTAGACAGCTGTCCCAGTCACACTTCCTTTCGTGGCAAACCGCTCTCAAAACTTTCTTGAGTGCGGCGTGCCACCTCTCCACGCTGTTACTTTGAGGGTGATATACTGAGCTATGCAAAATCCTGACCCCGCACTTCTCGAGAAACGTTGTCGTGAGTGCGCTCGTGAACACCGTTCCTTGATCGGATTGCATTTCTGCTGGGAAACCAAGGCGCGAAAAAATGGAAAGCAGTGCATCGACTACCTCTACCGAAGTTGCCTCCTTCAATGGTACCGCCTCAGGAAATTTGGTCGCCGGACACAACAACGTTAGAATGTACCTGTTTCCCGCCGTTGTTTTCGGCAGCGGTCCCACCAAATCCACAACCACTCTGCGAAAGGGCTCGGAAATAATTGGCACTTTTACCATCGGTGCTTTCCATCGGTCGTTAGACTTGCCTGCTCTCTGACAAGTATCGCAAGTGCGCACGAAATTCTCCACCTCTCTGAAGCACCCTGGCCAATAAAATTCCTGCAGCAGCCTTTTCTTCGTTTTATTTGTACCTAGGTGTCCTGCCCACGCGTGATCATGACAAAGGCTCAGTATGTCACTGCGATACGGTGCCGGAACCACCAATTGATCGTAAGATCGCCCTCGCCTGTCTCGGTACTTACGGTACAGGACGCCCTTTCTCACTTCGAAAGAAATGTTTTTCGACGACACCCCCTCACTGCTTCCGCTGTTCAGAACTCCTAACGTCGGGTCGTTCTTTTGTGCCTCTCGTAGCGTTTCTCGATCAACACCCAGCAAGCGCTCGTAGCTAGGCGCAGTCGGTGCTAACACCGTTCCCTGAAAACTGTCATCTTTTCCTTTAGATTTTCTTTTCTTTTTCTCAACTGGCCGCTCCTTATCGCGAGAACCCTCCAGATTTTCGGGTTTCTGCTCCTCCTGCGCAACTACGTTTTCGGAGCTGGCTACTTCATCTTTCGATTGGACGCTTTCACTATCGTCGTAACGCAGCTGTTGAGCGAGTGCGCGCGCTTTTGACCTTGTCAAAGCCATAACCTGAGCTTCAGCAAATGTGCATCCCCTTTTATTTAGCAGCGACTCTGAGTTGTTCGAGAAAAGGTAAGGGTAGCCCTCGGGTAGCCCTTTGGACACTGCTGCCACTGTCTCGATAGCTCCGAAAGGTCCCTCAATCTGTACCTTTGCCATAGGTAAGCACACTGAGTCTTCGCTGACGGCCTGCCTTATCCACGCGCATTCGGATAAGTAGTCGTCAGTTTTTACATAGCTCGGATGAACGACATCCATGGTCGCCGCGGAGTCCCTCAGCACTTTACATTCTTTCCCATTTACCATGAGGTCTGTCATGTATGGCTTCAGTAGATCAGTGTTACTTGGATGATTGCTTACGCAAGCGAATACGGGCCTTTTCTTTGAACAGTTTCGAGCGAAATGACCTGTTTCCTTGCAGTTAAAACACGTCACCTGAACTCTGGCTTCGAGCTCTTCCGAGTGATTTGCGGGTTTATTACTACCCCTTTCAGGTGCTTTCACTATGCCCTCAGAGCGAGCTGAACTCTGATTAGCGTCGTCTCGTTTAGCTGCGGTTTGCTGTCCTCGAGGGTACGCTTGTGAACGTGGGGAAGGCTTTTGATAATTGTGCGCGCTGTTGACCTGAGTCCTAAGGCCTCGACTTGCGACATACTCATCAGCAAGCTGTGCGGCACGCTTTACAGACACACCTTCCTGTCGATCCCTAACCCAAAGGCGCACGTTATCGGGCAAAGTCTCATAGAACTGCTCTAAGCAGATTAGATCTCCCAATTTAGTGAAGTTATCCGCCCCTGTTTCTTTCACCCACTCCGAAAAATTGTCCCTCAGGCTACACGCAAACTCCACAAAGCTCTCGTTAGACTTTTTCCTTTCCTGGCGAAATCTCCTGCGAAATTCCTCCGTTGAAAGCCTGTATTTTGCGAGCAAGCTCGATTTCACTGAGCTGTATTCGCCTGCCTCGGCTGCGCTAAGTCGGGCCACGACTTGCGAGGCTTCTCCCGGCAACAACGCAAGCAACCGCTCTGGCCATGTGTCTCGGTGAAATGAGTACTTCTCACAAATCCGTTCAAAATTAACCAGGTAGAGACCGATGTCATCGCCTGTCTTGTACGGCTGAAGCAAGTTTGTCATTTTCACACTTTCCGCTGGAGGCGGTGGCGCCGCGTCCGCACTGCGCGCCAATCTCGCCTGCTCTAGCTTTATTCTTTCGAGCTCAATTTCTGCCTGCCTTTGTTCCCTCTTTTCCTGCTTCTCTTTCTCTTCCGCCCTTTCATTTCGCTCGCGACATATCTTTTCCCAAGCATCTGTGAGCTCGTCCTCCTCGAAACCCACTTCTTCGATTGCAGCGCGAATTTCGGGCTTCCTCAACCTACTGTTTATATCCATTCCGAGCTCTGCTGCCAACAGCAGAAGCTCTTCCTTTCTTAACACGGTGATATCCATGCCTTCGAGAGCCGGCTACGAGTTTCCCTGAATTAACCACGCACCCAGTGGCGGTTAGTCAGACCTAATTGCCCGATACAGAACCCTGTCCTTATCGTCCAGCAAAACGTAGTCGCTCAAGCACTCACCGAACTGCGAGCTTGCAAAGGTCGTGTCTCCCGGAGCCACGTTGCCAGGTCCGCCGATCCCAGATCGTGTGGACTGCGCCTTCTGCTGCTCTTCCTCCGAGTCGTTCCAGCCTCCACGCTGTTACTGCGACGGTTGTGTCTCCCGGAGCCACGAAGAGGAGCTCTGCTGATCCCTGATCCACAGATGTCGCTCTTCCGTCGACAGTCTTCCACCAGTCTCTTCTTGATCTCGCCGCTGCCTACCAGTTTGTAGCGTCGCGCGTGGGCCGTTCGTGTCGGTGATCAAGTTTGGCTTGCTGATGGAGGCACGACTCCGAGTAGTTGAAAATGAAAACTTAACATTTATTTGCCGTTGTCAGATGGGGAGGGGAGTTGGCTGGCCGGAGCCGCCTATCCCAAAGCATACAGTGCTTATCAGCCCATCATCATCCAGTACATTCGCCCCGGCAAAGCCCCCTGCTCCGGGCAAGGAGAGGGGTTGTTTTTGTTTTGGGCGAACGGTCCTCCCCGGACTCGGGGGCTACAGTTGGTCTGCGTAACGAACTTTGTCGCGCAAGAAACAACCATGGCCATCTGTCTCCTCCTGCCTAACTGAATAGGCCAGCGGGCAGGGGGACTGCCCGGGCAGGGGGACTGCCGTTTAGCGATCCGACGAGCGTCGGAGCGCATAGAACAGACACAGCCGCTTCACGCCTCGAGGCTGAGAGCCACCGAGGGATTGCCCGCACGCGAAATGCGAGCGGGCAAACAACCGCGCGCGCCTTGGCCGTCACTGCCGCCGTGAAACAGCCAGAGCTGTAAACACGCGGAACGGCTCGGGCTTTCGGCAACGCGCACACACGAAACATGCGAACAAGACTTTGCAGCGAGCGCACGAGGCTCTGCTGCGAAAAGCGAAAGCGAAAAGAGAAAAAGAAAAAGAAAAAAAGAAAGCGAGAGAACCGGTCTCCGGCCGCAGCGAGCGAGCAAGGTCGCGCTGCAGGGGGAGAGAAGGAAAGCTGCCCTCGCGCCTGGCACGCGAAAGCGCGGCGGGCGCGAATGTAAACAAACAGTAGCGACGGCGAAAGCGGCTGGCACGCGAAGCCGCGTCGCGAAACTCGAAGAGAAGCCATCATCAAAAGTTGATGGTTATTGTCCCTCCAGACTCACTAAAAATCACTGCTGGTCTGTGCCAGGTTTCGAGGAACTCCTTCAAGCCAAGGCGATGCCGCTCGCGCATGAGATGGAACCAGAGCTCCTTCCGCACTTTTGCAAGCACTTCATGGAGCCCCGGCGCCGTCCCACCGAAAACGCCAGCGCATCTAGCTACCCACACTTGGTAGGAGCACTCGACGAGAAGGAGCACGAACTGGTTAACCGCGTGTGATGGCAACGGGTTGAGGAAGCGAACCGATGGAAATGGTACGCCTGGGAGTTGGAATAAGTCTGCTACTCTTCGAAGGAGGGCTTCTGGAAGCACACACTGCGAGAAGATGTGGACCAAGTCCTCGCGAGCGCCACAAAAAGGGCACACCCCACGCAAGGGGACGGCCGTGAAGGGCCTGAAGGTGATAGGCAGGCACCCTCGTGCAAAGCGGTACATAAAAGTAGCGCGCTTCGCGTCGAGGAAGCTGGCTGTTATTAGCTTCCACGACGGTTTGTGGCAGGAAAGGTCCAATCTCCTGTGGTGTGCTGGTAATTCCGGTGTTAGTACGTCAACTAGGTCTTGGAGTTTAACGGAAGCTACCTCGTAATCTGGATCGACGCGGTGGAGTGCGGCCAATGTTTGGGCGGCACTCGCGTAGAATGGACTTGGAGTTCCCGCGCGAGGAACGCAATGAGAGAGTGCGTTCGGCGAGAACTGCCGCAAACGAGTGCTAAGAAAGTAGGAGGCGAAGCTTCGAGTCAGGAGCATGTCCGAGTCGAGAGCTGCGCGCGTCCAACGAACGTGGAGCGCACTGGCCATGTAGCCCAGATCGGGAATTCCGAGGCCTCCCTTATCTCTGGGCAACTTGAGCACAGCGCGCGAGACGAAGGTACAGGAACCGTTCCACAGAAAGCGGAAGAGAATCTGTTCCAAGCGAAGCTTGGTTCGATTCGCGACCGGCATAACGCTAGCTACATAAGTCAGTAACGAAAAGAGTAACGATCTTACGATCGTTACTCTCGCAGTCAGCGGACATGAGAGAACCTTAATCTCCCGAATCCTGGCTTCCAGCTTTTCTTGCGCCAGCTGCCAGTTTTCCGGAGTGAGTCCTCCCGGTTCAAAGTAGAAACCTAATATGCGCAGCCTGTCCCTCACGGGTAAGCCGTGCACGGGCTGCGCGCTACTTGGAGCTGCATTCAAGTACATCACTGCACTCTTCGACCTATTAACCCGAGCGCCGCTCGCCCTGCAGTACTCCCCCATGACGTCCAGGACGGTGCAGACAGCTGCCTCGTCCGGGACGACAATAGACAAGTCATCTGCATAAGCAAACAGCGCAGCTGGTGGGGCGTCGGGTGGAAGGGGAAAACGGCCAATTCTGCTGTCGCTGGAAAGACGTTGCAGGAGAGGCTCGAAAGCGAGCACGTATAGCGCAGGCGAGAGGGGGTCCCCCTGCCTGACGCCTCGACCCACATCGAACGGCTCCGAAACGCGATCCCGTATGACAACAGCAGACATTGGCCCCGAGTACAAGGCCTGAATCATGCTCACGAAACCGTCACTGAAACCTGCGTCGTGTAAAACTTGGAAAAGGAACCTGTGGCTAATGATGTCGAAAGCCTTTTCCTGATCGAATGAGCAGAGGATGCCCGGAAGATTCCGTGCGTTAGCCCATTCGATGAGGTCCCTAATCGCGAACCCGTGTAGCTGTGTTGATCGCCCCGGAACGCAGCATGCCTGGTACGGACCCAAAACAGTGTTGAGCACTGGAGTGAGTCGCACGGACAGGCACTTTGCTATGAGCTTATAATCGCAGTTCAGGAGTGTGATGGGGCGCCAAGCTCGCAGGTCGGTACGTCTCGACTCGTCCTTGCACAGGAGAGTGATCAGCCCCTTCCTTTGAGTTGTTGACAAAGCCCCTTCACCCAGCAGTCTATTCACTAAAGCAGTGAATGACTTGCCTAGAAACTTCCAGAACTTGGAGTAGAACTCGACTGTCAGCCCGTCGGAACCCGGGCTGCGATTATGCTTCATAGACTTCATAGACTTCATTTCAACTATCGGCACAGCGAACTCGGGCACTGAGACCCTGGCTGTCCGATCTCCGTCTCTCGTCTCCTCGTTTCATCCGTCGCAGCCTTCTACTCCATCTCCCCGGGCCATTCCAAGACAGGAGGGGCGGCCGGGCGGAGGCGAGGCTCCCTCGGAGCCGCAGCACAGCAGGGGTCGAAGCGTGCGTGCCAGGTTGTCCTCCCCCAAGTCGACAACAGGTATCTTTTCGGTGGGCCAGAAAGTCGACTCGTCCTCGTTACGCGCCGTCTCCTAACGACACCAAGGTGGTTTCGGGGCCAGAGAGTCGACTCATCCTCGTTACGCGCCGTCTCCTAACGACACCAAGGTGGTTTCGGGCTGGGTGGTCGCGACCTTGGGCGAGAAAGGAACACGTGCTCCCCATAAGGTCATCTCGCAGCCCCGATGCCCGCGGCTATGGCGCGCTTCACCGACGCCCTATCTTGAAACGCAACAACGTGAACTGTGGCGGTGCGCGCGAGAACGAGTTAGTTCCAGGCCACGTCCTCCTGGCGTTGTTAGTGGCGATTGCCATCGTTCCAGCCACTTCCTGGCCAGTTACGAAACGAGAGAGGCCTTTTGTCTTCCCGCTGTAACTGCAGCGAGAGCGCACAGAAACGAGGGCGCGCGATCAGAGGGCAAACTCACGTGTAAACAATGAAAAAACGAAAGAAAAATGCTGCGCATGCCTTCGTCGCTTCTTATTTTCGTCTGAGTATGCGTGGCAATGGTGACGCGCAGCGCCTGTCTTAAGAGGGCATCTCACTCACCACTGTGGCGCCTCAAACTGTGATTTCAAAGAAGCTTTGTGGGTTGGCAGCTCAGTTCTGCAGAAACCCTCAAGATGGCGAATGGAAAGAAAAGAAAAAAAAATTGCCACCTACCCGCTCGCATAGCATGTAAAGTACACACGGATAGATTAGCAAAAAGAAAAGCTTCCGGTAGGCGGGAAATCACGCGCCTGAAGAGATTTTTCGACAACTATAGGAAGTCGCTTACTCTTAAAAAATATTTAAAAAGCCGGATCTATTGACTTCATGCCTATTTTCTCTCTCACTTATTTGGGTGTCGTGTCAAATGTGATCGCGTACATGGCCACATGTGACTGCGACTAAACGAATTCACTTGCTTGTTTGTCATATTGTCGTCATATATATATTACAGGAAATGCGGGAGTCGGACGTCACCCTCCCATGCCTCAGAGTGCGCAGTGCGTGATAATATACAGGCGCAGCATAATGCGGGCCTGCGCCAGTCCATCCGGTTCCGACAGTTCTGCGTATACAACACACAACAGAAGTGAGCCGCCCCGTCGGCATCTGCGCCGATACCTGCCTCTCTCGGCAAAGCAGCTCGCCCAATTTCGTCCTATATGCCAGTCAGTAATGTTGTTACGCGCGCAGATAAACGCTTGACAGAGGCGAGACGGCAGCTTGCACGAAGTGTTGAGGTCTGCAGATGGAAGCGTACAACTCTTGCACTGCAGCCGCCGGCCACAGACGGTGGCGCACCGCGGCGACATGCCGTAGCAGGTAAAAGTGTCGCGTCGTTATAAGCTCGCGGGTTCGATATCCGGCCACGGCGGTGAAATGCAAGAAAACCCCTGCACTTATAACATTGAGGCGCGCGCCAACGGACCCATGGAACTCATAAAGGCGATCGAAAGAGCACCTACACGTAACTGACTTTCTAATTGCGCGATATATACAGTGCTCGATTCCCAGTAGCACCCAATAGGGATGTAATGAAAAAGCGGTCACGTAACGCTTTCAAAGCGCGCGTGCAGTGCTTACACTGAGCGGTTTCGCGTGGTGGTTTACTTATATAAACCATTCTGCAGGCCACCTGTCGGTAGCCCAAGCAGGAGTTGCTGCGATTCAAAGAAGTATATATATTGCACACAAAATTATATACCGAAGAATAAAATTCGGGGTTCCATGGAAACCCGTCTGGTCGGGAAAGTTCATGGCGGAAAAAACCTAGCGCCGAGCAAAAGGAGTTTCAACCGGTGCCCTTATACGCTCGATTTTTCCGCCATACCGAGGAACACTTGACAACACCACCAGCAATGCAATACCACGAAAGAACACCTACCAAGACATTTATAGCAATAATGTAAGTTTGATACTCGGCTGCTGACGCGAAAGACGCAGGTACGATCCCGGACGCTGTGGTCGTAACTTCGGCGGTAAGTGAAAAAGCTAGAGGTCCGTGTACCGTCCCATGTCAGTGTACGTTAAAGAAACCCACGTGGTCATGATCGCATCGTCGTTTGGCAAGTGAAGCGCCAGCAATTATTGATAACGAAGATTAGACAAAAAAAAAATAAGACCAAGATCTCCCCACCAAATAAATAAATAAATAAATAAATAAATAAATAAATAAATAAATAAATAATGCGCCTAGCCGTGACCATACTCGGCAAACACTATGCAAAAATAAGTGTTTCGATAGATGCAAGTAATGTTAAAAGTATGCTAATGCTAAACTAATGACATACTGATGTTAAAGGCACAAGCTACGCCAAGGCGCGGTTTTTCTCAGTCTCAAATTCTTAAAAAAAAAAAGAAGAAGAGCGTTCTTCTTTTATGATAGCTCTTTCGAAAAAGAGCTGTTAAATCGTTCCGATAATGACGCTGCGTATATATATCTCCGAGCTGACAATGGTTGTTGATAACACTGCGTCATCAAACATAAGAATACGACGCTACAGCTCGTGCAGAAATGAGTGACCATAAGGAGTACGCGAAGCGTAAACTCAGCCAAGGAATGCGCGGGGGAAAATTAATGTGATTATTGAAATGTAGGAGAGCACGAATAAAGGCGGAACTGCCGTCGGTGGTTTTCCGGGGCGGCCTATACAAGGGCACGTGTCTTCATCAGTGACCACGGATGGAGCGCAGGGATTGATAGAGAGGGCAGCCATCCCTCGTGCTATCGGTGGTGACCCCGACGACCGATCGCTCTCATCGGTCCAGCGTTCACGTGCGCGACTAAACCGCGATAAAAGCCACTGCCGCCGTGTGTCACGCCGCGCGCAAGTGTGGTGCAGCGAGAGTCCAGGGTCGTAACTGCAGTCGAAACAGATGCAACAGCTAGACTTGGTTCTCGTGGTGAAACCTAGTGTGACGTATACGTTATACTATTTATAGAACTAAAAATAGGTATATTTTTATGATGACACCTTAAATAAGCAATAAATCACGTCGCTGCGCGGCATTCTTTAAGGATAATAGAGAATTGTTGTATAATTTGTCCAGTATCTGTCCTTTCCTCCCTAAGTAAAATTTCTGAAGAAGAAAGATATTCTCGTTTGCATTGTAGATATGACTTGTGCCTTTCATACTATTATCGTTACTATTTATTTCGTAAACTTGAAGCACATGGAATAACTGGCCCCGCTCTAAACTTGCAAAAATTATTTTTGTGATGCAGAGTTTTTAGTAGGGTGCGTGTACCGTCGCTTTTTTCGTGTTTAGGTTAATGACACGAGAGACGTGACTGCCCTACGTCGATCACTGAGTATTATGCACCCGATAAATATTAGTCTTCCCTACTTAATAAACTAAACGCAGTAGAGAGAGAGAGAGAGATGATGGGCGGAAGGCAGGGAGGTTAACCGGAAGAGAAAATATCCAGTTTGCTACCCTGCACTGGGGAAGGGGTGAAGGGAGACAGAAAGAGATGGAAAAAGAATAAAGAAAGAGAGAAGTCAAATCGCGCACACACACAAGCACGGCATGTGTCACAGACGGTTCACGAGGCCCGTTGCGCGCAAAAACTTGAGCACAGCCTTCGTGGCTTTCTGCTGCGAGACACTGTCTGTCCGGCATTCCAATATGGTTTGCTCGGACAGCGGTCGACCATCAAGGCGTGACAATTCTGTGGCGAGAGTCTGTCGCTGGGAGCAGTACCCAGGGCAATCGCAGAGGACGTGCACAATTGTTTCCTCGCTGCCGCAGTGAATACAGGCAGCACAGTCTTCCAGTCCAATGCGACAGCCGAAACTTCTTGTGAATGACGTGCCTAGCCACAGGCGGCAAAGTACGGTAGTTTCACAGCGGGTAAGCCCACGCGGAACTCGAAGTTGTAGTGATGGGTTGAGGCGGTGCAGACGGGTATGCAGAAGACCAGGAGTGTTCCACAGCGCTATAGTCATATCACGCGCAAGCGAGCGAAGTTTTCTTACTGTATCCGTTCTTGACAGTGGGATGGCTTGCAGCACTCCAATTTCGTGGGCACGTTTCGCAGCATTATCTGCGTGCTCGTTGCCGATTATTCCAGAGTGGCCTGGTAGCCACTGAAACGTGATGTCATGGCCTTTGTCGGTTAATTCGTGATAGAGCTGTCGTGTTTGAAGCACTAATTGGTCTTGCGGCCCGCTACGTAAGGCCGATAAAAGGCACTGAAGGGCTGACTTGGAATCTGTAAAGATGGCCCATTTCTGTGGTGGCTCTCCATCGATCACGCAAAGTGCGGTGCGTAGTGCCTCAAGCTCCACGGCTGTCGATGTTGTGCCATGAGACGTCCTGAACAGCACATCTACTGCTTTGGCAGGGAAGGTCACAGCTCCTGCAGATCTGCCTGCTGCTGTTGAGCCATCAGTGTAAAGCTGAAGATGATTCCTGTAGTCCTCATGTAACATTAGTAGAGACAGCTGTTTTAAAGCCGGCGGTGAGAGCTCCGCTTTCGTCCGAATCCCTGGCACTGTCAGCCGTACCTTTGGACGGGCCAGTAATTTGGTACAAATGAAATGGCGCAGCAATCTACTTATTCGTCTGTCCATAAAACTAGAGGGAGAGGTAATTTATTAAAATAAAGAAAAAATGTAGGGTCCTTCGACAGGCACTTGAAGGCCCCGTGAGCCGGTAAGCGGCGGCAGCCCGGCGCGCTCTCGCCACCAGATCGAGCTGTTTTCCCACTGTTGTGCGGTGGAGTGTGGGGCAGGAGGATTGACGTTCATGACCTCACAAGTGGCGTGGCAGAGAATCTGCGCATTGTGGCTGGTACTCTGCGGAGCACATGATACTTTTTAGCGAATTGGGTGTCAGCACGCTTGACGACGTGGCAGCACCCGAGCAAGAAAGCGCACAGCTGCATACAGCAGCCGGTTGAACGGGGACCAGCTGCGCCGAGCTCGCACGAAGCCGGCACACAGGCGGAAGCACAGCCGGAACAGCGGAGCGTGTTCACGCACCTTCTGTGCACGTCAAGCCTTCTGTCAACTCCCGCGATGGAGGTAAACAAACAGCAGCCCCGATGTTGGCGGGCATAAGCGCCCGGCACGGTATAATGCGCTCGCGTATATGCAGTGCATGTTTTTTTTTTCCAGCGCCGACGCACGCACATGGATGCCGCGGTCTGCAGGTGGTCTAAATTACTGGAACACTCCACTACGGCGTCTCTCATATAATCAAGTGGTGGTTTCGGGACGTGAAACCCCAGAAAACAATCAATTCAGATGCTGCGGTGTCGCGGTTGTGTTGCTTGAAAGCGAAAGACGCGGGTTCGATGCCGGCCGCGGCGGTCGCATTTCGCGATCACTAGAGGCCCGTCACCGTGCGATGTCGGTGTAGCCTCGTAATCCTCGATTTGGCACGTGAAACCCGAAATGAGCACCAAAGTACACGTTGCTTGTATGCATATCACGCAACCTGTCGGGCTGGCAGCAGCAGGCGGGCTATTAAAGGCATCCGTAAGTTGCGAGTCAGCGTCCGTCCCGTGCCCTTACTGTGTCATTGCGCTGTTTTTAATACGAATCCTAACCGACTCGCCCAATCGTCAGCACTTCTACGTTGACCACGAGCCTGTCGGTTTTGCCGGAACACTTTCGTAGAAATGATCGCTGAACGCACGTCTTGGCTGCCGATATCATTAGGCTGCATATATAGTGTCAAGAAGCTAACCGAATAAAGCCTTTCCAAAAACACTTTTTTCCTCGCGGCGAAAAAGAAAACCAAACCCGCTGGCGCGAGTGCACACCCGTTTCATTGCACGTGTTTGCATGTCCGCGAACAAGCTCGCTGCTTCCATGGAATATGTTGCGGTGCGTTTTGACGATACGTGACAAGCCACGATTGCCGCGTTCGGCGCTGCTCGAGGCGTGCGCGAGCGCCCTTCTGAACGTAGTACACATGCCTACACGTGCACGAATCACACACAGGCGTCGGGCTTTCCGCACCACGCACGCTGTGATCGCCCCATGACAGCCGAGCCACGGGGCGTCCGTGCTTCGCGCAGCATGAACTTGCGCAGTCTCCGACAGCGGTGTGGCACATCGCCGTTTCACACACGCGTGCCAGGAATCCCTTTAGACGGGACAGACTGTATGCACGCGTAAACAGAAAAGAACGACAGTGCCGTGTAACATTGATGCGCCCACCCGGTCTATCAATTGTAAGGGAACAGATTAAACGCCGCTATGTATGTATGTATGTATGTATGTATGTATGTATGTATGTATGTATGTATGTATGTATGTATGTATGTATGTATGTATGTATGTATTGTACGGTGCAGCACCAGCGACCTCGTTGTGCGTCGATGACGCCCACCGCTATAGCAGCACACCAGGATATCAGCATCACGCGCCTTGCATGAAGGCCACACTATATCGGAAAGCAAATGCAGCGTCGCTAGGAATTTCCGAAGATCGTGGGTTCGGTCCTCACCGATGGATGGTGAGTTTTCTCGTCCACTTTAATCCCTTTCCATTTATGTCAACTGCCCCGCCACGCGGTGGTCTAGTGGTTATGGCACTCGGGCGCTGACCCGAGGGTCGCGGGATCGAATCCCGGCCACGGCGGCTGCATTTCGGTGGAGAAATGAGGCCCGTCGCTATATATATATATATATATAGATGTGTAGTAGACCCTCGGAATTGGCAACAAAAATGCGGAAAGCGTTTATTCAACGTTTCAGCCGGAGACCGGCCTTCATCAGGAATGATGATTCCTGATGAAGGCCGGTCTCCGGCTGAAACGTTGAATAAACGCTTTCCGCATTTTTGTTGCCAATTCCGAGGGTCTACTACTCATCTCTGCCTTCACGCCTCCGGCCTATTCCCTATTTCACCACCATGACTGCTATATATATATATATATATATATATATATATATATATATATATATATATATATATATATATATATATATATATATATATATAATGCTTCAATATAGCCGCAACTGACGGGGCTATATTCTATACCTCTGTTGAAGCTGCGCATCAAGTAAAATAACAGCAGCGTACGCGAAAAGCACCGGCGTACAGTATAGGTAGGTTCACTATCTTCACGGGTATAGAGCACCGCTCATCCGAAGCGGTCATTTGAATTGAAAGGCGACCTTCGCTGGTCTTTTTAATACCTCGCCCCACGAAGGTGTCGCAGTGTCGACTGCGCATATGAGGTGCGGAATAAATCGGAGCCGTACACGACAGGAAGAACAAAGGAGACGGGGGGCGCCGAGGCGACGTGAAAGAACAGCGCGGACGACGCCTTCGGCTCCCTCGTTCTTCCTCAACACTGTGTCTCACCTAGCGTCAGCTTGCCTGTCGCGCTCGTCTTCGTCTGGTCGGATGTGTTGTCAATGGAAATAGCCTCTCGTTTTACGCCCACAACATCGCGCGTCCCCCATGCACCTGACAATATAGGGAGTATTGGAAATACAGGCGACTCCAAGTTAGCGGCATCCTATCGCTTGAGCGCGCAGAATAAGTAAGCGCGCGCGCATTAGGCGCCCTCGAACACGAAAAAATAAAAATAAAAATAAAATAAAAATAAAGATAAATAAGTAAATAATCGGAAGCCTCACATTACAAATATTGCGGAACTCGAAATGTTTGTAAAACAGGGGAGGACTCTATAGACTATGAGGGTCCGTGGTTCTTAAGATGCGATGAGCATCCAGAGTGTATGCTTCGACAAATATTACACTGTAGTTTCCCCATGTAAATGTTATCGCAATAAAATAGAGCCCAGACATAGGGACTAACTTCTATATACCTGCCGCAACGATATGTTACGATTTTATTGCTCTTTTTCAATCGACCGGCAAGAAAGGCAGCTTCAGGACAAATGTTGCGTCGATGAAATGTAGGTACAACTGAAGAAAACGCATTACGGTTCAGAGTTCTTAAAAATGCGTAGCTAGAAGGCGGGAAGTTAGGTGCCTTTTTTTTTTTTTAGCTATTAGAAATGAACCTTTGCAGTGACTGATAGTAATGTGTTCACAGTATTACTGCTATGAGATTGGTTTGAAGACGTCCCTTAGATACGCCAAGGGCACAGTACGCATAGTGACGTACTTGCGAATGATGTATTATTTAATAGACAAAACGCGAATTCATTTTTTTCTTATTTATTTCAACAAAATATCGCACGGTTATTTCTTTGCATTCAGCGTTTGTTTCCTCTTCTTTGACGGTTTACTTTAATAATTACATTTTGTGATATCTGTACGTTCCAACAGATGGCGACGTCTCTGCTGCGCAAGAACGAAAGGTACAGAATAGGATGAGTCACGCAGGTGCCGTGAAGGTAGGAACGGCACAATCAAACGCATTTTTCCGGTTCGCCAACAATGAGGGTGGGTGTGCCTTGACCCAGTACGGCGATCGGAATATTGCGCGACGATGTTGCCGCAGTAATATTTTAGTCGGATGCTTTTTGTCCCCTGGTATGTGTATAGTAGCTCTGAGCAACAGCATCTGCTGCGTGTTGGGAGGAATAAAGTAAATGTGGAAGCAAAAAGGCTGATACCACGATACCCCGCGGAACCACGACACGCCAAGTATTCTGCGACGACTACAGTCCAATCGTATATGAGACATCAAATCGCAGGATTAAATTTGACGGTGTTTTAACGGACCGCCTCTCGGGCTCGATGGCGGTGACGACGAAATCACATTCGGCGGACTTTGAAGACGGCTCGGTAAACGTGCCAGCTGCCAAACTTCGTGCGCGGCACGTGTGTCCACGACGGGAGCCCATAAAGCTGGCTTCTTTCCAAGTGCATCGTCTTTCGTATGGTGGCCGGACGCCAGCCGCGATGCATCCGGATGGCACCGATCCGGACATCCGCAGGGAGTTGCCACTGCCTCTTAGGGGAACTGACGGCAATCGAACGGGCCGCAGCCGAGAACTTCCGAGAGAAGTCTCCTCATCCTATAGGCCGCCAGAGGACGAGTGAAGATTGTGCTCGTAGTATCTCTGCTAGCAACGCATGTCTTTCAAAATGTTACAGCAGCGATCGAGTGGCACCACTGGCAATAGGAATGCCATAACAGCGATTAGACGAAACAACGCTCTCAACGCGCTGGCTTGCACCGAAGGGGCGTTTCTGAGGAAACAGTCAACGTTGAGTGGACGAAGCGTCTGAACGCGCCTGTTTGCACGGGAGAGATTTAGCGGCTGTTCACTCCACTTGGCCAGCCGTTGGAACACTGCTAACATTGCTTACTCTTATCCGGTGTACATGTGTTCTGCGCTGACGTTACGCCGGAAGCTGGATCATCAACCCACATCGAACCCGTCGTTGCTATACAACGAAAGAATGTATTCGTATTTAAAAATTTTTTGATAATTTTCTTCTGCAGAAGGCAGTTTGCTCGTTGCAAGGAAATTTTTGGGACTTGGATAAAAAGTGGTTCGAGGCCCTCTTAATTAAGCGAACCGCTCGGAAACCCACGGATTACTGTAGTCTACAAACGGTGGAGGGGCTTTTATAGGAATAGCGCCATACGGCAGAGTACTCTATAGCAAGCCAATAGAAATGCGTAAACTGTATTTACGAAAAATGTTGCGTGTATATATATATATATATATATCCGCTCGAATCTTTCACACAACGAGGAAGCCGAAAGAGACATTCCCCGTTTCGTCACTTAGCATTAATTCACTGGAACGCTCAGCGTAATATGCAAAAAAACAAAAGGCTACTCCTGCGCAAGCCGAAGGACCGAATGTTGAGTTACCGTATATAGGCATACACACTTCTCGCCCGTACAGAAACTGCAATGTCAGGGAATAATTTCTTTTATAGTGTGGGTAAGGCATATACACACACGGGGATAAACATGTGAAACTCAGGTTCTTCCCCCCTATTAGGCTATGCTAATTACGTCGCAATACCTCAACATCGCGCGCTGGCTAGAAAGTAAAAGAACGCAGAAAACGGGGTGCCCGTGCGTGGAGGTAGCTTTAGATTCCGCAAAACAGAACAGCGTCCGCCGCGGTGTTCTGGCGCTGCTTGACTGCGGGTCCGAAGGAGGCCGCTTCGATTTTTGATCGAGGCGAAAATGGTTAAGAGGCCCGTGTACTGCGCAATGTCAGTGCATGTCAAAGAACCCGAGGTGATCGAAATTGCCGGCGGGGCCTCTTTCACTCCGTTTCCCGCACGGACGCTGAGCCGTGCTCCCGCAGGGGCTGCAGGACATAGCGCATACATACTGACAAAATGTTACAAACACACAAGAAGATATCCCAAATTATAAATCACAACAGGCACCCACGAAACGGCGTCAAACCAGCGAAAACAAACCGTGTGACTTGACGAAGTAAAAAAAAAAAAATCAGTTGACTTCGATTCTCTTTTCACGCCATTTCATGCTTCTCCTGAGTAGATGGACGCTAAAGGTCTCAAGTCACCTGACAGTGCCCCGCCTCCCTTGTCCTCCTCTCCATCAGTATACGCTGCAAACGCCGCCCCAAACCATTGGCGCGAAAAAAGTATGCAAAAGAAAATTCCCAAACTGCTCTGAAAGTTCCTAAATTTCTGACTATGCTAACAATTCCTATCTTCGTGTGAATGTGCGTTATTGACAGACACGAACGCTCGTGATGGACTGCACGCCGAACACTGCGTGCGTATGTTAATTCGAACTTCTTTCTTCCTCCATTCCTCAGTGCAGGGTGGTCAACCGGCCTCGGCCTGATGCCTCTCTTAGCACGTATGAGCCTCATTGTAAATTTAACCTTCGCTTAAATTAGGCGTTAAAACAAGACAGGAACAACCATGACGACGACAACAGCAGCAGCGAACAAAAGCCTCCCCGTCACATTTCACATGGTTGTTCCCGAGAATAACAAAAGAGGAGGGGCCCCGGTTTCATCAAGGTCTCCCCATCTGAATCCAGTGCCATGGTAACCCCGCTACGGAGACTAATCTGGACGAAAGCCTCCCTCCTCGTAATCCCTCGGGGCAGCGCGCGACGACCAAGCCGGCCGCCGAAGAGACGCCGTCGCTGCTCCAATCTTGCGCCACGCCAACGTATAGGCAGCGGCTCCCAAATAGTCACGCAATTCAATACGCCTGCATCACACCACCGGCTTCTTGGGCGGCGAACTGCTTTTGGGCGACTTGCATGCAGGCCTGCACTGAAAGTGACGGCAGCAAAGAAGTTGCGGAGTCGTCGTCTCTTATGACATTTGATTTGCAATAAATACACACACACATTATATATATATATATATGTGTGTGTGTGTGTGTGTGTGTGTGTGTGTGTGTGTGTGTGTGTGTGTGTGTGTGTGTGTGTGTGTGTGTGTGTGTGTGTGTGTGTGTGTGACGAAGATTTACAAGTAATGGTGGAATGCAGAGATGAAGAATATTGAGCAGCGTCATTTGCCCCAAAAACACCACGTCAGTAAAAGTGCATATGCCTGTTTCTTCCAATCAAAGGGAATTCTGCTTCTGCTGAGCTTGTACACGAAACCGCTACGGAGACTTATCCACCACTGCACCGCAAGATTTTAACTTGCGTCAGTATCAATTATACAAACGCTAGACGTAATGTACTAGAAGATGCAAGTCCACTCATTAGACAATGAAGCGGCTATATACTGACGGAACATGATATGCTAGAACATTGTGTCACTCGAACAAAATATGAAATTAAATTGCATAAAACGGGGGTGAGGGGACTCAGTCACATTATTCAACAACGAAAAATAGTTTTTGCGCACACGCTACAAAATCTAAGGGTTCGCAAAGCGATTGCTTCTGCCTTTCTACGCACCCATCAGAAATGTTGCGGCTATACTTGTTCACTTGATTAACACTTTGTTCCTAAATGTTATCCGATTTGATCTCTATGAAGGTGCTTCAGTAGTGTTTTGGCCACTACACATAGCTGTTATCTGAGACTCCGCAATCAGCGAGAAACAAAGGAAGGCTACATTTAAGAAGCATGTTTAGCGCAAAGAGCCCTAGCGATTTTAGGGTGTGTTATAAATAAGTAAAAATGTTATACAGTTTCCATATATGGAGCACTACAAATTTATGCTACGTTGTAATACCTTTAGTGGAAGTCGTCTCACACGCTCGTGCCAGTTCCGCTCCAAAGTGTACTATACATCGTCCCCCTCTGGGAGCCGACAGCGGGCCAAGCTGTTCGCTCAGCCTTTCTTTTGTACATTTCCCCAAGCTACAAGGAAACGTACAGAATTGCGTACCCGAAGATTAAGTTGTCTATAATGCACACGCCTTCAGCCGCAAGGCTTGTGTATCACTGCAGATGCAAGTGAGAAGGGCTACTTTGAGTCGCATCTCGTTTAGTAGAGAGCACACACTGTTTGTTACTCTCGAGTATACCGCGTTCCGACTGCGTAGCGAAACCGGCCCAGATCAACGGACATCAACGTCCGATCGAGCCGAAATGCACGAAGCATTGCCCGCTCAAGTTCTGGCTTCATCTGTCTCCCCCGAGGGAGACCAATGCATCGCTCAGGTGACGCGAGGCAATACCACTCGATCGCGATCAAAAGATGGCTCATGCGCGAGTTGTACGAGGAATATTTCTTGTACTTCTTTTAAAATGCTAAATATTGCTCGAAAGACGTGTCCTGAAAGGTGCACACACCTTAAGGCTGTAAGGGATAAAAGCACGGACTTAGGTCACGCTGCGGTCTTCAGAAACCTGCTAACGCCCGATGCGCATCGGCTCCATTCGGCGCGACAGTGCAACGCCTTTTCCGTTGACTTCATTGTATCGCGCATCGCATTAACCTTCTTCTGGCGCATCACAACGGATATAGCTTGAAGAAAACCTTCGGGCTGGACAGTTAGGATCCTCCTGTAGGTGGCCGCTGGTGGCACTTTGGGGTGAATTTGTTGAGGCTTTTGCCAAACTGAATTCCGCTTGTTGCGGTTCTGCTTCCCAAGCCTCACCTTTAGACAGGAGATACTCGTTGAGGGCAAGATATACGCTTTCTCGACCTGTTGCTCCACTTCAGACAAAACGTATCTGCTCGTCACACATGCACCACTCTTGAAAGAGCTGCTTCTGCAGTTTTCATCGAATCGCTACTAAAGAAAAAAAAAGGGGGGGGGGGGGAATTTGGCCACCACTTGTGCCACCCTGCGGAACGGTCCAGCTCGCTTCTACTATATACCATCAGATCCCACGGAGCGACGGTACACGCCAGTTCAGCGGCTTAAATTTTTTTCTTTTTTTAAAGGAAAGGACGCTAATTTCTGCAGCCCATGTCGGGAGCACGGCTAAGCGTCCGTGGGGGTGAGGGGAAAGGGAGTGAAATAGATATAAAGGAGAGAAAAGCCGTAGTGGAGGGCTCCAAAAATTTAGAGCACGTGGGGTTCTTTAACGTGCACTGACAACGCACAGCACACGGGCCTCTGGCATTTTCGCCTCCATCGAAAATGCGACCGCCGCGGCCGGGATCGAACCCGCGTTTTTCGGGTGGCAGTACCGTAACCACTAAACCACCGCGGCGGACAGCGGCTTAAAGACAACGGCTATCCTGTACTTGCGCTGCCTGCCATGTCCCTCGCAGGTAGTTCCGGCTAGCAGAAATCGCGTCTGATCGAATCTTCATATTCTGCAAAGTAGTGATACAGACGGCAACCGCGCGGAAGACGAGGACAGAGAAAAGACCGGAGACACACGAGCGCTGTGTCCCAAGCATCTTTTCTGTCCCCTTCTGCGCATTTATACCCTGTCTTATACCCAAACAGTCACGCTTGCGGAAGGTAGTATAGAGTTATGCTCCATGTGCGTAGAGTTTTATCACGGTCTAGTGGCTGTGGCACTCGGCCGATGGTAGCGGCGGCTGCATTTCGATGGATGCGAAATGTATACTGTGCGATGTCAGTGCACGTTAAAGATCCCCACGAAGTTGGACTTTCCGAAGCCCTCCACTGCGGCGTCTCTTACAATGATATCGTGGTTTTGGGACATAAAACCTCATCAACCAACCAACCAACCAATCAATGAACGGTGTTAAGAAGGCTGCCTGGTGCGCGAGGGCTGGTGTGTTTTTGGCTCCCTGCAAGCTACTCGCGTACGAAAGTGAGTGATAACCATAAGCGCTGTGTCAATGAGCACGCTGCCTGGTATGTCCCGCGCAAACGCCAAGTCTTGTACGAGGCCTCGTGCGGCAGACATCGGACAAAACGGGCCTCACGACCGTCCGCGCGAGCCCCATGAAGGCAGAAGACCAGAGGGACAGGAAGTATACTGGCCACATACCGAGTGCTCGGCGCGGCCCCCACAAGACACGCGTTTTGCGCAGTTTACAAATACGAAACAGCACGCGAGGTTTTCAAAGGTTGGCTGCGATCTATGAGGAGCCGCCTCTCCTTCCACGAATCTAACTGACAAGGAGTACAATCATCTCCGCCACTAACATTTGGATTTTACCTATCTTCTTTCCTGACGCATACGCGGGTCTAGAGGTTCTTGACTTTTCGACCTCTCCATTGTATTCCTAGTTCCAGAAAACGTATATCCGTGTACGAGCATAAGCGATGTGGTTGGCAGTCAGCAATTGTCCGACGTCCTTTGTTATGCGTTTTTATTTTGCACTGATGACATTTCTAACAAACAGTCTATAGACACGCTCACTCTAATATTTGACTGAATCAGATAAGAAAACACCGCCGACATGCGCGCTCTACCTTAGCCTATAACTGCAGTGTTGGAAAACAGCGGGCAACGAGAGCGAAAACAAAGGCAAGATCGTTGCTCGTGACGGACGAGTCAGGTGTAGACGAGCTCGACAAGCGGATGAGACGAGAGTGTTTCGCTACAAACATGACACGCAGCAGTTGTCTGGCGTAATTACTTTTTCTTACTTATATAGTGGCACTGTAAACCTTTCTTCAGGCGCGCACAACAGAGGTACTATTCACGGCTGTTCAGAAGAATGAGTGAGTTTCATAAACGTTACTCCACCTTGCGGGTTTCCGCGGAACTCATTTGCCATATATTCACGTCCATGTGCTTCGAGTTGTCGATTGATTCGCCATCGCGCTCTCAATCGCTGGCCTCCTGGTTAGCTCAATTGGCAGAGCGAGCGCCCCGGACAGGCGTTGGTCCCGGGTTCGAACCCCGGACCAGGACGAATTTTTCGGCAACTAGGAAGCTTTCATTTCTGAGAAATCCGTATGGATTTCCTTGTAGCCTTGGTGCTACAAAACGGGTGGATGCTAATTTCCCCTTTCATAAACTACTCCACCTTGCGTGTTTCCGCAGAACTCATTTGCCAAGAATGAGTGAATACACTCATATGCGAAAGAAAAAAGAAAATGCGAGAAAAATTGATAGGTACAGAAAAAGAGTTTTCAACAGGAAACTCAGCCAGCTCATCGCAACACGCGCTGTATCAAGATGTTATTGTTTCGTGTCGTCGTGTAGCCTTACGGGTCCTGGTTAGCCATGTTCTTTGAGAGTCACCTATAGAGGCCTTTACAAGTTGCCCTGAGAATACCGCCTAACCAGCTTGTGCATGGTCAGTCTCATTTTCCCTTACACTCCGCTTCGTACAACACTGATATGCGCTCGCACGATAAGACTAAAATTGGAGAATTTGTTTCCTTTCGCTTCAAAATAGCGCTCACGACTGAGTGTTATATCCGAGATGCTCGTTCGTTTAATAAACAGTATAACCAAAAATCAAATGATGCGATTTCCGCAGCATTTGACAGCAACGCAACAAAAATGTCGCTTTTCTTGCATAAGTGAAAGAACATACAACTCGTGTCACTGGTCCATCTATGACACACTTGCGTTGGCGTGCACTTACAACACAGCTTGGCAGCTTGTTCCATCACTGAGTTGAGATCTCGCCAGATCTCTTCCGAGTACAAACCTTTACCTCTCTTATTTTCGCGCGGTCTATAGCGTACAAAAAAGCATCCATTATGACTCGATTGTCCAGAATGAACTCAACAATTGCAGATGTACGCGAGTTCACTTACTAATGCATGGGTAAAAAAAAAAAAAATGCTGCGACGCCGGCCCAGTTGCGCATTCACTTCCGTGTAAAATTTCCGAGATCAATCTTCGCACGCAATTCATTCTGTAGTGCGGAAAGCCGGTGCTGTCCGTGCCACATGAGATAGCGCTCTTGCCAGTGGCACAGCTGGCTTGTTTTATATACAACTGCTAGCGCAGGCCGCATACGCGATAAATCGTCCGTCCGTGACTCGCGGGTAATGCGTGGTCGTCGCGTGATGCCAGTTCTCTACCTGATGTTGTAATTATTTTCGACTGCAGCTGCTGCTGGATTCAACGTCGAACAAAACAACGAAAGAATGCAAGTTCGGGCACGTTGGTATTGCAGTTATCGCTTTAGCGCACGAATTATGCAAGGACAGCAAAAAAAGAAAATGCACACGGGACACTCTGTCCAGGAATTTTCACAGTGTGTATCTCGTGCCCCAGCTACAAAATCAAAATAGAAACTACGAAAGTTGCAGTGGTCGAGCATCTACTGGAATGTGGTAGTCAAGTTGCGATGGGGGATAGTTGGTATGACTTCATGGTTTAACGCGCTGCCAAGGCTTGACAGAATTCCATGAAGTCATGTAATATAGTGTTGTGGTATCGCCCTCGCTTGCTTCTGAGTGTCCCTTTATTGTTCCATTAGCTAAACTAGAAACTCTCGAAACGATGTCACCTATACAGCTCAGCCAAAGCTGCCCGGCATCCCACAAAAGCACCAAATTCTATTTTTTTTCCGTATTTTAATGAATTTGTATGCCGTTACACGGACAACATTGAGAGAGTTTCTGCTGCAGGTGATGGAGAGAGTTTAAATGTCGGTACGTGGTTCCCTTCCGGAATGACGAAGGCGTGAAGTCGTAGGAGAATTAGTTGTATGGGAAACAGTTTTGCATACGAAATATATCCATTGCGTAATGCCAGTTTTTGCCCTGCCAGTACAAACACGTGTCGTTTTCAAATTTTCTACCTTCCGCCGAAAATTCAGTTCTCAGGGCTATGAGTCTCCACGGAGGGCAAAACACACGCGAGCTAAATAAACTCGTGCTTTGGCAGATTTTTTGTGCTCGAACAACCATGAAGCAGGCTTCACCATGACTGATTGGTTGGCAGCTTCTTACACAGAGAGAAGCAGGGCCATTCAGCTAGCTATACGCCTCGTGCAAGCCGACGGAAGCGCTACTGGTGGCGACCCTGCTAAGTATTCGCGGGAGAGTAGGCAGCCGTGCGCCGTAGCTTCCTACGACTTTGTTCGCGTTCGCCGTTTAGTTCGCGTTGTCGCAGCGAAATAAGCAACTTTCTTTGCATGTGTGGGGTGGCCGAAGCTTCAAGGGATGTCGAATAACAAAAGCCATCCAAACACGACCTCTTCCTGTACGTAGGCGTTTAACCAGAATTTTGATTTCGCAGGGTGGGACGGGTGTTACCCATGGCGTTAACGAAAATGGAGGGGGGCTACCCACCTGGCTAAGTTTTAAGGGGGAGGAGTGTAAACAAAAGCCTGCTTGTACGTTTAAAGTGCTCACACAGAAGTCTTGCCCTATTTTACGAGTTACACCAGCTCTAATAAGACAAGAAACTCATGTGTGCTCGGTATGCGTGTGCCCCACCACTGTTACTAGAAGAAAAAAAATTGTTACAACAGTGGCAGTTCGGGCATGTTCATACACCATCTTGAAAAGTAGAAGCACGCAGAACACACGGACGAAAGAGCATGAAGAAAGTTTGAAACCAACACAAGACTAAATATAGCTTTGGTGCGTGCTGAGCATTTCATATACGGAATAATGGGAAGATGCTGGACCGCAAACCACCATGATAATGGCAATACTTGCATAGGCACATAAAGCTCTAAAACAATGTGGTGCACTGCAGGCCCACAGAAGACGCATATATGACGAAATCTCCGTAAAGTGACGAAGAAATTCAGTAGCTGTTTAGTGTTTACATGTTTCTACATACATCTTGACGATAGAGCGAGCCCCAGCCTTGCTGTCGCTCCCAATTAACTTGACCAACCCTTCGCCGCTTTTCAATATATCATGCGCCTTCTCTTTACTCAGCATCCAAAACACAAAAATTCTCACGCAGCTTTGTGCGCTTTCAAGAAGGTCGCTCAGAAAATTGCAAGTTTTGACGGCTGCAGCAGGTAGGGTAGTTCGACGAACGCGGCGCTAAATGGTTTTATCCGCTGGCAAGTTTGGCGATATCCATGAGGAGTGTACGCAGGTTCATTAACAATCTCTCAGTTGCGCTTCATAAGGTGACTTTTATGTCAATTATTATGCGATTATGTCACGTATGTAATCAGTGCTATCAAGATCGCTACATAACGCACGCCAGCATCACGTATTGTTTGCTTCATTGTTTGAATTACCACTCTGCTCAAATTATGTGTGTTTATTATTAAGGTACAGATATTAAGGTACAGAGACGGCAATGTGGCAATTTAAAATAAAGAAGGAAATACAAGGCGGCTACTTCGCACGAGCTCCACTTCGCAACTGGACTTTTTCACGGTGGTCGGCGGGATGCACCTGACAATTATATGCGGACTGGTTTGTCCTAAATTGTGTTAACGGCACGCGCGTGCCCACTTTCACAGAGGCCCGATTCTTTCCTGCAACTGTCACCGCAACAGTAGGTGTCCGGCACGCGAACGAAGGGGAAATCGCAGCCGCGTTCCTCGGCCATGCCCATGCCTCCCAGCGCTGCAAAAAGCGTTGTCGTCTGCTCGGCCTCCCGAGAGTACTGTCGGCGGCGCCCGCTAGGTGGCCATCAGTGGCGCCTCTATAGGCGGTGCACCAGGCGTATATAGCACTCACTAGCTTTCCAGGAAAAAAAAAAAAAAAAAACATCAAACGGATTGCTTTTCTGGAGTTACTTTTGTCAACCCAAGCCGAGCTTTTTAGTGCAACGAACCGCTCCATTCTTGTTCAGAAACTCGAAATTCATGGTATTCACGGTTACCTTTGAATTTTATGCGTAGTTACGCAAGCGATGGGTCTCGGGTGTAGCATTTAACGGCTGTGTCTCTCATTATGCACAAAAAAAAAAACACGAACTCAAGGGTAGCGCTAGGATAAATTCTGGGCTCACTATTTCTCTTGTCAGCGATTTATCCATTTTTTCTCTTTAATGACTGCAAACATATTTGACACGTCCGTATTAACGCCACACAAAACACTTGACAAACTTCAACGTAACTTCAATGGTGAATTGGAGAATATCAGCGCTCAGTGAAATAACTTCATGCCAGCCTACAGAGATTCATACTAACGTATATATCTGAAAACATGTTCACCGAATTTCGTCCGTCCGCACTGAAGCTAACTCAGCTTCCTTCCACACTCCGTGTCGACGCATAGCTGACATCGTGGCAGACAGTGATAAGCTCCTTGTGATTTCAGATAATCGCTCAGAATGGGGTACTCACACGTCAATATCTGCCACAGGAGGTTTCCTTTGCTATCATCACAATATACTTTCAGCCAACTGAGACACGCATTTTTTTATTGCGTTCAATACCGTCTCTCATACTGTTTGTCATTGCAAGCATACGGACGTTCGGAGATTCCGCCCAATGCTCACGCATTTCATGGCGCTTTCACGAGGGCGTTATCATTCTGCAACCTTGCGAGATATTCAAGCAAGGAAATCTCGTTCCTCATCGAAAACGATGTTTATATTGAGATATGTATATAAACATCTTTGAATAGTCAGCTGAGACGCTCGCGAACGGCAACACACTTTTTTTGAACGTAGTAATCTCTTTCTATCCTTTGGCAAAATCATGGAAAGTTTACGGCACTGTTCTCTGTTTTCTCTGTGAATTTTGCTATCGTATGAGCTAATCGACAGTGCGCTTATTGATTCACACACTGAAGCAATATTTTCTTGCAAAGCCAACGTTAACCCTATAATGCAGCTTCATGTATGTGCTGTTATTAACTCATGCTTTGACTTCGTGTAGAGGGACCACGTGGTATAGCTATATGGTCACAATTTACTAGTCTCTTACGCGTTTTAGGCCTTTACAATAACTTCGATGTTGTGGTTTGTTCTCTGTTTTTGGATATCACCTGCTCTACTACCGCTTGCGGTGAGTGAGGCGGCCCTACGGTAGTTGTTGTGACTTGGGACTTCCCATTGCGTTACCTCGTTCTACTCTGTGCGTTCTCGGTAACCGAAAAAACTTGAACGTTGCAGTGGTCGCACAGTCGATCGAATAGGCTTATTACACATGACATCAGAAATTTAACCTGGTTGTCAGACTATATAGCAAACATTTTACTTGCGCCAGTGGTATTCAGAGCGTCTCTGGCGAGTGTGCCGAACGTGTGAGCATGAATGCGCTCGCCATGGCTGGGGGCTCAAGACAGCAACCTTGTGGTCAGCAGCAGCACGCACATCGGGGGTCTGTGCTCTGTTTGCGGCTAGCGGTGTTTGCACGGAATCCGTTCATCACGCTGCATACTTCGCAGCAGCTGCTGCATTCGTTCGCTGTGTTCTACTCAGCGGACCACTCCAGCGCTGTAGGCAGGAGTGTCGCCAGCGTTTCAATAAGAAAACTGGTCACCCGGGAAAGCTCTTCAGAGATATCGCAGCTTCCGCGCTACTTCCTCGCCGTGCAAAAAAAAAAAAAAAAAAAAGTGAGAAGCCGCGGTTGCCGGCAGACGCCAAGTCAAAATAAATGCCGACAACAAGGTCTTCCATGTTGTCCTGCCATTTTGTGTACACGCGTAGAGGAGTTTTACACAGCTGCGTCACTTCTGAACCCGCACTGCCATTTTTGGCTGATCGCGCGGATTAGACACGATCCGGCCGACTTTCCCGTGTGTCCCTTAAATGGCAGATACAGGAGCAACATAACAAATGACGTATAATGGTTTGGAAAGCTAGGAGGGTTCTTGACGAGATCACCGCTGCAACGAAATCGCGTAGAAAAACTACACAGATGGACCATTCATCAGCGTTGATCCGCACCACCACAGGATGCCATCTCACAATAGCTCAAATGTAAGATAACCACTGGAGTTACAATTGTAGACGATGAAATAACCGCTCACCGTTGAGGCAAGAGAAGTTCCTCAGAAAGGCCGCGCGGAACGTCTTGAGGTGCCGCCTCAGTTCCTGCTCTCCCGGTCCTTCGAAGCTGCAGAACATGAACGCGCCGAAGCACAAGTAGCTCATTTGCATGAGCACGAGCAGCACGAGAAGGAAGTTGCTCCGCCGCATCCCCATCAGGCGCTTGTAGTGCGCCGACTTGCCGTTGCCACCGCCGCCGATAGGCTTCACCAGGCTTTCCGTGCTCTGGGGAAGGACGAGCTTTTGCGTGTCCGTCACCATCATCATTTCTCCGCCTCCGATATCGAGGTTACGGTCCATCTAGCTGCCTCGTCGGTAGCCAAGCACCCGCGGGCGGTCGTAGAGTCGACAACGTTCGTCGGCAAGGCTACCGCGCAACCTGTTGCTCACAGCTGTCGTCTGCACCGAGAGGCTGGGCGACTCGTCGGTCAACGCAGGTAGACAACGCCGGAGCGAGCGGTGATGCAGATGGCGACGAAGCGAAACGCGAGAGCGGCACAGGGAACTGAGCGCGGCGGACGCGGCGGTCAGGAGATGCGGTGAAAGATCAAACGAAGTAACAGTTTCTGAAAGTGAAAGGCCATAATAGCTCGTCGCACAAGGGTGCACCAGATGTGTCTGTCTTGACTGTCGCGGGTTGTCGTCTGCTATGCGGTGGACGCAGACGAACGAGCGCCGTACGCACCAAACGCGAAAGCAGACGTGGCCGAGCCGCTGTCGCAACCTTTCCAAGAGAAAGCCGAGCAGACGACCGCCGCCGGCCGCCCGTCGTCTGCTTTCTAGAGCAGCTCAGAAGTGGCGCCCCCACATCCAGCGAGGCACTCTCGGAAACAGACAGCGCACGGCAACGTCACTTCCTCTTTCCGATTACAGCAGCAGCATCCAGAGCGCTCCTCTTCTCACCGCGCTTCCCTTTCGCAAAAAACACGCGCCTGTTTTTGCCGCTTCGTGGGCGATATGAAAGAGCGCCTGGAAGAAAGGAGAAAAGAACGAACGAGGAAAGAGGAAAATAGAAGCGGAGTGAAGGAATGGTGGTGATTTCTGCTGATAATTGAGAGATGAGGGAGAGGAAATCCCACTGAACTCTAGCATTCGCGCGCTCGTTGATAACATATGCCGCTAGCCCACCATTCCCCCCTTCCACCCCCCCCCATGTATATATATATATATATATATATATATATATATATATATATATATATATATATATATATATATATATATATATATATATATATATAAAGAGTTCTTCCTGGCTATCGGGATAAATATACGATCAGAAAGTCACAGTGACAAACATATTTAGGATTTATTCTGACGTTGCGGCTGGAGACCAGCCTAGATCGTTGAAAATGGCTGGTCTCCAGCCGAAACGTCAGAATAAATCCTAAATAATATGTTTGTCACTGTGACTTTCTGGTCGTATATATATATATATATATATATATATATATATATATATATATATATATATATATATATATATATATATATATATATATATATATATATTGCTCTCGATGAATTATTGCAGCAATTGTGACGACATTGGGGACCACCTATTCGCATTACGAACTACGTGAATCTAAATGCCACGAACAAGTGATCAAGGTCTCTTTACCTCGGCAGAGAGATGTTGATAACACTACCGTGGTGACGATCGCTCTACAACTCCCTTCTACGCACCCACATTTAATAAATAGAGATTCTAGAATGAATCTCTACTTCTGGGAAACTGCACTTCCCTGGCATCTGTATTCCTCTCATTGTTACGTTACTGAAGCTTGTGTATCCTGTGCCGTTAAATTACCCGCACATACGGGTGGAATCCCGTAGAATGCGGGCGCATACGAGGGTAACCCTATGCAACGTCATTTATCCTATGCAACGCCCGCGCAATGTTTTCCACTCCAAGTATTCCAACGCAGTCACTCCCCTGGTGTCCTGTACAGCGTTCATGTTATACCGAAATGTCAGTGCCTGTCGATGTGTGAGTAGGCGTCTACCACGCTATGCAAGGGGGACTAAAACGATGTATGGCAGGATAATGTTTCCTTGGGCGAGTTGGTGATGCATCCTGAAAGTCAGCAACGCAGGACAGCACAGATGAGAGAAAGAAATAGACGAAGCGCTGGCGGGAAACATAAGTTTATTGCAGAAATGCAGGAGCACAACAGCAAAACGTGACACCACGGAACAATTAATGGAATAAAATAATATGACGTCTACGAAGAGCGCTACTGTGCGTGTGTGTGGACCATGCGCAGGGTACCAGAAAACGAGTTACCTTTTCAGACGAAGCAATCCACTACACGCTAGCACAAATTATACATAATATTGCAATCTCTGCTTTAGGGGCCGCGTAATGAGCTGGAAAGAGCGGGAGGGGGGGGGGGGGGCACGGGGCCCTTGCCTCTGTCTGTCGTTTTCCTCGTGTCAGTATACGTGTACACACACACACACAAAATACGCACATTGTATTGATTGATTATGTGGGGCTTAACGTCACGAAACCATCTCTGGTTATGAGAGAGGCTGTAGTGGAGGTCTCCGGAAATTTCGACCACCTGGGATTCTTTAACGTGCACCGACATCGCACAGCACACGGGCCTCAACATTTCGCCTCCACCGCAATGCAGCCGCCGCGGCCGGGATTCGATCCCGCGACCCTCGGATGAGCAGCGGAGTGCCATGACCACTAGACCACCGTGGCGGGGAATACGCACACTCCAAGTGCCGAGCAACTTACAAAAGGTATACGCAGTATGATAAACACTTCCGTGAGCCTTCCCCCCAGAGGCACTCGCTTCTCGTGAGTTCACGACAAATAAAGGCACAACCCGAGCTGCCGTGTTACCACGCATCCTTCAATGATTGCAGCGTCATGTGTATCACCCTCTCCCTCAAAAAAAAAAAAAGGAAAGAAAAGGAAAGTGCGAAGGAAACAACAACAACGCTAGCGCTTCGGTATGGGTGGGTGCGGTCCCCTCACAAATAACGCCGGAGAAAGTGCAAATGGCCAGGCGTTGTCAAATGAAAAGTTCGTGGAGCAGACGACTACAGAAATAAACAAAAGCGAGGCGCACGCTGCTGAACCGCCAGCGCCGAAACTGAGAAAGACGAAATGCCACAGTCGGCGAGCACGGTCGTTCCTAATGCTGGAAGCGAGCGTTAAATGCAATGATCGCCGGGCCGCAATCAGAGAACGTTTGATGGGATGACAGCGTGTTGCTTTCTCAGCCCAAGGCGATACTTCGGAAATGCGAAACGAATGCCGACGTTCGGTTAATGTAAACACAAAGTCAGACTCGTTCACTTGACTTGCGTAAACACAAAGTCGGGCTTTATTTTTCGCATTTTTTTTTTCACGCCCCCTGCCTTACTTTCTTCGTGCATCCGCCTCCCATCAAGACACAAAACTAAAAAAAAATAAAATAAAAGAGGTGTCGCGGCTTACCGTGCTGTTCGAAACACGCGGGTACTCAGACACCGTAGCGGCCGAACAAATCGTAGTGGGCGCAGATTAGCATAGCAGAGGCTTGGAACATCACGTTGCACGTCTTTCTCCCTGTCTTCCCCACTGTGCGAGTTGAGGTATAAGCGTGGCCACGTGGAGTAGATGCTCCTAACACGCGAGACAGGGTTTCCCCATTTCACTGCGTAAAAGTACGGCTGCCGCTTGCCACAGTCACAAACCCCAACCTGTGCTCATGACATAGCCACACAGAGGGGGAAGAAAACATACCGAGAGAAAAAAAATTTTTCTCGAACCATTTTTCCTAGATGGTATTTAGAAGAAACAGAAGAATGTACAAACCGCTCACTTTTTACATAAGCTGCGTATGTTTCTTTCTCTCTCTCACCGCCCTAGAAGAACACGTTCTTATAAACGTAGCTTCGTGCAGCGTAACCACATCGTGCGACAGTGCAGTGCGACGCTCGAAGAGTGAACTTTGCCGATCCGAGGTGCGCTTTCTCTCGCCAAATCTATACACCAGTACACAAGAGAGCGTGCTTCGGTAATCTTCATATTGACAGCCTCACCACCTTGCGGTCACAAAAGCAGCAAGAAAAGCAGGTGTAAAAATAATTGCTGGGGTTTTACGAGCCGAAACGACAACATGACCACGCGGCACGCCGCGGTGAACGGCTCCGGAAATTTCGACCACCTGGGGATAACTCGCACAGCACCTCGACCATTTCGCTTCCCACGAAATGCGACCGCCGCAGAAGGGATCGATATACGCCGTGTGTTTCGGTTGAGCAGCCGAGCACCGCAACCACCACTGCGGCAACCACGGAGAAAACCAGGCGTCCTTACTTGTTCGTTTTTTTTTTGTATTCAGGGTAATTCAGTGTAACTACAGTGCTTTTAAATCACCAGGTATGAAAGTGAAACACATTCAAGACACTATATGCAATATATAATTATCCGACTAGCAAACTTCCATCTGCCCATTTGAACGCGTTCAATGTCTTGAGGAGGCAATACTCCAGCATTTGCAGTCCACGGCTACTTTAAGCAGCGACTGTTATCTAATTCAATCTAGAAAAGATACATTCAGAGCCAATTCATTAACAAAGACGCTTCACAAAATTTGACGATCGTGGGACGATTTGCATAACGACGAACCACTACTCAAAGATCAGACTCGAGCACATTTCGGGCCCCATTTTGAGAGCGTTTCAGCCGTGCTAACGCATATCCCGCCAATATGTAATGCTCGTGCCTCCCTTCAGGGAGGCGCAGTCATTCTCAGCGCTCTTCTCACAAAAGTGCGAGCCTCGTTGCCTTGTTACTAGACAGCGCTTCCCCCTCCCGGACACACACACACACACACACACACACACACACACACACACACACACACACACACACACACACACACATATATATATATATATATATATATATATATATATATATATATATATATATATATATATATATATATATATGGGGAAAGCGCTTATTCAGCGTTTCAGCCGGAGACCGGCCTTCACCAGGAATCACTCATCATCACCCTTCATCAGGAAACCATTCCTGATGAAGGCCGGTATCCGGCTGAAACGTTGAATAAGCGCTTTCCCCACTGTTGTTGCCGATTCCGAGGGTATACTACTCATCTATATATATTGACAGGACATCGCTTCTGGCATCACGCTCATCGACAATATTTGTCACACGGTGCACTGCTAATCGCATTAAACCCTATCGGCATTACATTTCTGCATTGCAGTCGGCTCCCTTCCGTAGCTCAGATAACGAGCCAGTCACACCAAGAAACGGACCAAGACACTAGATCCGAATCAGGCGCGGTCGAGATCGAAAGTGACCGTATGACAACGGCATTACTTCATTCAAAGCAGCCACCGAGTCCATTAATCGAAGCAGTCCCGTGTTATTTTGCGAACACCCCTCACTTATTAGCCTGAATACGCAGACAGACAGACAGACAGACAGACAGACAGACAGACAGACAGACAGACAGACAGACAGACAGATAGATAGATAGATAGATAGATAGATAGATAGATAGATAGATAGATAGATAGATAGATAGATAGATAGATATTACGTAGTTATCCCTCCTCAGCCACTGGCGAGACATACGGAGCATCATGCGCTCACATAATAAAGCATGCTGTTCCCATTCAGTGCCTTCCTGGATCCTCATCCGGCACTAGTAACTGTTGTTTCCTCGGTTCATCATAAAATTAAGATATAAATATTCATATATGGCTTCGCTTACGCCCCTCTTTGTATCTATATACCCCACCGCGCTGCACCAAAATAACGGGGGATCAATTTCAACTATTTGGAATTAAGTCTAAGCTAGCCTTAATTCCCTACTGTCACAAGGTGACTTGGAACTTTTTTTCTCTTCAAAGCCCATGAAAGTAATAATTTCGTAGCTTACTAAAGCGAGCCGATCTTGCTACAACGATAATAAGAATGGGGTTTTGAGTTCGAAAACGACGACATGATCATGAGAGACGCCGTGGTGGAGGGCCCCAGAAATGTCGACCATCTGGGTCTCTCGTGCACTGTGACATCGCACGGCACACAAGCTTCAACATTTCACCGCCATCGAAATGCAGCCGCCGGGATTCGATCCCGCGACCTTCAGATAAGCGGCCGATCGAGTGCCATAGCCACTATATGCTCGAGTGCAGGTCAGGAACAAAGCGGCGTCCCCCCGTCATATGACCCCCTTCAGCCAATGGTGCCGCCGTGTCAACGTGACGTCGCGGCACTATTGGCTGGAAGTGAGGTCCTTTGACGAGGAGACGCCCCTTTTTTCTTGACCTGTACACCTAACGGGGCGAGCGATCCTGCTACAAAGTTTGAATAAGAAGCGGTGATGAATGCGAAATTGTTTTGGAGGAAAAACCATGCTATCGTACAAGAACTGTAGAGTGCGCTTATAAAAAGTTGGCATCCGTTCGTTATGACCACGCTAAGAACGCGCAGGCCACAAGACAGGAGGCTGCGCGTGGTCTGTGTTCGTATAGCGCAGTTAGAACACATAGTGCGCGAATGTAGCGAACATGTGAAGCATGCGTTGGCTACAGTGTATACTTAGAAAAACGTACTTTGCCTCGCCACTCCTCCTGGCACACTGCCACAGCGGTTTCAAGTGCAGGCGTCGAAATGGAGTGCTGCGGATATTCTGGTTCCGCAAATAATTAACGCCTACAGAACTGCGACAGGAGATGGCGTTCTGTGCCGGGCCAACCGATAATTCTGGCACGGATATTCACTCTCGCAACCTTCGGCAAAACGCGGATGCGTTTTTGTCAAAGGAAGACCGCTGACATTTCGAAATGTCAGCACCATTTCTGGCGCACGAGTACAGTAGCGACCTCGGAACTCGGATCGAATACCCCGAAACTGCATATGTATGCAAAACAGATAAGATGCAGTGAAACCTCTGTGGCGAGATAATTCCATCTTGCTCTAAATGCCGTGCCAACACATGAAACTTCCACAATATCCTCCACTGACACATTCTTGGTTTGTAACAGTAAAGAAAAAAAAATCCACGCATATCCACGGAGTGAATGATGATGAGTGGGCGAAGCTCCGAAGGTTCATCGGTAAAAACCGTGAATCTTCCGTGAATCTTGCCCAGTACATCATCAAAGACGTGACAAACACTGTGTGTCGCCATCTAGCGCTCTCCTATCACACTTGAGCACGCAGCGAGCGCCTCCGCGCCATCTATTGATCAATTCACGTACTAGCTAAGCAGCACCGCAGCGCTCGGACGGACGGACGGACGGACAGACAGAGACTCCCATGCTACTCGTTCCCATACATCTGAATGAAGCGAGCACCGCTAGGGTGCCTCGATGTGGCGCGCGCACATCGAGGCACCCTAAGCACCGCGGCGCCATCACGCCATCTAGTGAGCACTTCATAAAGCTACAGGTGGCTACATACTATGTATGGAGATGATTGATTGTGGTTCGGTTAGGAAAGGACGCTAATTTCTGCAGCCCATGTAGGGAGCACGGCTAAGCGTCCGTGGGGGTGGGGGGAAAGGGAGTGAAAGAGATAGGGAGGAAAGAAAGGCCGTAGTGGAGGGCTCCGGAAATTTAGACCACCTCGGTTTCTTTAACGTGCACTGACAACGCACAGTACACGGGCCTCTGGAATTTTCGCCTCCATCGAAAATGCGACCGCCGCGGCCGGGATCGAACCCGCGTATTTTGGGTGGCAGCCGAGTACCGTAACCACTACACCACCGCGGCGGACTGTACGGAGGAGGGAACGACCCTAAGGAGCTTCGCCCCTAAAAGCGAGTTGGTATGAGCCAAAGAGCTCTCCCGCACGCGCGTTTGTGTGCGCGTGCGCGCATGCTTTGCGCGGAAGGATCGGCGACGCTGCCCGGCATAATCTCGATAACTACTCTACCATGAGCTGTTTTGTAAACCTCACCGTGGTTTGTAGTTAAGTGAAAGTGTGCGCTGAAGCGTTCCTCGCGAATTATTCGAACACATCCCGATATTTATGTTTTTTTTTTCTTTCTTGGAGTACGAAGCCCACTGAGCTCCTGAAGAAGAAGGTGAAAGCGTCTGTTATCTGTTAGCACACTGAAACAGCGCAATAGCTAGACAAAGAAAAGAATAAGACGCGTGTTATACTTTCGGCGTTGTGCACTTGCGCATGGTTGACCGCGAACGCATTCCAACTTGTTCAAATATTGCCGCTTGTTCACCGATGAACCCTTGCACAGACGTAACGAACATTTCTCTTTTCTCTAAAAGGTGGCTCATTAAGAGTGCAGTGCACTGCGGTGAATGCTCACCGCAACCAACTTGACCAGTGTTTTAGCTCGTTTAGTACAGCATATACATATACGGAATATACTGCGCGGGGAAGACCGGATGAAGACCGAGCGTTCACGACATGCACGTGTTCGCTTGGGGGCGCAGATGATGATGATGATTGTGGTTCGGTTAGGAAAGAACGCTAATTTCTGCAGCCCATGTAGGGAGCACGGCTAAGCGTCCGTGGGGGTGGGGGAAAGGGAGTGAAAGAGATCGAGAGGAGAGAAAGGCCTTAGTGGAGGGCTCCGGAAATTTAGACCACCTGGGGTTCTTTAAAGGGGCCCTGCGACACAAATTGAGCAGGACGTTTTTATCGCTGATTCTAGAACTGTTGCACGCGGGGATGTCGCAGACAGAGTAGAAACGCCGAAAGCAAAGTGGCTATAATTTTATTTCCGCAAACAAACCGCCCAAAATCACCTCCTGCTTGAACTGAGGCGACACACAACGGAGATTTTAGGGGCGAAGCTCATTAGGGTGTGGGTCGTTCCCTCCTCCGTACATAGTATGTAGCCACCTGTAGTTTTATGAAGTGCTCACTAGATGGCGTGATGGCGCCGCGGTGCTCGCTTCATGCAGATGTATGGGAACGCGTAGCATGGGAGTCCGTCCGTCCGTCCGTCCGTCCGTCCGTCCGTCCGTCTGTCTGTCCGTCCGAGTGCTGCGGTGCTGCTTAGCTAGTACGTGAATTGATCAACAGATGGCGCGGAGGCGCTCGCTGCGTGCTCTAGTGTGATAGGAGAGCGCTAGGTGGCGACACACAGTGTTTGTCACGTAGAAAGAGCGTTGACACGCAGTGGAGAAAGAGAACTAGGAGGCTCACCAGTAAATATACGGCTCTAGGAGAACTGACAACAAAGAGCGTAAAGGGAAAAGTCAGAGAGGCGGAGATTTACTGGAGGGCAGCGATGGAAAAAAAACCGACTCTGAATAACTACCGAGAGGGCAAAAATGAAATAAAGAGGGAAGCATATTATGGTATGTTTTGTGGGGTTTAACGTCCCAAAACCAGTTCTGATTATGAAAGACGCCGTAGTGGAGGGCTTCGGAAATTTCGACCACCTGGGGTTCTTTAACGTGCACTGACATCGCACAGCACACGGGCCTCGACATTTCGCCTCCATCGAAATGCAGCCGCCGCGGCCGGGATTCGATCCCGCGACCCTCGGATCAGCAGCCGAGTACCTTAGCCCCTAGACCACCGTGGCGGGGCAGCATTTTATGGTAATTCAAGAGGAAGCGCTTTATTGTTTGAAGCGAGATCGGGCTGCCTTATAACGGGTATTTATAAAGCGAAATTCAGCAAAGAAGAAGAAAAATGCACATGCTGTGAGGAAGATAAGGAAACAACGGAGCATGTTCTGATTGAATGCGGAAATATCCACCCAGGTGTACGTTTGGGCACCACCCTACAGGAAGCCTTGGGTTTTAGGGCGAACAACGGGAAGCTGAACATAGCCGCGATTGAAATAAGTAAGAGACGGTTAGAATACTGGTGGCAGAAAACTAGAGAGAACGGACAAAAATAATTATAGGGAAAAATATGGACTTTCTGCCATAAGGGGCAGGGAACTGGGCTATGAATTTCCGTTTTTTTTTCTATAGGATGATCGATTTGATTGAAGTAAACTTAAAAGGCATGAGGAAAATTTAAAGAGAGGGGAAAAAAGTTCTTAAATCTTCTTATGAGCCTGGTGGCGCACATGTCACCGCCCCGTTACAAAGGGGACGCTCATAGCATCCATCCATCCATCCATCCATCCATCCATCCATCCATCCATCCATCCATCCATCCATCCATCCATCCATGACTTTGATGATGCGTACTCGGCAAGATTCAGGAAAGATTCACGGTTTTTACCGATGAACCTTCGGAGCTTCGCCCACTCATCATCATTCACTCCGTGGATATGCGTGGACTTTTTTTGTTACAGGAAGTGACATGGAGTGACGACATTGGCGGGGCCAGGCTGGGCGTTCTGCTGATTGGCTTGACGCTCCAAGGTGCTTGTTACACACGTGTGGTGTCTGCTTGGTCACGCTATCAGTACCAAAATATACCAAAATAGTTTTTATGCTTCGTAAGATAGAGAGGAAGTATCTGACATTACTTGCAAAACGACACTAGGTATGTTGACGGCCGGACGCTATCTGCGCGCGCGCGCGCTCTGCTCCCAGTGTCTTCCGGTGTCGCTCTATAAGATGCGTGTTGCTATTGGACGCGAGCATTGACGTCAGCGGGACAGCGAAATACGAAGGGGAATATTGTTTTTATGCTGTGTGCTCGTGTTTTGAACTTCGAAGGCTAATAACTCCAGTTCTAGCTCACCGATTTGCATAATTCTTTTTGCGTTCATCTCAGCATTCGATCCTACACACACTGCAGTACTGCAGACGGCAGTTGAAAAAGTGTCGCAGGGCCCCTTTAACGAGCACTGACAACGCACAGTACACGGGCCTCTGGCATTTTCGCCTCCATCTATTTCGGCAAAGTGCGTAAAGGCAATAAACGATGTTGAATAACCTTCCACTGCTATGTAGGCATGCCACCTGGCGAAGCACTTTTCCTTTATTTTAGAGGACTCTTTGCGAATATGTCGGTTACGATCAATATTGAAGGGCATGCGACCGATTTTAAGTACACAACGGTAGTGGCGCGGCCGCTATAGGCCGAGTTTGTCACGTGTGACTCAATGTAACTTGTGAGGTACTAAAGCAATGATTTTTTTTAACAGGGTACGGTAAGCAATATCCTCGCCTTTAACAACGGCGATTTTCAAAAGAGTGATTGAGTGAGTGAGTGAGTGAGTGAGTGAGTGAGTGAGTGAGTGAGTGAAACAACTTCATTGTGTCCACAATAGACGCGAACAAACGAAAGAAAATCCTCTTTTATAAGGCTCCAAATTCCAAATTTTGACTTTGTTAGCAAACCGCTTACGTTTGAGTGCAATTTTAAAATATAGCGGTGCGTGACAAAACAACGAAAACCATCTCGACAGAAAGTACAAGGATCTTTAGTTATTTTTATTTTATTTTATTGATACCTTAAATGTAAAACATTACAACGGGGAGTGGGATTTACTACAGTAATACTGCAAACAAATAAAATACACAAGTGGTCGACAAAGAACAAAAGCAAAGGGAAGATTGTCCAAATAACGTGTGCGGTGGAAGCATCAATATATTGCAGTGTAAGTGCTCAAACACTAGGTATGGCACAAAAACATTGGGCACTGATGACTGAAACAACGATGTCTATCGGATTGTTATTGAAGAAGGCAGATGGTTCCACTCCCCAGATGTAGTACGTGGTATAAATGAGTCAGAGGATACCTTTGTTTTGCATGAAATGACGCCAACTTTGCGCCCGTGATCAAGACGCGATGACGTGTATGTGGGTGGCAGGAGCAATTCGTCATACAGTGTTTAGTGATAAAATATTTTGTGAAAGATGCAGAGCCGCGCAAGTTTGCAACGGTTTGTTGGTAGTGGTAAGCTTAAGTTTGATTTCATGATAGATGCTCTGGCAGTGTGGTGAAAGTTTGATAAAATGAAACGCGCTGATCTGTTCTGAATCGTTTCTAACTGGTTTGTAAGGATTTCGACGCCTGAGTCCCATATTATTAAACTTAACCTGCTTCAACAAATTCCTGAGTTATAGGCATTTTGGTATGTTCACCACGCTTGTTTTTTTTTCTCAAGATTTTCCCGCAGCCAAGCGTAATTATGAAAAGTCCAACTTAGCGCGAATTACACAGGGACACAAGAAGAAGAGAGAGGAAGCGCCCGTCCTGTCTGTTTCGTTTCTTCCTGTGTCCCTGTGTAATTCGCGCTAAGTTGAACTTTTCACGATGCATAACCAACTAGCCCAGCAGTCTGTCCTACTAAAGCCTAATTGTTTCGCCAGGGCTTCGTTGAGGAAAAAATATAGTTTTCAGGAATAGTGGCATTTTCCCCCCATGCGCGTTCGAATATCAGAAATCGCAAAATGAGCGGGACAGTGTTCTCCGAAATTTGCATAACTCTTCAGGCGAACAAAATTGCTTTCGCAGGACCAAGCTTCGTATTACTCTTGTGGGTTCAGTGCGTTCGAAGTAAACTTCACCAACAGCCGGGTGACCGAGACCACCTGTCCGTGTTTATCTGTGCTCACCCACTCTTTTTTCTTTTCTAAATTCCAGGACCGAAGAAGAGTTGCACCAAGTGTTTCGGTTTCCACGTGTCCAGCTAAGTTTGCGGCGGCTCGTCTCCACGCTCTAATTGGACAGACACGAGGCATGCGCAAGACATGCTCTTTACTCGGGTCCTTGAAATGCCAGCGCCATGCCGGCGGCTGGCGATGAACGAGCGGCACCGCCCAGTCTACTTGCTAGAACAGTGTGCTAAGAATAGCGTTAGCAGCGCTACCTCAAGAGAGACACCGAGTCGGTGGTACTTGCACACCATGGTCGAAGTAGTGAGAAAGCGAAGCCAGACACGTGGTAAATTGAGCACGGCGGACGCTCGCTCCGTTGGAGGCGCGCTTGCGAGGCCGCCAGATCAATGAAACACCAATTAAGGGAGCTGGATGAAATTAGGCCCAGCTAAGCGATGCAGAGTCCGATACGGCGACTAGGCCTCTTTTTTTTTTTTTTTTTTTTTTTTGCTGGGCTTGATAAGTACCATTGTATCAGGATATAGAGGGGTAGGTACAGCACATAACCACCGCTATAAGCCAACGAGATCGCACAGATTGCGCATAAAAATGAGGACGTATAGCGTTCTCTTTCAGAGCAACGTTTTTCACCTCACGAGTTCATTAGAAGTAAGCACCTGTGCTAGACGGTACGGTACGCACCCGTCCAAAGCATGTGTAGTTTAACGCACGGAACAACAACAACAGCACTGACGACGACGACGACATCCTGATGCATTGTAACCAACACTACAGAAGGGGATATACGGTCCGCACTACAAGTCCCTCCCTGACTTTGTGACCGAAAGGGATTTGCAGATATATGTGTAGTGTGTTTTGATGCTGATGGGTGAACTTACGCAAAGAAAAAAGTGCCCGCATATCTGCTTGCTTCGCTGCAATTGACATCGAAAGACGATCGCCTTCTGGTGCCCCTGATACGTAACCCCTCACCCCCCCTCACCACTCCTCACGCTTTTCCGCTCCACTCTCACTGTTCTCCTAAAGGGCGCAATGGAAGCTTTACTGAATTCAATTCAAATTTCCCGCGTTCGTCCTGCTCTCGCGCCATCTGTTGCGGCGGCGTGCTCAATCAGGGGAGTTCGGCGGCGGTGCACAGGTCTCCGCTATCTACTAGTGCCGCAACATCGCGCCGGTTTTGGGGCAAAACCGGTTCTTCGATTATTCGATTCCCCAGTTATTCGAATAGGAAAACCGGATAGCCGGACAGACCGGTTATTCGGTTGTTCATTCGGTTTCTAGTGCCCCGATATTCGGATATTCGAATAACCGGATATTATATTGCAGTGCTAGCGCCGAAATGGACGCTTTATCTCTCTCTCGCTCCAATTCTTTATGCCTAATCATCTTTCCAAGTGCTCGTCCAAACATGATATATCCCAGTGTTATTGTCTTTACGTTTCCTGTTTCTTAATTTACCGTTAAGGCCGTATTTCAGACAACCTTACTCGCAAATTCACGCTGTGCCAGAGTTGCTCTGTATGGTACAATGCGACTTCCAAAACTGGAAAGATGCAGTCACCAATTACAGCCTCATAAATGTTTTGCGGAACTACATATAGTGGTAACCCAGTGTCTATTATTTGCGTCCCAAATTTTGCTCACATTGCACGAATAACTCACTTGGCTACGTGACGGCGTCCGCTTTGAATCAACTATTAGGGACATCAAATATTAAAGTCGGACGAGGATCCAAATGAGGGGGTGTTGGAGGGGTGTTAAAGGGTGGGGTGGAAGTGTGTGTGTGTGTGTGGGGGGGGGGGGGGGGGTGTTAAAGATCCCTGGCTGTGTACATTCTCACTCTCAAGCGTGCTTGTGTGGCCGATAACGCAGCAC